>CAKLPU010000002.1:600000-1166778 GCA_923062675.1 Marasmarcha lunaedactyla
TAACTTAATGGAACATTCTATTACTTTAAAGGAAAATGTAACACCGGTATATGTAAAACCTTATAGAATTCCGCATGCTTTAAAACCGGAAGTTGACAGGCAAATTCAAGAAATGCTAAATAATGATATTATTGAAGAAACTATTTCAGAATGGTCTAGCCCCGTGTTACTGGTTCCTAAGAAAGTTGATAAATCAAACGAGAGGAAATGGAGGCTTGTGATCGACTATCGGAAACTCAATAATAAAATTCAAGATGACAAGTTTCCACTACCTAACATTACAGAAATTTTGGATTCATTATCAGGAAATATTTACTTTTCAAAATTAGATTTATCTCAATCGTATTATCAACTTAATTTAAATGAAAAATCACGAAAATATACATCATTTTCAGTGGATAAAATGTATCAACTTTCTTTAGACCCAGATTCACGAAAATGCACAGCGTTTTCAGCAGGAAAACAATATCAAATGAAACGCTGTCCAATGGGACTGAAAACTAGTCCTAGCGTCTTTTCTAGGCTTATGACAATAGCAATGGCAGGATTAAATTATAAAAAATGTTTTATTTATTTAGACGACTGTGTAATTTTAGGAAATTCATTACTCAGTCATAATAAAAATTTAAGTAGCGTTCTAAATCAATTAAGAAAAGTAAACCTTAAGCTTAATCCCATAAAATGTGAGTTTTTGAGAAAAGAAATAGTTTATTTAGGCCACAAGATCACATCTGAGGGTATTTTTCCAGATCCTAGTAAAATAGAAATAGTAAAAAATTACAAGACCCCTACAAATGCAGATGAAATAAAACGCTTCGTAGCTTTTGCTAATTATTACAGGAAGTTTATCCCTAATTTTTCTACAATGGTTTACCCATTAAATATTTTATGCAGAAAAGGTATAAAATTTGAATGGAGTTCTAAGTGTGAAACTGCATTTAACAACTTAAAAATAGCTCTGACTAATCCACCCGTCCTTGAGTATCCAAATTTCTCTGAAGACAACATATTTAGGTTACAAACGGACGCTTCTAAAGTAGGGTTAGGAGCCATATTATCAAATAGTAATGGTAGAGTTGTAGCGTACGCGAGTCGTAATTTGAAACCAGCAGAAAGTAGATACCCGATAATAGAATTAGAGTTATTAGCAATAGTTTGGGCCATAAAACACTTTCGACCTTATCTGTACGGAAGAAAATTCAAAATTTATACCGACCATAAACCCCTTACCTATTTATTTAGCCTCAGTGACCCTTCTAGTCGACTGATGAAATTTCGGTTGTACCTTGAAGAGTACGATTTCGAAGTAGAGTACGTCCCGGGTCGAAATAATGCAGCTGCAGATGCATTAAGTCGACTTTCACTGACGTCCAGAGATTTAATTGAAATGCGTGAAAATTTAGTATCCGTTTTAACAAGGGCACAGCGACGAAATTTTAATACTAAGACTGACATACCGGCTTCGGAACATACCACGACTTGCAGGCCTGATCAACCCGCAGCTGTGGAGGTTCTGAAACGACCTGACGATATAATTGAATAAATTTTTACCGAAAGTTATAACGAAAAATGTTTAAAAAACAAGGATAATATAACTTCAATGAAGAAGTTGTGTACGTTTGTTCCATTGCAATCAGCAATATTTCTAAACTCTCGATCGTTATCGACCTTGCAGGTGTTAGCGAGAGACTTAGAACAATTATGTAAGCGCTTAAATATTAAAGAATTATTAGTAATTAAAAATAAAAATAATGAACAAACGTTAAGACAATTATTACGCGAATTCAAAGAGTTGCAACTTACACTACCACGGTTTCTCGTTACTAAAGATGTAGTTAAAATATATGATGACCATGAAAAAAAAGTTATTTTAAATGACTTTCATTTATTGCCCACTAGCGGACACGCAGGGGTGAATAGAATGTTGAATAACATCAAGAATTATTACTTCTGGCCAGGTATAAGTGTTGACGTCAGCAATTATGTAAAAAGGTGTAAAAGTTGTCAACTAAACAAGCATTCGAATAAAAAAATAAAAGAGCCAATGGTTATAACGACAACACCTGATTCAGCTTTTCATAGAATTAGTTTAGATTTAATGGGCCCGCTAGAGTTAGATAACTATAATTATAAGTATATTTTAACTGTCCAATGTGACTTAAGTAAGTTTATAGAGGCTTATCCTTTAAAGAGTAAAGATACGGTTACAGTGTCTAGAAGTTGCGTAAACAATTTTGTATTACGCTATGGTATTCCAAATGAGATAATTACTGATAAGGGCAAAGAATTCATGTCTTCAGTATTAACCGAAACATGTAAGTTATTGGGCATAAATAAATTAAATTCTACCCCTTTTCACCACGAAACCCTAGGTTCTCTCGAAAACAGTCATAAACATTTAGGAGCATATCTAAGAATACAATGCACTGATAATAAAACAGATTGGAGTGATTGGATTCCATTTTGGTGTTTTTCGTATAATACAACTGTACATACAGAAACGAAGTATACTCCGTATGAACTTGTATTTGGAAAGTTGTGTAAATTACCGAGTAACTTAACTAAAACGCTTGAACCTTTGTATAATTTTGGTGATTATGCTTGTGAATTAAAATATAGATTACAAAAGGCTCACTTTGACGCCAATAAAAATTTGTTACAGTATAAGCAGCAGAGGAAGTGTATGTTTGATAAGCATAAAAATTCTGTTTACTATAAAAAAGGTGACCTTATTTTGTTAAAAAACCAAATAGGAAGTAAATTAGATAGTGTGTATAACGGTCCATTTGAAGTAATTGAGGATATGTCTCCCAATGTAAAAATTAAAAAAGGAAATAATGAATATGTGATACATAAAAATAATACGAAATTGTTTATCAAATAAAGTCTGTTTTAAAAATAAGTGCGCATAACATTAGTATGTAAGTACTGTAGTTAAAAAAAAAAAAATCTTTCTCCCTGATGAGTGGAGGGGCTGCATGTATCTTTTCGGGGGAGATGTAGTATGTAAGTACGCATTTATAAAATAATATTATATTCAGGTTAAAAACAAAAGTATCAGTTTGCAATGTTCGCCTAAGTCATATTATGCTGACCTGTTACCTACTTGCTTCTGTGTTTCCCGTGTGAAAATAATGTAAAATTATTCAGTCAATAAACCTCCGTCTATTGGATAAGATGTCTTATTATTTGAAGAAACCCAAAAAAAAGTTAAGAACACCCGCAATATAACCAAAATATATTGCAGTCTATGTTTTGTATAAATACTCGTATTCGTCTGATTTAATGAATATGTTGTCTAATACAAAATTATATTGTCAATTTCTTATAGCGTCCTCTAGTCCTCTCTATATTTTGTGTGCTGGACTAAAACGAGTCGCATCGATCGACGTCAAGAATGAATATTGTCTCTAAGTTAGTTCAAGTAACTTTATACAGATGTCGTTATTTTCTGTTTAAACTTGAGATCGTTACGAGCTTAGGTATTCAGATATTACAGATCAATCAGTAGGTTAATTAACACTTTATTTTTAGATTTTCACAACATAAATGTTTTAAATTTGCAACTAAGTCAAAGATAATGTCCACAGTAATTTAGTCTCACTTGTTTTTATATTTGTTGTTGATCATTTCAGCAGAATATTTTAATCACTTGTCACACACTTATTTAACTGATTTTCACTTTGATAACATTTCTGTACTGTATTTATTTAATTATCATTGTGTTGCATTTGTTGTTATCGTAATTTATGGTGATTTACTATTTTTTAAAAATGTAAGAGAAAAAGCAGACACTACAAGCCTGCTTCGATTTTCAAAAAGTAACGACGCCCCCTCACGCGTGTTGCGGAGTGTTAAATATTACAATAATATAATAATCCTAAATCGGTAAATTACTATAACTTTACTAGGCAGTTACATCGTAAGAATCGTCGTCGTACGTCGAGGTAAGAATGAAAAAAACTTGTGTAATGTGTCATGTAAACTGACACACATCGACGTCGACTGTTCCATTCTACCTTCGATCGATGGCGTCGATCGACGATCGATCGAATGGTGTGGTAACACTCTTAAGCATCCCGTAATTGCTACTGTGTGTGCGCGTGGAGAGCCAGCTATGCCCGAATGCTCCTGGAACGCCTGAACCATATCGACGTTGGCTGTCATTACATTTTAACTTTAAAGGTGTACCTCCATATTTAGCATCGAAGCATTATTTACAAAATGAACGATGCTACATTGTTCAAATCCTCGTTACAACTTGCTTCGGTTAGGGTTGACTTGGATATACATATAGTTGAATATGGTCTGCGTAGCAATGATATTTGCAGTGTTTAAGATGTTAGGTAAGGTTAAAAAAAGGAACCGTCTTGTTTTCGTAGCCTAACTGATTGGTAATGGTCCGTTAGGTAGCTATGAAACCACGTAATTGTGGTATAATCGAATCCGTAGAAAGGCAACTTCGAAAGCAGGAACGGAATGCTCGAACTGTCGAAGAAACAAGAGAAATCAAGGAGAGCTTGTAAAGTACTGCACACAGCATCTGACTAGCAAGTATGTTGTCGGTCACGTCAAACAACGCAGAGCTCTACCTCGACCTTTGCGAAACCCAGACGTATGTATACAGTATATACAGTCTTTTCAAGTATTTTTGACATGTACGGTGATATACTAATGGGCCTAATGAACATTGAAATCTCACGGGCCCTCAACTGCAAAAGAGTAACTAAAGGGTGTTTTCCTCTGAGTTAGCACTTTCCCGCTAACTAAAGATTGCTAAACTAACTAATAATTAATTACAACTGCAATTATTGCAGTCAAAGCAATTTTCAAACCTCACAGAGTCACTACCTACTGCATTAATTTTATTGAATGTGTAAATTCAGGAACGTCTATATCAGATTCTGAAGTGGTTTTCTATTGAAAAATTGTTTAAGCATCGACGTATTCCTCGGAAGCTCGCCGGGTCTCAGTTTTCTTTTCAGTGTAATCTATTCTTACTGTTGATATCTGTGAACATAGCAACAGTGAAACATTATCCTAGATTATTTGTTTTGTAGAAAATTGAAACGATTTAATAATAAGGTATTTAATGCAAAATTGAATTGAACAACGATCACTTATGTTTTCAATTTGGATTTTAATTAAACAATTTGATACTGGTGGTTAGTGGTTAATATTACGTAAAGCTAATCTCTTCAGAATTAAAATACTACACAATAATCCACGTACAAACAGAGCACTTTACATATTTCTTAGAGCACAGAACACTGACTACTGAAATGACACTACAGAATATCTCGTCAACACAAAATGGCGGACCAAACTTTATGCAATCTGTGTTCCAATATTTTGGTTGCTATTTAACAAAGTAAATTACCCTAATAAATGAAATGTTTAATCATTAATCACCCAGGAACTATACGTGGATCAAATAAGACCCCCCTTTATTCTATTTTAAATGGATTAAAACTGAACCAAGTCGGTTGGGGAGTTTGGGGTGTTTTGTCACCGTGAACTGTTGTGTGTCTCCTAAATAGGATACATTTAAATATTGATTACAGATTCCCGTGCTTCGTCTCGAGGAAGCCTCGGTCGTGGAGATTCTATTCCAGAACTTCACTGCAACGTTTCCAGGTATATACATGCACAATTCAAATAAAACATTTTTGTTTATTTTGGGTTAAAAAGACGTAAAGATAAATGGCCTTCTCCTCCGTGCTTAAAAGTGTTCGATTCAAAAAGGGTTTAAAAACTAACCCGCAGAAGGTGGAATATTGATTTTGTCGCATCAGCGACGTATGTTTCGAATTCAAACGTTTCATTTTGGGACATTATTTTTTATAATTTTCGTTATTTAACGCCATCGGATTTGAGTCACGAGCAACATTGAATGAATTGCAATTTTATCTAATTTCTTGTCATACTCAGCATTTGTGTTTGAAACAGTTGAGTCACTGCCTCCATGATGTCGTACTGTAATAATTTAATGAATCAGATAACTTTAGTGGAAAAGTGAGTTCTAGTGACTTTAGCACAATATTTCGACATAATTTATTTATTTATTTATTTATCTTCACAGAACCAACAGCACTTAATAAAAAAGAAAAATACACAAACAACATTTTTATACATACTGCCAATTACAGGTTCCCAATTTTTAAATTAAACATATAAAAGTAGACTTTTTAGAAAGATTATAAAAAATAATAATGTGTAGTACACGACCAAGAGTTGTTAATGTGTGTGTGTGTGTGTGTGTGTGTGTGTGTGTGTGTGTGTGAGAGAGAGAGAGGTGTGTGTGTGTGTGTGTGTGTGTGAGAGAGAGAGAGAGAGGTGTGTGTGTGTGTGTGTGTGTGTGTATGTTTGATTGTATTTGATTATAAGTATCACATTATTTACCCACTACCAGATTTAGATTCAATAAAATTCTTACAATTAGGTCATTAATTTCAGAGTAATATTTTCTATAATTTGTTTCTTAAATGATATCTTCGTATGCTGGAATATATCAATAGTGTCAAACTGTTTATTATGACAACTAAGTATTCGACTAATAACCGAGTTTTTGGCGTAATTGGAGTGACTAAAAGGGACCTGGAAAAGAGGACAGTGGCTGGTTCGTCTAACAGGAGTTCTGAGATGCATAGTAAGTGAGAGTAACTCGGGACTATCAATGCAATAAATTTGAATAAAACTACATAAATATTACATTATAAGGTGATATAAAGATAGTCTGAATAATCGAATGAATAAGAGTCAAACAGAATTTCGTCAATTATGCCCTTTATTTATTATTTAATGACTTTCAACAAACACAAACACAACAACACAAAACAAACAGTTTGCCGTCTAATAGCGATGGGTAACTCAGAAGTGATAGATAAAAAAGATATGTATCACTCCGTTTGAATCAATCACTCTTTATATTCGTTCATATCCAAATGTATCACTGTATCTTTACAACTCACTCGCTCACGCACGCGTCGTCTGATTATCTCGCTCGCACAATGCTAAGAAGAGAAGTCTCGCAACTCGCAACAAATAGTTTTCAAAATACATAGTTTCAGAACCCGTTATTGGGTACCGATAAATAGTTTCGTTTCGATGACGCAAAATGGCGCCATCACTAAGAAACAGCTGCCGATTGAACCAAATCAATCAGTAATCTTTCATTTCATCATATCTTTTATATCTCTCATCGATATGTTTGATTGAGTTGACTGAGTAGCGAGAGTGACATGCATGAGCAACTGATACATTTGTGATATAGATAGAAAAGAGTGATACATATCACATTGATCGAAAGATACATATCAATATTTTCTTTTCTGTGATTTGTTTTGCTCATGACTGTCGTCTAATGCTAACATAATATAATTTCCTTTCCCTGCCCCACCAGGTGGAAGCAGGTATCGTGCAGCAAGAAAGCCTTTAGTTGTTGGTCATAACGTGTAAACCAAAACAATAGGAAAGTCACATGTGCGATTTAATATACTGGTGGCGCCATCTAGTTTAATTCACCATAACGAATTGTCTCTGTGATGAGATTTTTATAAGTTGGCACTGTTTAGTGGTCACTGATAGAACGAGGGTTGATGTGGGTGTTACAATATTGAATTATTAAAAACTAAGAGAGCTCTAAATTTGCGTGTTTTTGTAGTTTCAGGACGACGATGACAGTGACAGTGAAGACGTGGACGCCCCAACACGCCAGAACCGAGGAACTACCCGTAAGTATCACTGCTGCACAATAAACTGTTACTTCGGTCTCTAAAAAAAAAAATCGGTCTCTTCCATTTTTAAAGTTATAATAACTTTTTTAAAAACTTTGAATTTCGATACCCTCTACACAATGTTTAGGTACTATGACTAAACTTCCAACAATAATACTGTTATTTCTTTTGTATTAGGGACCTGAATAGCATAGCTGTTAATCACAATGCCAAATTAAGCAAAGTTTTCTGAAGTTTTAATACAAAAATAAAATTAATTTCATTTATTTCTGTCAATTTTAGAAAATTTTAACTTTTAACCAAATTTGATATGGCATGGAGTAAAAAAAATGTATCAACACTACATTGGCAAGTTCTTCTAAAAGTTGGTACAACTAATCAAGATTCTAAAATGGTAAAATACTTTAATCACATTGAGCATAAACAAAAATTATGCCTATTTTTTGTGAACAAGGACCAAATAGAAATATTTAGTAATTAATCCTTGAAAACTGTATTAATGTTATTACGCCATTAGTTTGCAACAGTGGAATATGTAGTTGTTTAAATAAAACAGGGAGTTGATATCAAAATGTTTTTTGTATTTATTAAATCAAATGTTCAAATTGTTTACCACCAGTATTAATACATGCGCGACAACGCCTTAAAAATGATCTTTTAATCAGACGCGCATATCCTCGTGTGGTTATGCAGTTTTTTTTTTTTTTCCTCTTTATAGACTAAATAGACCAAAAAAGGTTTCAAATTAAATAACTAGATGAATGTTGTTTGCCACGTATTCCGATTGGTAGACAAACTATACATAGTGCCACCCACGACGCGCTCCTCTACGTTGTGGTACTGGTCGCATATGACGATGAATGGACCAATCAGGTGCGTCGCTCTCTCCCTTCTTATAACTGGACTGGAAACGCACTCATAGGAACTAAAAACTAGCGGAAGGTTGCACATTTGTACTGTAAGCTGGAGGGGGTGGAGCGAGTCTTCCTGGGTGGCACTTGTGATAATAAGATAATGTGTCACAGAATTGAGCCTTATATTAAGATATATTGAATATATATGTTACTTTTATCCTACTTGACATATACGAGGTGTAGTGGCCAGACTAAAAATCAGGACTTGCTTAAAGGGTTGAGTTCAAAATGTTCGTGCCGTCGGCCACTTATGTTTCAGTAAAATATACAGTTATAATTATTTTTATTATAATAATCAATAAGGTTAATACCATATTTTATAATCACATGAGCTAAATACTAATTAGTTTTTTTTTAATTTTTAGTGTTAAAATAGCCATCGTTAGAGTAAACTTATAATAACTATATTGTATTGCACCACAAATTCTTTAATCTAAAAATATTTGTTACTTCATTTAAAAGGGAAAAAAGGAAAAATAAACAATTAACTACTATTTAATTATTTATTTTGTTAGTTTGCTATCTCATTAGTAAGTATGCTGCATTCACTTGTTGCACAAAAACAGAGCAAATGCTTTTTTTTTATTGAGGGTTGCCGATCAAAGAAAATAATTTCGCACATAAAGCCAAGCAAATAAAAAGCACAAAAATAAAATATTTGACTATAAAGCTGACATAAATATATTTTTTGTGATATTATTTAATATATTATGATTTCGACATTTTTCAAAGTAATTAATTCAACTGAATATCTATGTCATCTATTTTAAGTCATAAAGATTACCTCAAGTATTTCTTTTTGCATAATGATTAACCTATAGTTCGAGAACCTTGTCTGTCGGTAAAGATGCACGCAGTTACATGTTCTTTGATTTGCTTTTATGTCTTTTATATATTTATATACATAATTTGGTTCGGACTTTCTTTTTAGTAATTATTATAAAATGTTATAAAAATTAAGGTATAGTCATTTTTTGCGTAAAGTACTGAAATCAAAAGCTTATGGAGGGCCGGGAATGAACTCAACTATTTACTGAGGTCTCATTATATTTGTCACAAGAGCGTTTCAAATACAAATTTTTGTTTTTGTGTGACCGAAATCTGATTTTGTTTGTATATGTCTTACGTAGATTCAATATATTTATTTTATTTCAGTACCCTGTCACTGAAACTAACCTCCCGGGGGCTTTGCTGCTGGTGCGGCTCGCGCGCGAGCTGCGCATCCACAGGCGACCGCTGCGCTGGCTGGAGCTCCACCGCAGATATGAGGCCAGGTGAGTGTTGGTATTGCTGCTAATTATAAAACATAGAACAGAGTTGTTTCACCTAAAAAACTTTATAAACATTTTTACAAGTTTTGATTTCATCTCTTGTTTTTATAGAGTCCATCACTTAACAACTTTTATGGAATAAAGTATCATTTAAAATGCATAACAACATTTTTGTTTTAAATCCTGCTGTGCTGTCGCGCTAATGCACTGATTGCTGACTGATGTGACAGCGGGGCGCGGACGCGTCGTGCTCGAGCCAAAAACTCATCTTTTAAATTTATCGGATCGGTGTCGGCATCAATAATAAGAGCAAGTAAAGTCAAACTATTTCCAGATATTATATTTTTTTTAATATATTTTGTTAGAAACAGCTTACATTCAATTAATTTCTATTCTCTTCATATCAATGTTTTCAATGAATATCTGTCATCAACAATCCATAGAGAATTGTTGAGTTGCTCATTCCAGGTAAGATAACTTTTCAATGCAATTTTAAAAAGAAAACTACTCCATGACGTAACTATACGAGTTTCTTTTTAAAATTTTCTTTACAGTCAAATACTGCTCAGAAATCAGAAATATTCAAATAATGTTCCCAAAATACCTGATTCTTTGAAAAAAAAGCAAAAAAATGTATAAAGTAGTCTTACTTTACATACCGAATTCCGTGCTCCTTACCGTTAAGCCGTAGGCCCCGGTTGTTGTCACAAGGTAACAGTCGTGACACCACGTTGCACGGCCTGTGGGGTTTCCAGAGGCGGCTTGACCGACTCTGGCACTGACCAACACTCATCTCTGGTGGGAAAGAGGTTAAGAGGCGCGACATGGTCTTGTCAACGGTCAGATAGACATAGAATTATTCCCGAAGGATGCGTGAGCACAACCTAGTTAAGTTTATAAAGAATGATCCTTATACTATAATAATATAGGTAGTAACTTTAACAAGCACCCACGCCGCCCGAAAGAACTCCGTACCAGAAATAATATTTATATGGACATTCTAAATATCAACTGGTTCGTTAGTGGCACCCACAAAGACGCTCCCTTCGCCTATAGATACATCGTAGCGTGCGACCATAGACCAAGAAGTAGTGGGGTGAATTCCTGCGTGAACGGCGCTCACTATATCATTTTTTGCATATGAACTCGGTGACTAATTCTATTAACTAGCCTCGCTAATTGACTTAGCCAGGCGATTTGCAGACACCACCTCTTCCAAAAAGGACGGTGGTGGCGTACTGGTTGCGGTCAACATAAAATATCAAGCGATATGGAGGATCTCTGGATCATACGACCGATAAAACGACCGCTAAACCACAATCTTACCCTGTGTGGTATAGTAAAGCATTAATAAAATGGACCGAGGAAAAAAACAAATACCATAATCTTTACAAAACATATAAAAACCCTCGTGCTCGTGACTATGATACTTTTTACTGTTGCTTAAAGGAAGATTTAAGAAGGTGGCAAATGATTGTAACAAGAACTTTATTTCTCTAACAGAAAACTCAATAAAAATTATGTAAAGTTGCTCTTGCGATAAGTGCACAATATGAAAGGCCATGTCTCAATGCCAATTGAAATGAAGTTTAGAAATGCGACTTCCTTAGTTTTTTAGTTCGATATTTGTAAATGAACCGTCTCAGGACAACTCTTTCTTTCAGAATTATAAAGACTGCGCAGTGGATATTAATAATAATATTACTAGCTCGTTAACATCTATTGTACTCACGGATCATGACATCAAATCGAAAATCATGCAGCTTGATAAAGACAAAGGTGCAGGCCCAGATAAACTGCCTCCTTCGTTTTTAAAGCGCTGTGGAAAAGAATTATCTGTCCCATTATGTATCATATTTAATAAGTCTCTCTCCAGTGGCATCTCTGAACTCACAGCAACGACAGCGACGCAGATTCCAGTGGGCTAGACTACGCCAAAATGAAGAAGACGACGAAGAAAACATTTGGCGGAATGGTCTCTTCGTTGACGAGTCCAGAATTAGCACTCATCCGGACAACCGACGTCTCCGTGTCTGGAGGAGACGTGGGAACGCTGAAAGACAAAAAACTGCCACCGGAACCGTTCAACAAGGCGGGAAATCGGTATCCTTTTGGGGCGGTATAATGATTGGTGCTAGAACGCCGTTGATCCCGTATCGTGGCTGAATGACTGCAGCTTTGTACCAAACCATTGCTACTGATAGAATTGTCAGGCCATTTAGAATAAACCATGGCCCCGAGCTCAATGAATCAACGCTGCTCTGTGTGAATACGACATTACCAAGATAGACTGGCCTGCTGGCTCGCCTGATTTAAATCCGATAGAGCACGCGTGGCATGATGTCAAGCGAGCTGTTTGGAACCATCAGCCATCTCCCCAGACTGTGCCAGAGATCAGGGAAGCCGTTATTCAAGAATGGGACAGGTTACCGCAAGAAATGCTGGATAACTTAATTCTCAGCATGCCCAGAAGGATTGCCGCATGTGTTCGAGCCAGGGGAGGATCTTGTACTAAATAAAAACAATTTTTATAGTAAATGTTGGTAATATTTAGTTAAATTCTCTTTTTCTTTCAATTATTTATTAGTCGAAATTGCATTAGGACTTGTAAATTCAATTTTTGTTAATAAAAAATAATTTAATTTCTTAATTACAAAAAGTGTATCTTTTTTATAAAAAGATGTTACGTAAGTAAAAGTCTTTTAATAAAGAAAATTAAAAATATAATCCATTTTTAGCTAGTGATCTCAAACTGTTTTTGATGTGTGTATGTTTTGATGGAGATGGTAGCTCTTATCTTAGCAATAGGAGCCAATCAGTGGCCTTAAAAGGCCGCCGTTGCTGTTACCTCGGGACTTCCCATTTGGAGCACCTTTCATTTGTAATATTCATTAATGATCTTAATAACCTACTTTCATGTCAGAGTATTTTGTATGCTGACGATCTAAAAATCTTTGATACTGTTAGCTATAATAATAATATTTAATATAAAAGATAGTTTACAAAGGGATTTGGAGGTATTGTGTATTTGGCGCAAAAAGAATAAAATGTACTTAAATACTGAGAAATTCTTTGTTATATCTCTTACAAATAAGCATACTAAAACATTATATAACTATATGTTGGAGGGTAAGGCATTTGCACATTCGAACACTGCTAAGGACTTTGATATAATATTTGACAACAAGCTATCGTTTAGGCCTCACATTCAAGAAACAATAACTACATTCTAGTTACTAGAACAAATCAGTTACTGGGCTTTGTCATACGGTGTACTAAGGATTTTTAGAACGCTCATAGCATTCTGTACCGGCTTTTGCTTTAATACGAAGCATATTAGGATATGGAAGTACGATTTGGTGTCCCCTAACATAGAGTACACATAGATGACATTGAGCGAGTTCAAAAGAAACATGTGCGAGTTTTATACTTCTGCCAAAAGTTAGGTTAGGACGTTATAATTTAAATTGTGAGGAGAAAGTGTCAAAATTTTGTATTCAGTCACTGGAGTCGCGGTGAAAACCTAGAGATTTATTGCTTCTTTATAAAATTTTGCATTCAATTTTGCATTTTGACTTAGACATATTTTCATCAAATATAGGAGCACAATATTCAAAACTTGCAAAAGTTATCCTCCAACACTATCCAAAAAGCTGATTGTATTTTTTATATTATTTTATTTCATTTTTGTGACATATTTTTGACATTTATATTTCTGCTCTGACATAATTTAACTTTGTTATTTTTTGACGTTATCATACATTTTTGATATTATATAGAAGAATTTTTATTTTAAACTAGATACAATAATTTTACTAAATTTAGATTTACATTTACATTTAATTTTGACATTATCACCATTATTTTGACATTGTATAGATTACTTTTTAGTTAAACTTAGTTTGAAAAATAATATAATTTTTAGTAATTGTAACTATTATTGTCAATGTACATGACTTCAATTTATTATAAATTTTCTTGCTTGACATGTTTCATTCTGTAACGGAGCTCAACTATAAAAATATTATTTTTAAGTTGCACATATTGTTGAGTTGCAACCCAGTTCCTACAATGTACGTTTTTCATTTATGTTTTGTATTAGTCGTAACTTGTTTTGTGCATGACAAAATAAATAAAATATCTTGGAAAAAGTCATGTTTTTTCTGTAAAAATCTTAAATGATCGGTCCTGTAAAACAAGCTCATAAAAATATTAAAGAAAATAGTAATATAAAAGAGTAGTCATGAAACTTAAATTTAAAGCGGCTTGATCCTCAGTTTCTCCTGGACATTTTGGCATTATTTACTTTTTATTGCACTCGTGTTTATTTGTTTTTAGAAATACATAGTGATGAGTTTACAACCATTACTTTATTCCCAGCGGGCGTACGTGCTCCGCCATAGTGCTGCAGCGTCGGTTTCATCACATCCTGGAAACCACGCACCGGGCGCTGTGGGACCTAAAGGAGCAAATCCACATTGAAATGGCCAAGATGTGAGTGTCAACATTATTTACAACAATAAAATGTTGTAAATAATGTTGTAACTACCGAAATGTCAAAGTTTTGAATTTCAATTGTATTGAAAGTTAATTTTGATCCGACTGTGCTAGAAGGAGGGTTAAGTTTTTCGTCAAGGTTTAATTACTAAATATTTCTGTTTGGTCCATGTTCACAAAAAATAGGCATAATTTTTGTTTATGCTCAATGTGATTAAAGTATTTTACCATTTTAGAATCTTGATTAGTTGCACCAACTTTTAGAAGAAATTGCCTATGTAGTGTTGATACATTTTGTTTACTCCATGCCATATCAAATTTGGTTAAAAGTTTTAATTTTCTAAAATTGACAGAAATAAATGAAATTAATTTTATTTTTGTATTAAAACTTCAGAAAACTTTGCTTAATTTGGCATTGTGATTAACAGCTATGCTATTCAGGTCCCTAATACAAAAGAAATAACAGTATTATTGTTGGAAGTTTAGTCATAGTACCTAAACATTGTGTACAGGGTATCGAAATTCAAAGTTTTTAAAAAAGTTATTGTAACTTTAAAAGTGGAAGAGACCGATTTTTTTTCTTATTTTTCCCTGGGTAGTCGTCGCCGCATGCACTACCTGGTACCGGCTTATCGTTGAATTTTGGGACACCTTGTGTAAATACAAACAACCATGAACACAACAAACATCTGTGTTCATCACACAAATGATTGCCCCGGCCAGGACTCGAACCTGGGACCTTCGGCGTATGAGGCAAGGCTACTTACCACTACACCAAATCCGGTTTAAATGTGTTTTATTTAAATTAGAACTTCTTTCACTATTAGAAAGCCGCATTGATCAGCAGTAACCCGAAAATCCCGCGGGGTCCGGAGCTAAGCGGGCCATAGTCGCCGGGACCTCACGTTCCGATACTCCTGCGGGGTCCGGCGCTAGGCGGGCCAACATTGCTGGGACCTCCGTTTAATATATTTAAGTTACTTGTAGTTAAGTTTATTTTGTTTGTTTCTAAAGATCTCTTTTGACGCGATGCTACAGTCGTTCTTATTTTGACCACCATAAAATAAACACATTCAAAATTGATAAACAAACCACCTCAATGATCATCACTCATAAGAGCCTAACATTTAAAGAACGCACTGATATTGTAAGTCTGTCTGTTGAGCGATCAGTTGAAATAGCCTGTATTGAGATAGGGAATATTGTTATAATAAGTGTATACAGACCCCCATCCTCACCATTTGAAGTATTTGAGAGCACTATGGATGAGGTATTACATAGAGTAAATAACAAAAACAAAGAAATAATTATTTGTGGCGATTTTAATATTGATTTATTAATAGAGACATCACTAAGTAAACGATTCTTGAATCTTTTTAATTGTTACAACCTAAAAAATCTCTTCTTAGAGCCTACGCGTATCACAGCGACCTCAGCCACATGTCTTGATAACATTTTTACAAATTTAATGCCATGTACAAAGTCAGTAATTAATAAACTACAATCAGATCATAGTGGGCAGTTGGCCACTTTTGATATTGGGCTAAAAAAGACTTTAAAAAGAGAAATTACCTTTATACCCATGAATGAGAGACGGCTTGAAACATTTAGGAAAAATGTATTTGAAAAAACATTTAAATTAGATTACTGTGCAGATCCTATTACTCAATATAACTCTATTCATTGACTGGGCAACAGTGGGAATATGCAGAAGTAGAAATAGATTATATGAATTGTACAGTGAAAGAACTTATAATCATAATAAGACATTTTATGAATATGTTAAAAAGTATTCAAAATTATTTAAACGAGTTTGCAGTGTAGCTAAATCTAATTACATTAATAATAAAATTAAATATAGTACTAACATTTCAAAAACTGCATGGAATATAATTAATCAGGAAACTGGGAAAGCAAAAGAACCACACACCAAATATAATTTAAAAATTAATGATAAAGTGTTGTCAACTGACAAAGAAGTTGCTGAAGCATTTGAAAATTTTTTTACTGCCATCCCTGTGTCAACTACTTCGAGTATTAATTCATGTTCCACTCTTGCACAGTCACTGCTAACGGAAAATGTAAATTCATGCAATATTGATTTTATTTTTAAACATGTTACTGTTCAACAAGTTTTAAATGCATTTAAAAGCATTAAAGTAAAAAATACTGCCGATTTAGATGGGATTTCTGTTAAAATTATTGAATCTGTCATTGATGGTATAGCCCCGTACTTAGCCAGTATATTTAATGACTGTGTTGATAATGGTGTTTTTCCTGATTTAATGAAATTGAGTAAGGTCATTCCAATATTCAAAGCAGGTAGTATGTCTGACCCTAATAATTTTAGACCTATATCTATACTACCAACGCTCAGTAAGATTTTTGAAAAATTAATTTTAAATCAATTACTTTCTCATTTTTACGGTAATAGTCTAATTAATTTTAAGCAGTTTGGTTACACGCGGGGTCGCTCAACAACCGATGCCGGTGTTGAGCTCATAAAACACGTATTCAGCGCCTGGGAGGAGTCGTGTGATGCTATTGGTGTCTTTTGTGACTTGTCCAAGGCGTTCGACTGTGTGGATCATACTACTCTACTCATGAAACTGCACCATTACGGCATTAAAACCGAGCGCTTGCCTTGATTAAATCATATATTTCTAATAGAAAACAGAAAGTTGCAATAAATGGAGAAAAATCATCAGGATCGGCAGTGACAATGGGTGTGCCCCAGGGCTCAGTTCTTGGTCCTTTCCTATTTTTAGTTTATATTAATGATCTGCCATCGGTCGTTAAGAATCAATGCGAGGTCATATTGTTTGCTGACGATACTTCCTTCTTGTTTAAAATCAAAAGACAAGAAATTGACTATCGAGCGGTGAACAAATGCATCTCCAACACAGAGCAGTGGTTCTCAGCTAATAATTGTAGTTAAGAGCCAGGAACTGACTCCTGTAAACTCAACTGTATTTCTGGGCATAACCTTAGACGCCAAACTGCAGTGGGGACCGCATGTTGATGGTTTAGCGAAAAGGCTTGGCTCTGCCGCATATGCTGTTAAAAAAATTAGACAAATTTCAAATGAAACAACTGCTCGATTAGTCTATTTTGGTTACTTCCACAGCCTCATGTCATATGGTATTCTGCTGTGGGGGAGTGCTGCCGACATCGATGCTATATTTATTCTGCAGAAAAGGGCTGTTCGCGCAATCTATCAGCTCGGTCCAAGGGTGTCACTTAGAAGTAAATTTAAGGAAATAAATATTCTTACCTTCCATTCACAATATATTTTAGAAAATTTAATGTATGTTAAAAAGAACATAACCTTGTTCAAAAGAAAAAAAGATCTGCACAATGTTAACACAAGAGGAAGAAATATGCTGGCAGCTCATAATAGCAGGCTTCATAAAGTCACTAACTCATTCATGGGTCAATGTATACGCTTTTATAATAAGGTTCCTGAGGATATCCAAGGTCTTCCTACTGACAAATTCAAAGAAACTATAAAGGAGAAGTTGTATGCTAGAGCATATTATAAACTATCCGATTAATTGGATGATAAAAGCCCTTGGGTATAATCCCCTCATTAACAGGATTGTACTAGTATTTGTAACAAAGCATGTGTAATGTGTCTGTTTGTGCGATGAGTTCTTCGTCCCGATGAATATCTAAAGCGTCATTGTCACTAAAGTACGTCTTCTTATGGTAGCGTCGGGTGACGGGTCGTTCACTTCCCTCTAATATGGTTGAGGAGGGCGATGGCTGGATCCCGCGTTAACTCGTGAACGGGTGCCGTTTGAGGGTGTTCGTCGTTTGGATACTTGGGGGGAGGGAGACTTGCCGAGCTAACAGATGCAGAAAAGAATAATTTTGTATAGACATAAAGAGACTCTGTAAATTTATTTTGAAAAAAAAAAAATATACCCGTGAAGTTTCTTGCCAGTTCTTCTTCACGAAGGTTTTTTTTCGAACTGGTGGTAGAATCATGTTTTATTTGACGTCAATAAGAACAAGTAATTGTCAATGTTGAGAAATAAATATTTGAATTTGAATTTGAATTTGACCAACGATGCCCATGAGCGCGGATGCTACTTACCACCAGGTGGGTCGCGTGCTTGTGTGTCGGGTATGAGACAGGGCAACAGTTTATTGTGCAGCAGTGATACTTACGGGTAGTTCCTCGGTTCTGGCGTGTTGGGGCGTCCACGTCTTCACTGTCACTGTCATCGTCGTCCTGAAACTACAAAAACACGCAAATTTAGAGCTCTCTTAGTTTTTAATAATTCAATATTGTAACACCCACATCAACCCTCGTTCTATCAGTGACCACTAAACAGTGCCAACTTATAAAAATCTCATCACAGAGACGATTCGTTATGGTGAATTAAACTAGATGGCGCCACCAGTATATTAAATCGCACATGTGACTTTCCTATTGTTTTGGTTTACACGTTATGACCAACAACTAAAGGCTTTCTTGCTGCACGATACCTGCTTCCACCTGGTGGGGCAGGGAAAGGAAATTATATTATGTTAGCATTAGACGACAGTCATGGGCAAAACAAATCACAGAAAAGAAAATATTGATATGTATCTTTCGATCAATGTGATATGTATCACTCTTTTGTATCTATATCACAAATGTATCAGTTGCTCATGCATGTCACTCTCGCTACTCAGTCAACTCAATCAAACATATCGATGAGAGATATAAAAGATATGATGAAATGAAAGATTACTGATTGATTTGGTTCAATCGGCAGCTGTTTCTTAGTGATGGCGCCATTTTGCGGCATCGAAACGAAACAATTTATCGGTTTCCAATAACGGGTTCTGAAACTATGTATTTTGAAAACTATTTGTTGCGAGTTGCGAGACTTCTTTTCTTAGCATTGTGCGAGCGAGATAATCAGCCGACGCGTGCGTGAGCGAGTGAGTTGTAAAGATACAGTGAAACATATGGATATGAACGAATATAAAGAGTGATTGATTCAAACGGAGTGATACATATCTTTTTTATCTATCACTCCTGAGTTACCCATCGCTATTAGACGGCAAACTGTTTGTTTTGTGTTGTTGTGTTTGTGTTTGTTGAAAGTCATTAAATAATAAATAAAGGGCATAGTTGACGAAAGTCTGTTTGACTCTTATTCATTCGATTATTCAGACTATCTTTATATCACCTTATAATGTAATATTTATGTAGTTTTATTCAAACTTATGTGGAAATATTGTGCTAAAGTCACTAGAACTCACTTTTCCACTAAAGTTATCTGATTCATTAAATTATTACATTACGACATCATGGAGGCAGTGACTCAACTGTTTCAAACACAAATTCTGAGTATGACAAGAAATTAGATAAAATTGCATTTCATTCAATGTTGCTCGTTACTCAAATCCAATGGCGTTAAATAACGAAAATTATAAAAAATAATGTCCCAAAATGAAACGTTTGAATTCGAAACATACGTCGCTGATGCGACAAAATCAATATTCCACCTTCTGCGGGTTAGTTTTTAAACCCTTTTTGAATCGAACACTTTTAAGCACGGAGGAGAAGGCCATTTATCTTTACGTCTTTTTAACCCAAAATAAACAAAAATGTTTTATTTGAATTGTGCATGTATATACCTGGAAACGTTGCAGTGAAGTTCTGGAATAGAATCTCCACGACCGAGGCTTCCTCGAGACGAAGCACGGGAATCTGTAATCAATATTTAAATGTATCCTATTTAGGAGACACACAACAGTTTACGGTGACAAAACACCCCAAACTCCCCAACCGACTTGGTTCAGTTTTAATCCATTTAAAATAGAATAAAGGGGGGTCTTATTTGATCCACGTATAGTTCCTGGGTGATTAATGATTAAACATTTCATTTATTAGGGTAATTTACTTTGTTAAATAGCAACCAAAATATTGGAACACAGATTGCATAAAGTTTGGTCCGCCATTTTGTGTTGACGAGATATTCTGTAGTGTCATTTCAGTAGTCAGTGTTCTGTGCTCTAAGAAATATGTAAAGTGCTCTGTTTGTACGTGGATTATTGTGTAGTATTTTAATTCTGAAGAGATTAGCTTTACGTAATATTAACCACTAACCACCAGTATCAAATTGTTTAATTAAAATCCAAATTGAAAACATAAGTGATCGTTGTTCAATTCAATTTTGCATTAAATACCTTATTATTAAATCGTTTCAATTTTCTACAAAACAAATAATCTAGGATAATGTTTCACTGTTGCTATGTTCACAGATATCAACAGTAAGAATAGATTACACTTAAAAGAAAACTGAGACCCGGCGAGCTTCCGAGGAATACGTCGATGCTTAAACAATTTTTCAATAGAAAACCACTTCAGAATCTGATATAGACGTTCCTGAATTTACACATTCAATAAAATTAATGCAGTAGGTAGTGACTCTGTGAGGTTTGAAAATTGCTTTGACTGCAATAATTGCAGTTGTAATTAATTATTAGTCAGTTTAGCAATCTTTAGTTTGCGGGAAAGTGCTAACTCAGAGGAAAACACCCTTTAGTTACTCCTTTGCGGTTGAGGGCCCGTGGGATTTCAATGTTCATTAGGCCCATTAGTATATCACCGTACATGTCAAAAATACTTGAAAAGACTGTATATACTGTATATATACGTCTGGGTTTCGCAAAGGACAACATACTTGCTAGTCAGATGCTGTGTGCAGTACTTTACAAGCTCTCCTTGATTTCTCTTGTTTCTTCGACAGTTCGAGCAATCCGTTCCTGCTTTCGAAGTTGCCTTTCTATGGATTCGATTATACCACAATTACGTGGTTTCATAGCTACCTAACGGACCATTACCAATCAGTTAGGCTACGAAAACAAGACGGTTCCTTTTTTTAACCTTACCTAACATCTTAAACACTGCAAATATCATTGCTACGCAGACCATATTCAACTATATGTATATCCAAGTCAACCCTAACCGAAGCAAGTTGTAACGAGGATTTGAACAATGTAGCATCGTTCATTTTGTAAATACTGCTTCAATGCTAAATATGGAGGTACACCTTTAAAGTTAAAATGTAATGACAGCCAACGTCGATATGGTTCAGGCGTTCCAGGAGCATACGGGCATAGCTGGCTCTCCACGCGCACACACATTAGCAATTACGGGATGCTTAAGAGTGTTACCACACCATTCGATCGATCGTCGATCGACGCCATAGATCGATGGTAGAATGGAACAGTCGACGTCGATGTGTGTCAGTTTACATGACACATTACACAAGTTTTTTTCATTCTCACGTCGACGTACGACGACGATTGTTACGATGTAACTGCCTAGTAAAGTTATAGTAATTTACCGATTAAGGATTATTATATTACATCCTTATTATGGGTTTGCCCCCCAGTTCGCCTCTAGGTCATTCATAACACAAGCTCTGCTTACTTTGGGGCCATACAGTCGTTGTGTTTGTCTGGGCATTTATTTCTTATTATTATGTAAGCAGAAGAGAATGCTAACTTTAATATAGTATATATCCATCCAAACCACAATATTAGAGAGTGGATTCCGGCCTTGTGTGATTTGTTGATATCAAGCGTTGTATATAGTGATACAACACCACGGCGCAGTAATTTATACGATGCTTTCGTAAATTAGTACTTTTATGAAAGTTTTCGGAATAATATTTGTATATTTATAATATCAATAATGGGTAAATTTAAGTTCTCCACTTGTAAAAGTTATTAATTTAACTTATAAAACCCATTTAGCTCTGATGTCTGTAAATATCTGTCATGTCTGAAAGAAACCACTATTAAATGATAAGACGGGTATTCGAGGAAACCCTTATTTTGATTCTGTAAAGTGTAATGGCTCCATTTTGACAATATTGGTGTCGCGTGTTAGGAGAAATGTATACTATATGATATTAAATAAAGTCAGCTTTTATTTATTTGACCACTAAGTGTAAGTACAGTGCAAGACATGAGATTTCAGCCTTAGAATCTCTTACATCAAATCATATAGTTAAAGACGTGGGTTCGATACTTAGTATTAAGTAGTATTAAGTATACTCTTATAGTATTAAGAGTATTCGTTGAGAGGTTTTTCCTGGTTCAAATTACTCAGTAACGTTTGATGGTTAGTATAGATTTACTAAACAAAATCTCAGAGATGTTAAGCAGAAGCTGACTGTGCAAGTTGCTTATTCCCAGA
Organism: Marasmarcha lunaedactyla; assembly: GCA_923062675.1. NCBI lineage: Eukaryota > Metazoa > Arthropoda > Insecta > Lepidoptera > Pterophoridae > Marasmarcha > Marasmarcha lunaedactyla. The sequence continues at coordinate 622,628 of CAKLPU010000002.1, forward strand.
AACGGCCGAACCGGGATGCAGCACGGCGCAAACGGGCGCAACTGACGCAAGTGGCATTCGCATCGACGTCGTTGGGCCTTGCGCTGATAGTGAATCTGACAGCAGCAGTGACACGGACAGTGACCCCAGCATCTTCGGTTTCGAAGGAAAACCGACGACAAACAACGTTGTCCATACGAAACAAGGTGCTGTTACTCCCCTGAATTATAATAATAAATGTTAACGCGCGCAGTGCGTGACGTCACGATCTACAAACTTCGGCCCGCCTGCAACAGCCAATCAAAGGCGACAAAAAAACTAAGAGAGCTCTATTGTTTATCAATTTTGAATGTGTTTATTTTATGGTGGTCAAAATAAGAACGACTGTAGCATCACGTCAAAAGAGATCTTTAGAAACAAACAAAATAAACTTAACTACAAGTAACTTAAATATATTAAACGGAGGTCCCAGCAATGTTCGCCCGCCTAGCGCCGGACCCCGCAGGAGTATCGGAACGTGAGGTCCCGGCGACTATGGCCCGCCTAGCTTCGGATCCCGCGGGATTTTCGGGTTACTGCTGATCAATGCGGCTTTCTAATAGTGAAAGAATTTCTAATTTAAATAAAACACTTTTAAACCGGATTTCATGTCGTTTAATTATAATGTTACATTTTCACTTGATGTTAAATGCGAGAAAAGTTATTTCATAATTGATCGTGAAAACTTAAGAAAGATTTTTTTCGGTTATATAGATTCAGATATATCAAATACATATTTGACGACCGATTGGTGTAGTGGTAAGTAGCCTTGCCTCATACGCCGAAGGTCCCAGGTTTGAGTCCTGGCCGGGGCAATAATTTGTGTGATGAACACAGATATTTGTTCTTGGGTCATGGTTGTTTGTATTTACACAAGGTGTCCCAAAATTCAAGATGCTTTCGTAAATTAGTACTTTTATGAAAGTTTTCCGAATAATATTTATATATTTATAATATCAATAATGGGTAAATTTAAGTTCTCCACTTGTAAAAGTTATTAATTTAACTTATAAAACTCATTCAGCTCTGATGTCTGTAAATATGTTCACAGTAGTATTTACCCACAAATAAGTGCTCAGCTGTCGGATGAACAACATGGTCCGTACTGGAAGGGGGACAACGGGTAACCTTTTTGAGCTGATGACACATTTAGTACCATCCTTACACGCAGGAGCGCAAGTCGATCTGGCATATTTTGACTTTAAGAAAGCATTTGACACCGTGGATAATGACCACCTTCTCTTAAAGCTGGCTAACGTAGGTTGCACTTCGCGCACTTTAACATTTTTTTCTAGCTACCTGCGGGATAGACGTCAATATGTAGACTGATGTGGATGCCTTTCAGAACCATACTACACGAGATCTGGTGTGAGCCAAGGTAGTAACTTAGGGCCATTAATGTTTATTATAATGGTAAATGACTTACCAAAAGTTATAGATATTTCTTCAACGATGCTCTTTGCCGATGACCTAAAATTAGTTAGTAAAATAAAACATTAAACGGATTGTAACTCTTTCAACAAAGCATTGACACTGTCGTAAAATGGAGTAATGAAAATAAATTATATTTTAATGCCGCGAAATGCTCCGTCTTATCAATTAGTCGATCTCGCACAGCTTTATAGTCAAATATTTTATTTTTGTGCTTTTTATTTGCTTGGCTTTATGTGCGAAATTATTTTTTTGATCGGCAACCCTCAATAAAAAAAAAAGCATTTGCTATGTTTTTGTGCAACAAGTGAATGCAGCATACTTACTAATGAGATAGCAAACTAACAAAATAAATAATTAATTAGTAGTTAATTGTTTATTTTTCCTTTTTTCAATGATCTTTTAATCAGACGCGCATATCCTTTGATTCTTTGTCGGAGCTCCCCTATTGTTGCTATTGGTTTAGCATAAACCTTTTCTTTTAGGCATCCCCAGTAAAAAAAATCCAATGGATTTAAATCAGGAGAGCGGGGCGGCCATAAAATTAGGCCAAGACGGCCAATCCACCGTCCCGCATACTCTTTGTCTAAATAGTTCCGCACTGGACGGGCATAATGAGCAGGACATCCATCATTTTGATACCACATATCCCGTAAAATATTTAAAGGCACATCTTATTAGAGATCTGGAAAATTATGTTGCAGAAAATTTAAATACATTTCGCCAGTCAAATTCCCCGGCAACTCAAAGGGTCCGATAATTCTGACGTTTATCATGCCTGTCCACAAGTTAACTTTAAATTACGGTACTGACATTTGTCCTCTCTCATTAGGTGCGGATTCTCGATACTCCAACTATGCAGATTATGAAGGTTTAGAAACCCATCTTTTTTACATGTGGTTTCGTCGGACCATAAAACTATCTAAGAATTGTGGATCCTCAGCACGTTTCCTGAGCATTGTATGGCAAAATTGTACTCGCGCAGGGTAGTCACGAGGTAATAAAGTCTGCACACGTCTTACGTGGTACGAATGAAATCGTGACGTTTTAAAATACGACGTGCGGTACTTTTTGGGACTCCCGTAGTAGTCTGTATGGCACGTACTGAAGTGGTAGGATCATTTTCAATTTCTAGGAGTACCTCTTCTTCGTTTTCTGTCATAGGTCTTCCTGCATTTCTCCGAGCGCTTGGTAAACGACCTTCCGAAAACGATTGATGTAAATTGATGAATACCCTATAATCTGGATATCGTTGAAGATTCGGGTATCTCTTACGATATAGTCTGCTTGCAGCGTTTGCGTTACATCTGCACTCTCCGTAAATTGAGCACATATTAGCGTATTTTAACGCTGTGTATGGGAACGGCATGGTAAAATTCAAAGAATCCAATCCACAAAGGCACGAAATCAAAGCACGAAAGGATGCGCAGTAAACAAAAGAGCGAAGCGTACTGACGACTGACATATGAGCACGAGGTAGTATGGCAACCCGACGCCATTCTATCAAATAAACCAATCAGAAACGGCACAAATAGCGTCACTTTCTAACTTACTCTAAAATTTAATAGCGTCACTACCTGTCGCACACCTTCTAACCTATGGCGTAACTATCTGTCTCTCCCACGCTTCGGAAACGTATTGATGACGCTATTCTAACTGAAGCTGTAACCCGATACTTGTTTTAAGATACATAATAACATTGATACAATTTTCAAGGATTAATTACTAAATATTTCTGTTTGGTCCTTGTTCACAAAAAATTGGCATAATTTTTGTTTATGCTCAATGTGATTTTAGTATTTTGCCATTTTAGAATCTTAATTAGTTGCGCCAACTTTAAAAAGAACTTGCCAATGTAGTGTTGATACATTTTTTTTACACCATGCCATATCAAAGTTGGTTAAAAGTTAAAATTTTCTAAAATTGACAGAAATAAATGAAATTAATTTTATTTTGGTATTAAAACTACAGAAAATTTTGCTTAATTTGGCATTATGATTAACAGCTATGCTATTCAGGTCCCTAATACAAAAGAAATAACAGTATTATTGTTGGAAGTTTAGTCATAGTACCTAAACATAGTGTACAGGGTATCGAAATTCAAAGTTTTTAAAAAAGTTATTATTACTTTAAAAATGGAGGAGACCGATTTTTTTCTTATTTTTCCCTGGGTAGTCGTCGCCGTATGCACTACCTGGTACCGGCTTATCGTTGAATTTTGGGACACCCTGTATATGTATGTTTATTATGGGTTTGCCCCCCAGTACGCTGCTTACTTTGGGGCCATACAGTCGGTGTGTTTGTCTGGGGATTTATTTGTTATTATTATGTAAGCAGATGAGAATGCCAACTTTAATATAGTATATATCCATCCAAACCACAATATTAGAGAGTGGATTCGCATTGTATGTAGTGATACAACACCACGGCGCAGTAATTTATACGATGCTTTCGTAAATTAGTACTTTTATGAAAGTTTTCGGAATAATATTTATATATTTATAATATCAATAATGGGTAAATTTAAGTTCTCCACTTGTAAAAGTTATTAATTTAACTTATAAAACCCATTTAGCTCTGATGTCTGTAAATATCTGTCATGTCTGAAAGAAACCACTATTAAATGATAAGACGGGTATTCGAGGAAACCCCTATTTTGATTCTGTAAAGTGTAATGGCTCCATTTTGACAATATTGGTGTCGCGTGTTAGGAGAAATGTATACTATATGATATTAAATAAAGTCAGCTTTTATTTATTTGACCACTAAGTGTAAGTACAGTACAAGACATGAGATTTCAGCCTTAGAATCTCTTACATCAAATCATATTGTTAAAGACGTGGGTTCGATACTTAGTATTAAGTAGTTTTAAGTATACTCTTATAGTATTAAGAGTATTCGTTGAGAGGTTTTTCCTGGTTCAAATCACTCAGTAACGTTTGATGGTTAGTATAGATTTACTAAACAAAATCTCAGAGATTTTAAGCAGAAGCTGACTGTGCAAGTTGCTTTTGAAACTGTTGATTGATAATAAACAAAAACATGCAAACATTTATTCCCAGAAACGGCCGAACCGGGATGCAGCACGGCGCAAACGGGCGCAACTGACGCAAGTGGCCGCATTCGCATCGACGTCGTTGGGCCTTGCGTCGATAGTGAATCTGACGGCAGCAGTGACACGGACAGTGACCCCAGCATCTTCGGTTTCGAAGGAAAACCGCCGACAAACAACGTTGTCCATACGAAACAAGGTGCTGTTACTCCCCTGAATTATAATAATAAATAAAAATTCGGGGAAATACCCACGTTAAAGGAGTTCATGTTATTTTTACGCAATCGATCTGACTTTTTAGAAACTATAAAACTTACAAGGACCACAAAAAATGAGAAATTCTCGAATTTTGTAACATCTAGTCAGGTGCAAACCAACGGTAATAAAACTAATTGTGTAGTGTGTAAACAATCGCACCGTTTGTACGAATGCCCCACCTTTATTTCTATGAGTTTAGATGATCGTCATAACTTAGTGTCAAAATATAAATTGTGTATAAATTGTTTTAATGGTGGACATTTCGCTAACAATTGTAGGTATAAGCCGTGTAAGGTATGTAAATTAAGGCATAGTACTTTATTGCACAGATCTAAGGTGTACAATCCAGTAGCTGATACAGGTAATAATATACAATCTTTTGTATCGCAAAAACAAGAGTCGCAATGCGCCGGCGGCGGTTCCGGCGCCGGCTTCGACAGAACCGGTTTCCTTATCAGTGTCGCTGCCGGGAACAAGTCAATTCATTCTTTTGTCTACGGCGCTCGTTCGAGTAATTAACAATTTAATTAATGAAGTATTTGTAGTGCGTGCATTGTTGGACAGCGGTATTGTAATTTTGTAATAAGTAATTTAAAAGGTAATTTTTCAATTGAAGTAAATAGTATGGTAGTTCCGCATATAACTAGTATGTTACCGAACGTAAATGTAGATATTCAAGGTTTAAATATTCCTAATCAAATTTTGGCAGATTTGGCAGATCCACACTTTTTTAATCCGGCAGAAATTGATATTTTAATTGGAGCTGATTTGTATTGGGAAATCGTGAATGGCAATCAATTCAGATTGGGTAAGGGTGAACCCACATTGCAATATTCAAATTTAGGTTGGTTGGTTTCCGGACCCGTATGTATACAACAATCTAAAAATAGACATGTAGTTTGTCAATTAAATAATATTGATATCTGTAAACAGATGGAAAGATTTTGGATGATTGAAGAATTGTCGGCTGAAAAATTAAACTGCAGCAGTAATGTCAGTGAAGAATTTTGTGAGACGCATTTTGTAGAAAATACGCGTAGATTACAAAACGTTAGGTTTTGTGTAAATATACCATTTCACACTTCACCTGAAATATTAAGAGATTCTTTAGGTATTGCTGAACAACGATTTTATAATTTAGAGAGAAGGCTTAGGAAACAACCTCATATTAAGCAACTTTATGTAGACTTTATTCGCGAATATAGGAATTAAGGAATTTAGGTCATTTATCTCAATCCAATAAGCTTGAATGTGCATATTATTTACCACACCACCCGGTGCTTCGTGAAAGGAGTGAAACAACCAAACTCAGAGTTGTTTTTGGCGCGTCCGCCACAACTAGCACGGGGCGTTCATTGAATGATATACAGGGTGTAGGTAAAATTATACAGGACGATTTATTTAGCATCTTGATTAGATTTAAACAGCATAGTTTTGTTTTTGCGGCGGACATAGCCAACATGTTTAGGCAAATTATTGTAAGTGAAGATGATAGGTAATGGCAAATGATAGTTTTTACAGAAAATGAAAATGAGTCCTTAAAATATTATAAATTAAATACTGTGACGTATTGGACCGCATCAGCTCCTTTTTTAAGTACTCGCTGTTTGTTTCAGCTAGCTGAGGAGTGCGAGGATAAATATAAAGCTGAAATAATTAAACATGTTTTCTTTGTAGATGATATCTTAACAGGAGCGGAAAATGAACAGGAATTGATAAATATCTGTAATTCTGTAACTCAAAAATTAAAGGAAGCTGGTTTTGAAATTAGAAAATTTCGTTCAAATTCAAGTCACTTAATTGGAGAAAAAGGTCTATTGGAAAATAAGAATTTATCAGATTTGAAAAATAATACAGAAACTTTAGGGCTTTTGTGGTTTTGTGGTTCAAGAAACATGAACACATTAGATGTGTTCATGTTTCCTGTACAGTTTGAGACAAAGGAAAATATAACAAAACGTATTATGTTGTCTCAAATCGCAAAAATATTTGACCCGTTAGGTTTGTTAAGTATATTTATAGTTAGGGCAAAATTAATATTACAGAGTTTATGGAAATGCAAATTAGATTGGGTAGAGATATTAAGAAAATGTGGGATAATTTTGTAAAAACTATAAATTCACTGTCATGTATTAATGTACCTAGGCATGTGTTGTGTAAAATATAGTGTCGATTGAATTACATTTATTTTCAGACGCATCTAAGGCGGCTTATGGTGCTTGTGCATATCTACGTTCATTAGATAGTGAGGGGCAGATTCATGTTAAATTATTGTGTGCAAAATCAAGAGTTTCTCCCTTAAAGACCCTCACAATCCCTCGCCTGGAGCTGTGCGGAGCATTGCTGTCGGCTGAGATGAGTGCTAAAATTATAAAAATATTACGATGCCAGGTACTACGTTGTCTTCATTGGACTGACTCCATGGTGGTTCTTGGGTGGCTGCGTACTTCCTTCACACAGAAATTAAATGTTTTCGTTTCAAACGGAATAAATAAAATACATGAGTTATCACCAAATAGTGAATGGAGGTATGTGCCAACTAGTAGTATCGCGCGGTATAGACTGTTTCGATGTTCGATGAAAGGCTAGCGAGCCTTTGGTGGGGAGGTTCTCAGTTTTTAAGTCTAAATGAATCACAGTGGCCAACAGAAAAATGTGGTCCACATTTCATTTGTAGTGGTAGCAGCAATCATATTATAAATGTACTAAATAATGTAGTTAATGGTTTACATAAAAATTTAATTATAGATTTTACTCGGTATTCAAAATTAAACAAGTTACGACTAATTGTAAAAACATAAATAATAGGCCAAGTTCATTAGTATTAACAGTTGAGAACAATGATAAAAATAGCTTAGCTAGAATCTTTTTATTCAGAAATTCAACTTTAAAAAAATAATCATTCATTGCCAAAAAGGTGTAGCATATTATCATTAAATCCTTTTATGGACAATTAGGCGTAGTTAGAGTTGGCGGCAGAATTGAAAACTCTTGTTTCAGTTATGACAAGAAACACCCAATACTTATGGATTCAAAACATCCTTTGTCATATCATATATTTTAAGATGTGCATAGACGTCTGTTACATGCTGGCCCTCAACTCTTATTAGCTTCCGTCAGAGAAAGGTATTGGGTTATTAACGGTAGGCATCTTGCTAGGAATATCCCACATAAATGTTTAATTTGTAGGCGCATAGGTAGTAAGGCTATGGAAACCTTAATGGGTAATCTACCAAAACAGCGCCTGACTCCTGGTATTCCTTTTGAGACAACGGGCGTCGATTTCTCCGGTCCGTTCTATTTAACCGACAGGAAGGGACGTGGTTGCAAAATAAGTAAATGTTACTTGTGTATTTTTGTATGTTTTGCAACCAAGGCCCTACATTTAGAAGCTGTTAGTGACATGAGTACAGATGTTTTTTTATTAGCTTTAAGAAGGTTCATATCGCGTAGAGGTAAACCACGTTACATATTCTGTGATAATGGTACTAATTTTGTGGGCGCTAAGAATGAATTAGATAAAATTATTTTTTCAAATAGAGATTCAGAAATGCAATTCGGTTCTGATGAAGGTATTTCATTCCACTTTTCACCACCGTACGCCCCGCATTTCGGAGGCCTGTGGGAGGCAGGCGTAAAGTCGTCGAAATTCCATCTGAAGAGAGTACTGGGCGAACGGCACCTGACGTTTGAAGAACTGGAAAATTTTCTGTAGTTTTAATACAAAAATAAAATTAATTTCATTTATTTCTGTCAATTTTAGAAAATTTAAACTTTTAACCAACTTTGATATGGCATAGTGTAAAAATTGTATCAACACTACATTGGCAAGTTCTTCTAAAAGTTGGCGCAACTAATTAAGATTCTAAAATGGCAAAATACTTAAATCACATTGAGCATAAACAAAAATTATGCCTATTTTTTGTGAACAAGGACCAAACAGAAATATTTAGTAATTAATCCTTGAAAACTGTATCAATGTTATTATGTATCTTAAAACAAGTATCGGGTTACAGCTTCAGTTAGAAATGCGTCATCAATACGTTTCCGAAGCGTGGGAGAGACAGATAGTTACGCCATAGGTTAGAAGGAGTGCGACAGGTAGTGACGCTATTAAATTTTAGAGTAAGATAGAAAGTGACGCTATTTGTGCCGTTTCTGATTGGTTTCTTTGATAGAATGGCGTCAGGTTGCCATACTACCTCGTGCTCATATGTCAGTCGTCAGTACGCTTCGCTCTTTTGTTTACTGCGCATCCTTTCGTGCTTTGATTTCGTGCCTTTGTGGATTGGATTCTTTGAATTTTACCATGCCGTTCCCATACACAGCGTTAAAATACGCTAATATGTGCTCAATTTACGGAGAGTGCAGATGTAACGCAAACGCTGCAAGCAGACTATATCGTAAGAGATACCCGAATCTTCAACGATATCCAGATTAAAGGGTATTCATCAATTTACATCAATCGTTTTCGGAAGGTCGTTTACCAAGCGCTCGGAGAAATGCAGGAAGACCTATGACAGAAAACGAAGAAGAGGTACTCCTAGAAATTGAAAATGATCCTACCACTTCAGTACGTGCCATACAGACTACTACGGGTAGAGGTGCGCAAATCATGTCCCGGACCGGATCGAACATGGAACGGTTCTTTTTACTGTCGGAACTAGGTCCAGGAAACATGTCCACGGAACTATATATCCATGGAGTTAAATTTTACTTCATGTCCATGTTCTTTCATAGTTCATACGATTGGATGGAACTAAGAAGAATGCTTTATTATTACATTTCTTTCGAGCTCATCGGTTGTATCGAATATACCTAGTAGAAAAACAGACATTCTCAACACTCGTATTTGTAATTTTTTAATTTGTTTGACTTTTTTTAATAACCTACAAATAAGTTTATGAAAATTGTAAATAAGGAAAGTAAAGTACATAGCCACAGTTCTTTTCGCTTACACTATTTATGAAAACTATTTATACTACTAACTAAGTAAAGTTTATCTTTTAACTGAAATAACATACGATATATAAAACACAAACTGACAAGAAGAACTAACAAACTAATATAAAAAAAAGGAAATGCATAAATTATTATGCAGTACTAATATTGGGAACAAACTGTGCAAGCAATGAGCTTTTTTTTAAATAATTGCGTCGCGTAAACAAACATCGCTTAAAAAGTTAAAGTTAAAAAGTTATTTCGCCATAAAAATCCTAAAATTTTTCAATCATTTATCAACCTTAATACCGCAGCACGAGGTTTATTGTTTCATATCATTTTTTTTTTTTTTTTGTTCCCCTCCGCGGGAAGGGCAGGAGGATAAAAATGCCCTGACGCATACTCTGGCGCGATTCCAAAGTTATGTGGGACTCGTCCCGACGCCTACCAGGACCATACCCACTAAAAACCCCCTGTCGGCTCGTGCATTTTTGCCACTCAGCCTTCATCTGAGCGACGGCCAATTGGAGAAAGAGGCCGCGCTAGCGGGGCCCAGAAGGGGTCACCCGCTGGGATTACATAGCACTGAAGGTGCTCAAAGCACTGAAGGTTAATACATAGCACTGAAGGTGCTCAAAATGAAAATCAATAATTAAAACAAAAATTTAAAAAATTGCAAAATAAAATTGAGTTAATTCGCATTTACGTTAGAATTAGGATTTACCGATGACCGAATCACGAACTAGAGGATTGGGATGGGTTTCGGAGCGTTTGAAAAACGCTTCAGAGAGTGTTTTGAGATGTTGTTGCACTGTAGGCAGTTCAAGATCTCTATGCAAGTCCGCGTTACGTACGTACCACGGTGCGCCTGTGGCCCGGCGGCAAAAGAGGTTTTGAACTACCTGCAGTTTGTGCAGGAGGGAGGGTTTGGCGTGGGCAAAGATTGGCGAGGCATACGTCATGACGGGTCTAACGCAGACCTTGTAAAGTGTACGTTTGTTTCTGAAGGACATTTTACTTTTTCTACCTAACATGCTATTTAGGCGGACTAAATAGTGACGAGCGAGTTTCGAAACTCTTTCGACGTGTGGCTTGAAAGAAAGCGTCGGATCTAGTGTGACGCCTAAGTATTTAGTACTGCGCTTCCAGGGGATGGGAATGCCTAACATTCGAACGTGGGGATCGCCATCGGGACGACGGCGTTTGTGGTCGAAGCACATCGCAGAACTCTTTTCAGGGTTCATATCGATGCGCCATTTTTGAAACCATACACCAAGGGCGTTTACGGCCTTTTGGAGTCTGGTTACAAGGTGCCGAATACCGTGGCCTTTGGTATAGAGTGCGGTGTCGTCAGCAAAGAGGGCGAGTTCGACGCCTTTCGGCGGGATGGGAATGTCGTTGGTGTACACGGTGTACAGCAGAGGGGCGAGGACTGAGCCTTGAGGGACTCCAGCCTTTATGGGACGAGGTGCAGAAAGCGTGCCTTCGTGTTTTAATCGAAACGTACGGTCTTTGAGAAACGACGCTATTAACCTGACTAGGCGATCCGGTAAGCCTATCTTGTAGAGTTTATAAACGAGACCGCTGTGCCAGACTTTATCGAAAGCCTTGGCTACGTCAAAGAAAACCGCGACTGTTTTATAACGACGCGGATAGAAACCGTCAAGTATATACTCGACGATTCGGTGGACTTGCTGAGGGCAGGAGTGTTTAGCGCGAAAGCCGAACTGATGGGGAATAATGAGAGGATCGCCATCCGTTGGAAACAGATGGTTCCGCATTCGAGAGAGTATGACTCTCTCGAGAAGTTTAGACATTGCCTTGAGGAGGCTGATGGGTCTGTGATTAGCCGGGACGTTCAGAGGTTTGCCCGGCTTGGGAATGCCTATGACTGTCGCTTCTTTCCAAGCTTTTGGAAAGTAGCTATGGTCGAAGCAGGCATTGAAAATGATAGCTAACAAGGTAAGCATCTGTTGAGGTAGGTGCTTAAGTGCGTGGTTGGAAATTCCATCCGCACCCGGAGCCTTTTTGGACTTTTGATTTCTAATGAGAAGCAAGATTTCGTCATTAGAGACTGTGACAGGGTCGGCGGTGATGGGGAGAGAGTCTCTGCGAAGGACTTCGTCCTCCACCGCCTGGATGTGTGAGGGATCAGCAGGTTGCGTGCTGGGCGAGCATTGTGCGGCAATGCTGTCGGCGAAGCATTCGGCTTTTTCTTCGACTTCGAAGGCAGTAGTGCCATCGGGACGAGTGAGAGGAGGAACGTGAGAGACGGTGTCTACGCGTAAGGCTCGGGCCATGCTATAGTACGCTTGGTGGGACGGAGAGATATTCGCCATGAGATCGTTCATCTGAGCGTCTCGGAGTTCCGCGAGGCAAGACCTAACTTTACGTTGAAGCTGATTCGCAGCTGTTCTATAGGCGGGCGTGGGATATTTCTTGGCTCTCCGGAGAGCCGCGTTTTTAGCTTTAATAAGATTGCTAACGGCTAAGGGAAGCGTGGGTTTGCCTTGCTTAGCAACCTTTTCGTTGTCACTGATGGCTGAGTTGATAGCATCAGTGAGAGAATTTACTAATGAATCGATTTTATCCGGGCTATCTAATTGTTCGGGAGAGATCGCGAGTGGAGAGTTCGGAGCCTCTAAGGCTGAAACTAACGTATTTTTAAAACCTTTCCAGTTGGTAAAGGTCTTAGGAGATGAGACGTTATCGTTCGGCGGTCCTAGCACGAGGGAAACGGGGCGATGGTCGGAGCCTAGGTCATCGAGCGGTTCGATAGACCTTAGATCAAGATTGATTCGCTTGATAATTGCAAAGTCGAGGATGTCAGGAGAGTAGGACGGGTTGTTGGGATAGTGAGTGGGAGTGATGGGGGATATGACGTCTAGGTCAAGGGAGTTAATGATGTCGAGGAGAGCGATACCGCTGGTGTTAGTCGATAGGCACGTCCAGTCAGTATGTTTGGAGTTAAAGTCTCCGAACATAATGACTGAATGGCCGAGGGCGAGAATGGCCTCAAAGTCGCTGCGGATTGGTCTGGTACCACTAGGTATGTAGATTGAAGCTATGATGATGGTCGGATGACCAGTCATAGCCAATCTACACACAGTGGCTTCCATGTTGAGGAGAGGAGGGGTAGGGAGAGGACAGCAGTGGAAGCCTCTTTTGTAATATATAGCGGTGCCGCCGAAACCGTCGGAGTTGGGCCTATCGTTACGAATAAACGCGTACTTAGGTATAGCGAATCCCCTGGAGCGGTTTGGAGTAAGCCATGTCTCCTGGAGAAGGAATAAGTAGGTTCTTTGTTCTGAAGGAACAGTTTAATCTCGGGAAGGTTGGTGTTCAGGCTACGAGCGTTAAAAGATATTAGGGATAAGCCCTTGGGTTTGATACGACAGGACGCGGGATTTGCGGGTCTAGACATTATAATTTATTATTTACGAATTTATACAAAAATAAAAGAATTTACAACGAACTTAGGAGCGAGTGATGCTCGGCTAACGCGAATAAACGCTCTTGAGGAGAGCGGGCGGCTCGCAGTTTGCGTGCGAGTACGGAAATTTCGTTAATGTCGACGTTTTGGATGACGTCGAACACGGTCTTCATGTCCTCAGCCAACGACGACTGAGGGGAAGATGACAACGCGGGACGCGGCCCTACGGGAGCTACGGGAGCTGGGATGGGTCGGGAAGGTGCAGGCGGGACGGCCGGACGCTGCCTCCAAGACAGAGCCGGAGTAGGCGTCGGCTGAACGGGCTTTGCTTCCGGGGGACCCCGGTTGCGCAGCGGCGGGAAGTTAGCAGGAGTGAGTGGCGGCGCCGGTTTAGGCGCGACCCTCTTGGTGGTGGAGCGCGGAGCGCGCGGGCAACCCCTGTAGTTTGCTGTGTGGCCGGACTGGCCGCACAGCACACAGGCAGGGGGGGAAGTGGATTCGGGAGTGCGAGTGCACTCCTTAGTGAAGTGAGGATCCAGGCACTTTACGCACCTGGGGGGAGCTGAACAGTTAGCCGCTGCGTGGCCATATAGCTGGCAGCGGTGGCACTGCCCAGGGTGACCACGGGGGTTGGGACGCTCGACTGAGATGTTCGAGAGTCCGCAGATTGTGCGAGCCTCTTTGAAAATCTCCTTCGAGTTGGGAGTATTGGACAGGATTACTAGCGCTAACGGAAAACGCCTACCGCGGTTGGAGTGCATCTTGTGCACTGCTGTGACCGGGAGACCCTGAGACTTAAGGTCCTCGAGAATGTCTTCGTTGCTGAGTTCGAACGGGACGCCCCGTAGTACTGCGCGGATCTTACGCTCCTCCGGGAGGGCGTAGGTGTGATACGCGATTTGGTTTAATCCGAGTAACCTGGTAAACGCGCGGAAGTCGTCGACGGTCGCTACTTGAATCTTGATTGTATCGCCAGCGTTGGCGGCTTTTAAGTAATTAATTTTGTGCACTTTGCACAAGTTTGAAACCGCGGTCCAGCGCGCTTTTTCACGCAGGAAGACGGGCGGAGGGAGCTGAGGCTTCGGCGGGACGGGAGCGCAGCGCGTCGCTGGCTTCGATGTGACCGACGGAGACGCGGTTACTACGAGCGATTTTAACGGCGCGGGGGCTGGTGTTGAAGACACCGGGGAGGGCTCGGGTATTGAAGATACCGAAGCTTTCTTAGAGCGCTTCTTGGAGCGCTTGGCGACGAGTTGAAACGCGGGCTCAGGAGAGCCGGTTAAGGTGACGGCATCTGACGACGTATCAGACGCGGGTTCGGAGTCGCTCCCGGGAGCGGTACGCTTACGACGCGACGCGTGAGAGGATGCGACCGATTCGCAGTCCATCTCGGACGAGGCGGGAGACGCGGGAGAGCTTAAGACCTGAGGGGTCTCGACGTTGGAGGCCTGAGGGGCCGGGGTTGAGGCCTGAGGGGCCGGGGTTGAGGCCTGAGGGGCCGGGGACGCGATTGATGCCTGCAAGGCCTGCGTTATGATGTCATTCGGGATGTAGACGCCTACCGCAGCAAGTGCCTGGGTGAACGCGTTAATAACGCTTAGCGGATCCATAAGGGAGAGTTGGGACAGTAATATTAATAAATATAAGTATAATAAAAGATGCCTAGTTCCTAAAAACCTAGCAAAATCCTAGCGGCTAACCTCCCTACCAGCGGTAGGGGGGCTGGGGAGGAAAACTTAAAATTAACCGTAGTACGCCGAAGGCCACTACCTAAAACCTAAAAAAGGGTACGCAGGTAAAGAGTTGACCGCGTTAGGGTCAACCTTTACCGACAGAAAGGACAAATACACACACGAAAAAACACACAGATATGATAAAAATAAATATGAAATAGGAGAAAAATAAATAAAATAGAAAAGAGAAATAAAATAAAAATAAAAGGACTGGTTCAGTACAAATTCGTTGTCACCGTTAAGTATCCTTTGTACTGAAACCAGACTACTTACGCTGGGCACAACACTGCACTCAGCACAAGCACAACACAACTTAGCACAGCACTTTGAAGACTAAGGGGCTTAGTCGCAAAGAAAAAACGCACTTCGATAGCACTCAGAGGGAGTAGTAAAACCTTGAAAACCGTAGCACGGAACCAACACGCTAAACCGTGACGTCAGTAGACTGAGCGCCACGGAATATCGGGGAGGGACCAAACAACGGAGAACGGGGTCTTGCACGTCCGCACTGGGCGGCGATCGGAGCGAGAATGTTTTGTTTTCATATCACGTAGTTCTTACATATATATACCTTTCTTGTATACACCTGCTAAACATGATCGCGCGCGCTCGCTTTAGCATTCACTCGGTCCTACTCGGTTTTTCGTTCCATGTGCAACGACTGGACAAGGAATGAAAGAACTATGAACCTATTTATATTGATGTATCGGACCGGAACGATATCGTTCCATTGTCGGACATAGTTCTTGGAACTATAACGGTCCGGAACTACACATGTCTAACTACGGGAGTCCCAAAAAGTACCGAACGTCGTATTTTAAAACGTCACGATTTCATCCGTACCACGTAAGACGTGTGCAGACTTTATTACCTCGTGACTACCCTGCGCGAGTACAATTTTGCCATACAATGCTCAGGAAACATGCTGAGGATCCAAAATTCTTAGATAGAGTTTTATGGTCCGACGAAACCACATGTAAAAAAGATGGGTTTCTAAACCTTCATAATCTGCATAGTTGGAGTATCGAGAATCCGCACCTAATGAGAGAGGACAAATGTCAGTACCGTAATTTAAAGTTAACTTGTGGACAGGCATGATAAACGTCAGAATTATCGGACCCTTTGAGTTGCCGGGGAATTTGACTGGCGAAATGTATTTAAATTTTCTGCAACATAATTTTCCAGATCTCTAATAAGATGTGCCTTTAAATATTTTACGGGATATGTGGTATCAAAATGATGGATGTCCTGCTCATTATGCCCGTCCAGTGCGGAACTATTTAGACAAAGAGTATGCGGGACGGTGGATTGGCCGTCTTGGCCTAATTTTATGGCCGCCCCGCTCTCCTGATTTAAATCCGTTGGATTTTTTTTACTGGAGATGCCTAAAAGAAAAGGTTTATGCTAAACCAATAGCAACAATAGGGGAGCTCCGACAAAGAATCATGGAGGCTGCAGAAAACATAACCACACGAGGATATGCGCGTCTGATTAAAAGATAATTTTTAAGGCGTTGTCGCGCATGTATTAATACTGGTGGTAAACAATTTGAACATTTGATTTAATAAATACAAAAAACATTTTGATATAAACTCCCTGTTTCATTTAAACAACTACATATTCCACTCTTGCAAACTACTGGCGTAATAACATTAATACAGTTTTCAAGGATTAATTACTAAATATTTCTGTTTGGTCCTTGTTCACAAAAAATAGGCATAATTTTACCATTAAAAAATAGGCATATTTTTAATATTTTACCATTTTAGAATCTTGATTAGTTGCACCAACTTTTAGAAGAAATTGCCTATGTAGTGTTGATACATTTTTTTTACTCCATGCCATATCAAAGTTGGTTAAAAGTTTTAATTTTCTAAAATTGACAGAAATAAATGAAATTAATTTTATTTTTGTATTAAAACTTCAGAAAACTTTGCTTAATTTGGCATTGTGATTAACAGCTATGCTATTCAGGTCCCTAATACAAAAGAAATAACAGTATTATTGTTGGAAGTTTAGTCATAGTACCTAAACATTGTGTACAGGGTATCGAAATTCAAAGTTTTTAAAAAAGTTATTATAACTTTAAAAATGGAAGAGACCGATTTTTTTTCTTATTTTTCCCTGGGTAGTCGTCGCCGTATGCACTACCTGGTACCGGCTTATCGGTGAATTTTGGGACACCTTGTATAAATACAAACAACCATGACCCGAGAACAAACATCTGTGTTCATCACACAAATGATTGCCCCGGCCAGGACTCGAACCTGGGACCTTCGGCGTATGAGGCAAGGCTACTTACCACTACACCAATCGGTCGTCAAATATGTATTTGATATATCTGAATCTATATAACCGAAAAAAATCTTTCTTAAGTTTTCACGATCAATTATGAAATAAATTTTCTCGCATTTAACGTCAAGTGAAAATGTAACATAATAATTAAACGAGATGAAATCCGGTTTAAAAGTGTTTTATTTAAATTAGAAATTCTTTCACTATTAGAAAGCCGCATTGATCAGCAGTAACCCGAAAATCCCGCGGGGTCCGGAGCTAAGCGGGCCATAGTCACCGGGACCTCACGTTCCGATACTCCTGCGGGGTCCGGCGCTAGGCGGGCCAACATTGCTGGGACCTCCGTTTAATATATTTGAGTTACTTGTAGTTAAGTTTATTTTGTTTGTTTCTAAAGATCTCTTTTGACGCGATGCTACAGTCGTTCTTATTTTGACCACCATAAAATAAACACATTCATAATTGATAAACAAACCACCTACGACCAACGATGCCCATGAGCGCGGATGCTACTTACCACCAGGTGGGTCGCGTGCTTGTGTGTCGGGTATGAGACAGGGCAACAGTTTATTGTGCAGCAGTGATACTTACGGGTAGTTCCTCGGTTCTGGCGTGTTGGGGCGTCCACGTCTTCACTGTCACTGTCATCCTGAAACTACAAAAACACGCAAATTTAGAGCTCTCTTAGTTTTTAATAATTCAATATTGTAACACCCACATCAACCCTCGTTCTATCAGTGACCACTAAACAGTGCCAACTTATAAAAATCTCATCACAGAGACAATTCGTTATGGTGAATTAAACTAGATGGCGCCACCAGTATATTAAATCGCACATGTGACTTTCCTATCGTTTTGGTTTACACGTTATGACCAACAACTAAAGGCTTTCTTGCTGCACGATACCTGCTTCCACCTGGTGGGGCAGGGAAAGGAAATTATATTGTTTTGGTTTTTTTCTTTTCTGTGAGTTGTTTTGCCCATGACTGTCGTCTAATGCTAACATAATATAATTTCCTTTCCCTGCCCCACCAGGTGGAAGCAGGTATCGTGCAGCAAGAAAGCATTTAGTTGTTGGTCATAACGTGTAAACCAAAACGATAGGAAAGTCACATGTGCGATTTAATATACTGGTGGCGCCATCTAGTTTAATTCACCATAACGAATTGTCTCTGTGATGAGATTTTTATAAGTTGGCACTGTTTAGTGGTCACTGATAGAACGAGGGTTGATGTGGGTGTTACAATATTGAATTATTAAAAACTAAGAGAGCTCTAAATTTGCGTGTTTTTGTAGTTTCAGGACGACGATGACAGTGACAGTGAAGACGTGGACGCCCCAACACGCCAGAACCGAGGAACTACCCGTAAGTATCACTGCTGCACAATAAACTGTTGCCCTGTCTCATACCCGACACACAAGCACGCGACCCACCTGGTGGTAAGTAGCATCCGCGCTCATGGGCATCGTTGGTCGTAGGTGGTTTGTTTATCAATTTTGAATGTGTTTATTTTATGGTGGTCAAAATAAGAACGACTGTAGCATCGCGTCAAAAGAGATCTTTAGAAACAAACAAAATAAACTTAACTACAAGTAACTCAAATATATTAAACGGAGGTCCCAGCAATGTTGGCCCGCCTAGCGCCGGACCCCGCAGGAGTATCGGAACGTGAGGTCCCGGCGACTATGGCCCGCTTAGCTCCGGACCCCGCGGGATTTTCGGGTTACTGCTGATCAATGCGGCTTTCTAATAGTGAAAGAATTTCTAATTTAAATAAAACACTTTTAAACCGGATTTCATCTCGTTTAATTATTATGTTACATTTTCACTTGACGTTAAATGCGAGAAAATTTATTTCATAATTGATCGTGAAAACTTAAGAAAGATTTTTTTCGGTTATATAGATTCAGATATATCAAATACATATTTGACGACCGATTGGTGTAGTGGTAAGTAGCCTTGCCTCATACGCCGAAGGTCCCAGGTTCGAGTCCTGGCCGGGGCAATCATTTGTGTGATGAACACAGATGTTTGTTCTCGGGTCATGGTTGTTTGTATTTATACAAGGTGTCCCAAAATTCACCGATAAGCCGGTACCAGGTAGTGCATACGGCGACGACTACCCAGGGAAAAATAAGAAAAAAAATCGGTCTCTTCCATTTTTAAAGTTATAATAACTTTTTTAAAAACTTTGAATTTCGATACCCTGTACACAATGTTTAGGTACTATGACTAAACTTCCAACAATAATACTCTTTTTTCTTTTGTATTAGGGACCTGAATAGCATAGCTGTTAATCACAATGCCAAATTAAGCAAAGTTTTCTGAAGTTTTAATACAAAAATAAAATTAATTTCATTTATTTCTGTCAATTTTAGAAAATTAAAACTTTTAACCAAATTTGATATGGCATGGCGTAAAAAAAATGTATCAACACTACATAGGCAATTTCTTCTAAAAGTTGGTGCAACTAATCAAGATTCTAAAATGGTAAAATATTAAAAATATGCCTATTTTTAAGGCGTTGTCGCGCATGTATTAATACTGGTGGTAAACAATTTGAACATTTGATTTAATAAATACAAAAAACATTTTGATATAAACTCCCTGTTTCATTTAAACAACTACATGTTCCACTCTTGCAAACTACTGGCGTAATAACATTAATACAGTTTTCAAGGATTAATTACTAAATATTTCTGTTTGGTCCTTGTTCACAAAAAATAGGCATAATTTTACCTCGAACACATGCGGCAATCCTTCTGGGCATACTGAGAATTAAGTTATCCAGCATTTCTTGCGGTAACCTGTCCCATTCTTGAATAACGGCTTCCCTGATCTCTGGCACTGTCTGGGGACATGGCTGATGGTTCCAAACAGCTCGCTTGACA
Organism: Marasmarcha lunaedactyla; assembly: GCA_923062675.1. Taxonomy (NCBI): domain Eukaryota; kingdom Metazoa; phylum Arthropoda; class Insecta; order Lepidoptera; family Pterophoridae; genus Marasmarcha; species Marasmarcha lunaedactyla. Next base: position 642,681 of record CAKLPU010000002.1, read on the forward strand.
TCATGCCACGCGTGCTCTATCGGATTTAAATCAGGCGAGCCAGCAGGCCAGTCTATCTTGGTAATATCGTATTCACACAGAGCAGCGTTGATTCATTGAGCTCGGGGCCATGGTTAATTCTAAATGACCTGACAATTCCATCAGTAGCAATGGTTTAGTACAAAGCTGCAGTCATTCAGCCACGATACGGGATCAACGGCGTTCTAGCACCAATCATTATACCGCCCCAAAAGGATACCGATTTCCCGTCTTGTTGAACGGTTCCGGTGGCAGTTTTTTGTCTTTCAGCGTTCCCACGTCTCCTCCAGACACGGAGACGTCGGTTGTCCGGATGAGTGCTAATTCTGGACTCGTCAACGAAGAGACCATTCCGCCAAATGTTTTCTTCGTCGTCTTCTTCATTTTGGCGTAGTCTAGCCCACTGGAATCTGCGTCGCTGTCGTTGCTGTGAGTTCAGAGATGCCACTGGAGAGAGACTTATTAAATATGATACATAATGGGACAGATAATTCTTTTCCACAGCGCTTTAAAAACGAAGGAGGCAGTTTATCTGGGCCTGCACCTTTGTCTTTATCAAGCTGCATGATTTTCGATTTGATGTCATGATCCGTGAGTACAATAGATGTTAACGAGCTAGTAATATTATTATTAATATCCACTGCGCAGTCTTTATAATTCTGAAAGAAAGAGTTGTCCTGAGACGGTTCATTTACAAATATCGAACTAAAAAACTAAGGAAGTCGCATTTCTAAACTTCATTTCAATTGGCATTGAGACATGGCCTTTCATATTGTGCACTTATCGCAAGAGCAACTTTACATAATTTTTATTGAGTTTTCTGTTAGAGAAATAAAGTTCTTGTTACAATCATTTGCCACCTTCTTAAATCTTCCTTTAAGCAACAGTAAAAAGTATCATAGTCACGAGCACGAGGGTTTTTATATGTTTTGTAAAGATTATGGTATTTGTTTTTTTCCTCGGTCCATTTTATTAATGCTTTACTATACCACACAGGGTAAGATTGTAGTTTAGCGGTCGTTTTATCGGTCGTATGATCCAGAGATCCTCCATATCGCTTGATATTTTATGTTGACCGCAACCAGTACGCCACCACCGTCCTTTTTGGAAGAGGTGGTGTCTGCAAATCGCCAGGCTAAGTCAATTAGCGAGGCTAGTTAATAGAATTAGTCACCGAGTTCATATGCAAAAAATGATATAGTGAGCGCCGTTCACGCAGGAATTCACCCCACTACTTCTTGGTCTATGGTCGCACGCTACGATGTATCTATAGGCGAAGGGAGCGTCTTTGTGGGTGCCACTAACGAACCAGTTGATATTTAGAATGTCCATATAAATATTCTAACAAACCCTAATCTATTTTAAGTTTTTAAAAATAAAGTGGTACAACTAAGTTAACATTTATTACAAATAGTTACTACAAAATTAATAACTGAATGAGCTAATACGATTAAAGCATCCAAGCGTCGCGCAAAGAAAAAAAGAGAACCAAATAGGGCTGCAGTTCTGTTTTATATCCTCTCATTGCCAATTCCGGATTGCAGTGGAAGGGAGATTGAGTGTTGCCGTCCCTCATTAGGTTGAATGGTTGAGTGATTGAATGAGGGTGTTGCCATTCTTTATTTTAGATGTGGTAAGACGGCCTTTCCTGACGACGGAGCGTCCTCGCCCGTTGTGTTGTTAGCAGGTGACGTAATTCCGAGTGTTTCATCAAAATTATCAATTTCATTTTCTAAAACAGAAAGACAATTTTTTGAGAACGATATAGCTTATTAGTGCGAGCTAATCTTTATGAAGCTGAAATATGTCCCACGTGGTAAGATTCCGGACTCTTACCACGTGTAACACGCATTTTATTTTTTTATTGTTTCTAAGTAAAATTAATAAATAAAACAACACATTAAACACATAATTATGAAAGTAGCCCAAGAATTTCTTGTCTACAAAAGTAGCCCGAGAAGTACTCGTCTACAAAAGGTAGCGCAACAAAAGTCGCCTACAACAGTAGCGCTAGATGAACTAGCCTACAAAGTAGCCCGAGAAATGCTCGTCTACAAAAGGTAGCGCAACAATCAGTCGCCTACAACAGTAGCGCTAGAAGTACTAGCCTACAAAGTAGCCCGAGAAATGCTCGTCTACAAAAGGTAGCGCAACAATCAGTCGCCTACAACAGTAGCGCTAGAAGTACTAGCCTACAAAGTAGCCCGAGAAATGCTCGTCTACAAAAGGTAGCGCAAGTGTCCGGAGTCCACTCCCCTCGCCACGGCACCATGAACTCTGCCGCAGCCTGGGTCGATTTTCCATAGGAGCCCGTCAGCAGTTGCAGCTCATATCGACCGTGGGGAAGCGCTTCAACCACACGATACGGCCCGCACATCCTCGAGTCGAGCTTGCCAGTAGCTTGTGCCTGTTTGAGTGATGCATCTCAGGTGTGATGAGATTCAGGTCAATGCCTAATTCTGACACAAAATTTTCAAAATCCGAACTCTGAAACATACGGCCACGGTCTGCAACAATTAACTTAAGAGTTCCGAATAATGACATTACACCGTAAAAGTTACATCTTAGTTCACTAGCATCTTGACCATACATGAGATACAGAAGGCAATATTTTGAAAAAGCTTCTACTACAATTAGAACATACTTATAACCATTTGACTGAGGCAATGGACCTAATGAGTCAGCGTGAACAACTTCAAAGGGGTTATAAGGTTTTTCCCATGAATGCATAAGCTGATGGGGAGCTCTTGGAACCCTTTTATGTGTTGTACAGATTAGGCAACGATCGATGTAATTTCTTAACAGATAATTTAAGAGAGGGAAACCAAAAATGTTTTCTAATTAGTTCTAACGTTGTATACTCTAAGATGTTCGTGTTCATCATGAAATATTCTGAGCAAGCTCAGTCTATGTCCCTTTGGCACAAAACAGAGAAGTCTAGCTTCTTCTCTTACTAGGTAGTAATTATAATAAGGGAGGTCATATTTTAAAACGTAACGACCTGAGTTTAGTTTTCCCTCAGATAATGCCTGAACAAGGCGCTGGGTCTCTTCATCGGCGGTTTGTGCAATCTGAACCCAATTTAGTTGTCTATGAACTTCACAACCATTAACAAAGGTTGCAGCTCAGGTAGTCAGCATGTGACATAGAATTCGGTATTCTAGTGTGAAATTAAAATCCTGCAAGTATATCCACTATTTGGCTACGCGCGGTAACAAGTCTTTCTTTTGTTGGATAGATTTTAGTGCATTACAGTCTGTTACAACTGTCAAGCGAACAACAACCAGACAGTGTCTATAATTTTGCAAGGCATTCACAACAGCTAATTTATCGAGCTCATAGGCATGATATCTTGGCTCGGCACCTTGAGTTCGCCTGCTGAAATATAATCTTTTGCTCGCTCGGTCGAACCTGACCTTGGCGTATAGTACGTCCCCAGGTGCTCTCTATTTTAGTCGTCAATGCCGACAGTGATGGGTGTATTCATCAACGCGGAGGACACAGCATGCTACTTCCAGAGTTATCTCATTAAATTCGATAGGCAAAGTTACAAAATAAGTTGACTCAATCCGTTATCCGCCTATGCCTCTCATAACTCTGAAAGCAGGTTTACGCGCGCATTCAAATGTTTTAATAATGAAGAGAAAATTAACGAAATGCTAGAACCAGAATTTATTAAAACGTCCACCGGTATTCCCTGTATAACTGCTACCACAATGTCTTTTCTATTCGTAAGGTTTTCTCGGCAAAAGTTAACATTATTCGAGTTGCGAGATTCAGACTTTATGTTTGCGAAACACGTTTCAATTTGTGACCAGGCTTCTTGCAGAAGCTTGCCTGGGTCAAATTTAGTTAGATTATGAACAGACTGATTCTTCAGACTACTACTGGTACTGACATCCTTACTAAGTACTACGTTTTGTTTCTTAAAACAATATGACTGTTTATGCCCACATTCGCCACAAATCGTCATTTACTGTCACCGACCACATGGTTATTTTTAAATGAACGATTTTGACGAGAACTACCAAAATGTTTACTAATATTTGAAGTATTGGGCTTCACGTAAATTTAAAGAAATTCTACTAGCTCGTTTGGCATTAGCTTAGCGTTAGTAGCCCATACACGAATCTGTGACTCAGTGATGCCCCATATTACTATTGCCGACATTAGCTCTTCGCCCAAACCTCTTACAATACGAAACTTTAACAAAGAACGACGGGCATAGTCAGCGTAGGTTGAGAACCTATCAGAACTGATACTCATAACTTCGTATAGAATATTCGCCATATCAGGTTTCCTAGGGCGTAAAGGCTTAAACTCTTTCTTAAAATTAGTCCTACTACGGACATCAACGACCCATTCAATCAGCCAGGTCCGAGCATCATCTTTTAGACAGTTCCCAATGCGAGAGAGACATTCGTTATCAATCCAGTGGTTTAAAACCTTTGCACGGTCTTCTTCATCGCACCAGGCGTCATGTCGTTGATACTCGGATCAAAGTTTGAAATGAAATAAGACTGGTTAGATCTCACCGCCGTGTTGATAGATCGTATCGTGTCGATGATACTGCTGCGCTGACGTCGCGGTCCGTAGCAGCACTTACGGAACGTCCCGCTGACACAAACTCACGACGCTATGCTACAGACGCGCGATGCTTGGCAACGGATTCGCGGTTCTCGGCCGCAGACATGCGTTGCACGTGACGCTCGGCCGTGGACTCGCGATGCTCTGCCACAGATGCTGTCACCCGAGGCCGCAGCGGCGGCGTCGTCGATGACGCGCCTGCACTCGGCTAGAGTCTTCGCGGCGACGATGGGCGTTGCTATTCTTCCAGTGACGACAGACGATCTAGGATTTTATGCATTGTTTCAGTTAATACATTTCTAGATGAACTAGGTCGTCTGTAGGTAAAATTAAACTGTGAATTGCGGTAGTCGGAACGCAAATCAGGGCTTCTAGAACGTGAATTGCGCAAAATAAGACTTCGAGAACGCGAATCACGATTCCTAGAACGACTCCTACTTTTGAGGCTATCGTTAGGCATTTTATAATTACACGAATGTATGCAAAAATAAAATATCGAGAAAATCCAATCACTCAATTGGATAGCAATATAACAAACGTACGCTATTTAGCATCTAAGCACGAAGTAATGTTAAGTCTCATCAAATCATAAAAACAAGAAACTAGTCAACGATAAGCGTGCACTGCACACACGTAAATACACTTGTTCTTCACTTGAAATAAATTGGAACGTACTCACCACAATTTTCCAACGTAGGTACTTTTACCACATAAATCACTCGATATTTGCGTAACAAAAAGTATACAACAATGAAACCGTTGGTTTTGAAATGTTTTGCAAAAACCAAACTGCCTTCTCATTAAATGCAAAACGAAACAGGACGCGTAAAGGAAAAGAATCCCACTTCTGATCTAACAAACCCTAATCTATTTTAAGTTTTTAAAAATAAAGTGGTACAACTAAGTTAACATTTATTACAAATAGTTACTACAAAATTAATAACTGAATGAGCTAATACGATTAAAGCATCCAAGCGTCGCGCAAAGAAAAAAAGAGAACCAAATAGGGCTGCAGTTCTGTTTTATATCCTCTCATTGCCAATTCCGGATTGCAGTGGAAGGGAGATTGAGTGTTGCCGTCCCTCATTAGGTTGAATGGTTGAGTGATTGAATGAGGGTGTTGCCATTCTTTATTTTAGATGTGGTAAGAATATTATTTCTGGTACGGAGTTCTTTCGGGCGGCGTGGGTGCTTGTTAAAGTTACTACCTATATTATTATAGTATAAGGATCATTCTTTATAAACTTAACTAGGTTGTGCTCACGCATCCTTCGGGAATAATTCTATGTCTATCTGACCGTTGACAAGACCATGTCGCGCCTCTTAACCTCTTTCCCACCAGAGATGAGTGTTGGTCAGTGCCAGAGTCGGTCAAGCCGCCTCTGGAAACCCCACAGGCCGTGCAACGTGGTGTCACGACTGTTACCTTGTGACAACAACCGGGGCCTACGGCTTAACGGTAAGGAGCACGGAATTCGGTATGTAAAGTAAGACTACTTTATACATTTTTTTGCTTTTTTTTCAAAGAATCAGGTATTTTGGGAACATTATTTGAATATTTCTGATTTCTGAGCAGTATTTGACTGTAAAGAAAATTTTAAAAAGAAACTCGTATAGTTACGTCATGGAGTAGTTTTCTTTTTAAAATTGCATTGAAAAGTTATCTTACCTGGAATGAGCAACTCAACAATTCTCTATGGATTGTTGATGACAGATATTCATTGAAAACATTGATATGAAGAGAATAGAAATTAATTGAATGTAAGCTGTTTCTAACAAAATATATTAAAAAAAATATAATATCTGGAAATAGTTTGACTTTACTTGCTCTTATTATTGATGCCGACACCGATCCGATAAATTTAAAAGATGAGTTTTTGGCTCGAGCACGACGCGTCCGCGCCCCGCTGTCACATCAGTCAGCAATCAGTGCATTAGCGCGACAGCACAGCAGGATTTAAAACAAAAATGTTGTTATGCATTTTAAATGATACTTTATTCCATAAAAGTTGTTAAGTGATGGACTCTATAAAAACAAGAGATGAAATCAAAACTTGTAAAAATGTTTATAAAGTTTTTTAGGTGAAACAACTCTGTTCTATGTTTTATAATTAGCAGCAATACCAACACTCACCTGGCCTCATATCTGCGGTGGAGCTCCAGCCAGCGCAGCGGTCGCCTGTGGATGCGCAGCTCGCGCGCGAGCCGCACCAGCAGCAAAGCCCCCGGGAGGTTAGTTTCAGTGACAGGGTACTGAAATAAAATAAATATATTGAATCTACGTAAGACATATACAAACAAAATCAGATTTCGGTCACACAAAAACAAAAATTTGTATTTGAAACGCTCTTGTGACAAATATAATGAGACCTCAGTAAATAGTTGAGTTCATTCCCGGCCCTCCATAAGCTTTTGATTTCAGTACTTTACGCAAAAAATGACTATACCTTAATTTTTATAACATTTTATAATAATTACTAAAAAGAAAGTCCGAACCAAATTATGTATATAAATATATAAAAGACATAAAAGCAAATCAAAGAACATGTAACTGCGTGCATCTTTACCGACAGACAAGGTTCTCGAACTATAGGTTAATCATTATGCAAAAAGAAATACTTGAGGTAATCTTTATGACTTAAAATAGATGACATAGATATTCAGTTGAATTAATTACTTTGAAAAATGTCGAAATCATAATATATTAAATAATATCACAAAAAATATATTTATGTCAGCTTTATAGTCAAATATTTTATTTTTGTGCTTTTTATTTGCTTGGCTTTATGTGCGAAATTATTTTCTTTGATCGGCAACCCTCAATAAAAAAAAAGCATTTGCTCTGTTTTTGTGCAACAAGTGAATGCAGCATACTTACTAATGAGATAGCAAACTAACAAAATAAATAATTAAATAGTAGTTAATTGTTTATTTTTCCTTTTTTCCCTTTTAAATGAAGTAACAAATATTTTTAGATTAAAGAATTTGTGGTGCAATACAATATAGTTATTATAAGTTTACTCTAACGATGGCTATTTTAACACTAAAAATTAAAAAAAAACTAATTAGTATTTAGCTCATGTGATTATAAAATATGGTATTAACCTTATTGATTATTATAATAAAAATAATTATAACTGTATATTTTACTGAAACATAAGTGGCCGACGGCACGAACATTTTGAACTCAACCCTTTAAGCAAGTCCTGATTTTTAGTCTGGCCACTACACCTCGTATATGTCAAGTAGGATAAAAGTAACATATATATTCAATATATCTTAATATAAGGCTCAATTCTGTGACACATTATCTTATTATCACAAGTGCCACCCAGGAAGACTCGCTCCACCCCCTCCAGCTTACAGTACAAATGTGCAACCTTCCGCTAGTTTTTAGTTCCTATGAGTGCGTTTCCAGTCCAGTTATAAGAAGGGAGAGAGCGACGCACCTGATTGGTCCATTCATCGTCATATGCGACCAGTACCACAACGTAGAGGAGCGCGTCGTGGGTGGCACTATGTATAGTTTGTCTACCAATCGGAATACGTGGCAAACAACATTCATCTAGTTATTTAATTTGAAACCTTTTTTGGTCTATTTAGTCTATAAAGAGGAAAAAAAAAAACTGCATAACCACACGAGGATATGCGCGTCTGATTAAAATATCATTTTTAAGGCGTTGTCGCGCATGTATTAATACTGGTGGTAAACAATTTGAACATTTGATTTAATAAATACAAAAAACATTTTGATATCAACTCCCTGTTTTATTTAAACAACTACATATTGATTGATTAGTTGCACCAACTTTTAGAAGAACTTGCCAATGTAGTGTTGATACATTTTTTTTACTCCATGCCATATCAAAGTTGGTTAAAAGTTTTAATTTTCTAAAATTGACAGAAATAAATGAAATTAATTTTATTTTTGTATTAAAACTTCAGAAAACTTTGCTTAATTTGGCATTGTGATTAACAGCTATGCTATTCAGGTCCCTAATACAAAAGAAATAACAGTATTATTGTTGGAAGTTTAGTCATAGTACCTAAACATTGTGTAGAGGGTATCGAAATTCAAAGTTTTTAAAAAAGTCATTATAACTTTAAAAATGGAAGAGACCGATTTTTTTTCTTATTTTTCCCTGGGTAGTCGTCGCCGTATGCACTACCTGGTACCGGCTTATCGGTGAATTTTGGGACACCTTGTATAAATACAAACAACCATGACCCGAGAACAAACATCTGTGTTCATCACACAAATGATTGCCCCGGCCAGGACTCGAACCTGGGACCTTCGGCGTATGAGGCAAGGCTACTTACCACTACACCAATCGGTCGTCAAATATGTATTTGATATATCTGAATCTATATAACCGAAAAAAATCTTTCTTAAGTTTTCACGATCAATTATGAAATAAATTTTCTCGCATTTAACGTCAAGTGAAAATGTAACATTATAATTAAACGAGATGAAATCCGGTTTAAAAGTGTTTTATTTAAATTAGAACTTCTTTCACTATTAGAAAGCCGCATTGATCAGCAGTAACCCGAAAATCCCGCGGGGTCCGGAGCTAAGCGGGCCATAGTCGCCGGGACCTCACGTTCCGATACTCCTGCGGGGTCCGGCGCTAGGCGGGCCAACATTGCTGGGACCTCCGTTTAATATATTTGAGTTACTTGTAGTTAAGTTTATTTTGTTTGTTTCTAAAGATCTCTTTTGACGCGATGCTACAGTCGTTCTTATTTTGACCACCATAAAATAAACACATTCAAAATTGATAAACAAACCACCTACGACCAACGATGCACATGAGCGCGGATGCTACTTACCACCAGGTGGGTCGCATGCTTGTATGTCGGGTATGAGACAGGGCAACAGTTTATTGTGCAGCAGTGATACTTACGGGTAGTTCCTCGGTTCTGGCGTGTTGGGGCGTCCACGTCTTCACTGTCACTGTCATCGTCGTCCTGAAACTACAAAAACACGCAAATTTAGAGCTCTCTTAGTTTTTAATAATTCAATATTGTAACACCCACATCAACCCTCGTTCTATCAGTGACCACTAAACAGTGCCAACTTATAAAAATCTCATCACAAAGACGATTCGTTATGGTGAATTAAACTAGATGGCGCCACCAGTATATTAAATCGCACATGTGACTTTCCTATTGTTTTGGTTTACACGTTATGACCAACAACTAAAGGCTTTCTTGCTGCACGATACCTGCTTCCACCTGGTGGGGCAGGGAAAGGAAATTATATTATGTTAGCATTAGACGACAGTCATGAGCAAAACAAATCACAGAAAAGAAAATATTGATATGTATCTTTCGATCAATGTGATATGTATCACTCTTTTCTATCTATATCACAAATGTATCAGTTGCTCATGCATGTCACTCTCGCTACTCAGTCAACTCAATCAAACATATCGATGAGAGATATAAAAGATATGATGAAATGAAAGATTACTGATTGATTTGGTTCAATCGGCAGCTGTTTCTTAGTGATGGCGCCATTTTGCGTCATCGAAACGAAACTATTTATCGGTACCCAATAACGGGTTCTGAAACTATGTATTTTGAAAACTATTTGTTGCGAGTTGCGAGACTTCTTTTCTTAGCATTGTGCGAGCGAGATAATCAGACGACGCGTGCGTGAGCGAGTGAGTTGTAAAGATACAGTGATACATTTGGATATGAACGAATATAAAGAGTGATTGATTCAAACGGAGTGATACATATCTTTTTTATCTATCACTTCTGAGTTACCCATCGCTATTAGACGGCAAACTGTTTGTTTTGTGTTGTTGTGTTTGTGTTTGTTGAAAGTCATTAAATAATAAATAAAGGGCATAGTTGATGAAATTCTGTTTGACTCTTATTCATTCGATTATTCAGACTATCTTTATATCACCTTATAATGTAATATTTATGTAGTTTTATTCAAATTTATTGCATTGATAGTCCCGAGTTACTCTCACTTACTATGCATCTCAGAACTCCTGTTAGACGAACCAGACACTGTCCTCTTTTCCAGGTCCCTTTTAGTCACTCCAATTACGCCAAAAACTCGGTTATTAGTCGAATACTTAGTTGTCATAATAAACAGTTTGACACTATTGATATATTCCAGCATACGAAGATATCATTTAAGAAACAAATTATAGAAAATATTACTCTGAAATTAATGACCTAATTGTAAGAATTTTATTGAATCTAAATCTGGTAGTGGGTAAATAATGTGATACTTATAATCAAATACAATCAAACATACACACACACACACACACATACACACACACACATACTTTCTCTCACGCACAAACACCTCTCTCTCTCTCACACACACACACACACACACACACACACACACATACACACACACACATACTTTCTCTCACGCACAAACACCTCTCTCTCTCTCACACACACACACACACACACACATTAACAACTGTTGGTCGTGTACTACACATTATTATTTTTTATAATCTTTCTAAAAAGTCTACTTTTATATGTTTAATTTAAAAATTGGGAACCTGTAATTGGCCAATTTTATAATAATAAATCAGTTTTTGATAAAAATAATTATGAGCATTTTACAAAGTTATTACGAAAATGCATGAATCTTTCACAAAAACTTCATAATCATAAATTAATTTTTAATTCCAAAAATAAAAGTAAAACCTGTTGGAAGATAATAAATAAAAAAACTTGGGATTATTTTGACAACCACATAGAGCAAATACTAAAGGACGGAAAGATTATAAATGATCCGCAAGATATTGCAGAAGAATTTAATAATTATTTAATTAGTTTAAGCAGTGACAGGAGTGGAAAAGTATGCCACAACACAAACAAAAAACGCATAGTGAATACAATGTTTTTAGAGCCAGTAACGGCCGATGAAGTGATCTCGATCATCAAGACACTTAATAATACGTACGCAGTAGGTTATGATGGTTTTAGCACTAAAGTAATAAGGTACTGTAGCGCAGAATTAGCAGCACCTTTAGCGTTTCTTATAAATTTGTCGTTTTCCGTTGGTCACTTTCCAGATTTATTGAAAAAATCTATCGTAAGACCACTTTTTAAAAAGGGGGAAAAAACCAATCTTTCCAACTATCGTCCTATTTCGTTAATCCCGATATTTTCAAAAATATTTGAAAAAGCAATGAAGAAAAGGCTTATACATTTCATTGCTAAGTTCGACATATTATGTAAGCAACAATCCGGTTTCCAGAAAGGAAAATCAACAACCACTGCTATTTTCGAATTAGTTAATGAAGTTGCAAATAGTATAAACTTAAGAAAGGAAACAATAGGCGTTTTTTTTTTGATATGTCCCGCGCTTTCGACTTTGTCTCTCATAACCTGTTGCTTCAAAAATTAGAAAATTATGGTATTAGAGGCACAGTGTTGAGTTGGTTGAGGACATACCTAATTGACAGACAGCAAAGTGTGGAAATGCAATATATAAATGACAAAAAAGAAATAGTTAATCGTAGGTCAAAGTTTAAAAACATAACGAGCGGGGTGCCACAAGGCAGTGTTCTCGGGCCTCTTTTATTTCTTTTATATGTAAATGACCTACCCAACTTGACATCTCATAAATATTTTCTATTTGCAGATGACATATCTTTAATTTTGACTAAGAATAATAATAATTTTGAATATGACATTAATAACACTATAAAATTAATTATAAATTGGTTGACATGTAATAATTTAAATATTAATTTAATAAAAACTAATTATATCAGATTTAACACAAATAAAGTTCTCAATAGTATTGACATACATTATAAAAATGACAAAATTGAAGAAGTAGAATGTACCAAATTTCTCGGGTGCTATATTGACAATAAATTAAATTGGAAGCAGCACATAGACTATGTAACAAATAAATTAAATAGTTATGTTTATGTTCTAAGCAGACTGCGGAAAACCTGTGCACTTTCAACCGTAATGACTGCTTACCATGGGTATGTCGCGTCTACCTTAAGATACGGTCTCATCACTTGGGGGAATTCTACGGAGATAAACAAGGCATTTACAGCACAAAAAAAATGTATTCGGGCAATGTTTGGAAAAGCACCGGACGAATCAGCCAAACCTTTATTTAAACTGTATAACATATTAACATTGCCTTGTATGTACATTTTAGAAATTGCTATGTTCGTAAAAAGCAATGCTCATTATTTTACTCGAGCGAAGGACGTTACAAGAGCAACACGACATGGAAATCGATTAGTATATAATTCATTACCACGCCTAGAACTCTATAACAGGCAGTGCTACGCCATGTGTGTCAAAATATATAATGTTGTTCCTAAGGACATTCAGTCGTTGACTCAAGTTAAATTTAAAAAATCGTTTAGTAAATGGTTAAGTGAAAAATGTTTTTATTCGATAAAGGAATATTTTGACAAAAATAAGAGGTAGAATTTATTTAATTGTATAATGGAATATTTAATTGTTGGTGGAGCCACGGACGGCGACTCCACCACGCGGTGGTTCTGACTCGAATAAAATATACGCGGTAGTTGAAATTAATGTTAAATATCTTCGATGGACAGTATTTCACAGGATAAAGAAAAGTAAATAAAGAAATAAGATAAAACAGCGGTATGAACGGCGGAAAGAAATAGCACGCACCTTGCTTCCTTCTTGGATTTCACCAGCAGCGAGTAGAAAATCCAGGTTTATAAATCACTAGGCGTGCGCACGCGATCACAATGTTCACCAGCACAGATCACCAAGAATCCACAAGAGCGGCAGCTGACTTCAACGACGTTAAGGCAAACGTACGTCTAAGCGCGGTAGCGGGCGTTGATTTACTGCTTCCAGTATGTTCTTCTTCGTTTTAGGTGCGTGCAGGGTAGTTTTCTAACCGAGGCGCGAGAGTCAATATTTTAACGTGGGTAGAACGTAGAAATGTATATGGCGCGAACATTCCCCCCGCCCTTAAAGGGTTGCCTTTAACGAAAAACAACTGAAAGCGAATATTTACATTAAGCTTTACATACACTAAATAATAATACAATTGATGCGGAAATGTTATATAGTACAACCAAATAAGTACTTAAATTAATGCGGCATTATATACTTAAACTTACAGAAATATATAAATTAAATAGTAAATGGTAAAAAATTTGTTTATTGGGTTGGCAAAGGACATAGACGAACGACTGGTCGAAGGTAGCTGCCCTTCGAAGTGCGAATAGTTACTACTCGCGTTATACCGTCCCTCGAAGGGTGGACCTTCTCTACGACTGCCAGGGGCCAAGAAAAAGGCGGTGCATTGTCTGTGACAACAACCACGACCGAACCCTCCCTGATGGGAACCGTAGGAATATTCCACTTAGCTCGCGATTGCAACTGATGCAGGTATTCAACTCTCCATCGACGCCAAAAAGACTGTACTATATTATCAAGAAGTGAATGGCGTTGATTGAGATCAGAGGTTCCAGCTTCCGGCGCGGGAATGGAAGCTAAAGGAACCGTGTTGAGAAAGTGTGCTGGCGTCAGTGAGGATGGTTCAGAGGGGTCGCAACTTCTGGCCGTCAATGGACGCGAGTTAAGTAAAGCCTCGACCTGCGTGAGTACAGTAATCAATTCTTCATACGACAGAACTTGTTGCCCTATGACTTTAAATAAATGCGACTTAACAATTTTGACTACGCTTTCCCAACATCCACCGAAGTGGGGGGAAGCGGGCGGTATTAACTTCCAATTAATGCGATTTTCACTAAGCTCTACTTCTAAATGCGGGCGATATTCATCTAAGAATTTATATAAATCGCGAAGATAAGAACGAGCGCCTACAAAACAAGTACCGTTGTCAGTGTACAAACACTTTACCGGGCCTCGGCGCGATAGAAAACGCTTAAGTGCGGTTAAAAAACTAACCGTACTTAAATCTGTAGCCACCTCAATGTGAGTGGCTCGCGTTGTCATACATGTGAAAATACAAAGCCAAGCTTTGCGACTACGGACCCCGCGGCCGCGGACCGGCGTGTACTGCAGCGGCCCCGCGTAGTCGCAGCCGACATGCGTGAACGCCTTCTCTACCGCGTTGACGCGGTGGCTAGGTAGATCAGCCATGAGTGGATATGTCGCGCGCGGCTTAGACCTGAAACATGTGTTACAGCGATGAACTCGATGTCGAATTATGCGGCGAGCGGAAAGAATCCAATATTTTTGTCGTAGCAAAGAATGAAGTAATTCGGGTCCGGCGTGTAAATATTTTTTATGATAATGATCGATTATTAAATCAACTATGTGGTCGCGACGGGGCAAAATTAAGGGATGTTTAGCGGTATAATTTTCAGCGGAATTGGATAATCTTCCACCAACGCGAATAAGTCCGTTGTTGTCTAAAAACGGGCTAAGGTTATTTAAAGCGGATGAACATGTTTCATTATTTTTTAACTGTGAATGTCATTAATAAAATGAATCTCTTGTAAAGCACGTATGATTTGAACTTCAGCAAATTCTAAATCGGTGCTTGTGACACATGAATTTCGTGGTAAGAGTTTGATAAATTTATAAATATAAACAGTGGTGCGTAAAAATTTTGAAAATGAAGAAAATCGCGTGCTAATATCATATATAATTGTAACCGGAGTATTTGATACTAAGGAAAGCGTGTTAGACTTTCGCTCAGGTAAGTCTTTCTCTACAATTTCTTGATCACCTCTGCTGAGGCTCCACTCAGACGGGTCGCTGGCGGCCCACGGCGGGCCATGAAACCACAGCGGGTGAGTCAATAATTTCTCGGGAGTAAGACCACGAGATAGACAATCTGCGGGATTTTCTGAGCCGGCAACATGATAGAACAAATTAGCGGGAATATTTTCAATAATTTGCACAACGCGGTTGGCAACAAAAGTCTGCCACCTGTGTGGCGAAGAGTTGATCCAGCAAAGAACAACTTTGGAGTCGCTGAAGGCGAATAATTTATTTATTGTATAGCGTGAGTTTATAGTATCAACTACCTTGCGAAGTAATTTTGACAACAACACTGCCGCGCATAATTCTAGTCGCGCAACAGATACAAACTTCACGGGAGATACCCTAGATTTCGCGGCGACTAAACTGACTAAGAAATCGTTCCCTACGCGGACCTGGGCATAGACAACGCCTCCGTACGCGCGTTCGCTAGCATCGGCAAATCCTAAAATATTTATTTCACTTGCCGTTACTACGCCAAGATGTCGAGGTATGCGAAGAGTATTTAATGTAGGCATTTCGTGACAAAACTGTTCCCAGGCTGTTTTTATTCGTTGCGGCGGCTGGCTATCCCAATCACATTTCAACAGCCAGAGCTCCTTAATAAGAAGTTTGGCATACAAAATGACTGGCGCGACAAAACCTAAAATGTCCCATAGGCGGGCTACAGCGGAGAGAATAGTGCGTTTAGTACATGGTTCATTGGGCGTCTTAACCTGAAAATGAAAACAATCTGTAGACTTATCCCAGCATAGACCCAGTATTTTACGCGGGTTAGAGTTATCTAATATCTTATCTGTGCCAGCCTTGTGCGAATCGGGAATGTGTGTTAGTACCTCGTCGGAGTTACTGTTCCATTTAACGAGATCGAACTGAGCCTTTGCAAACAGCGCGATGAGGTCGCTACTGAGAGTAGACGCCTCCTGCTCAGACATCACCGATGTCGCCAGGTCATCCATAAATAGAGAGGATGAAGCGATAGAAGCTGCAGCGGGATAATTTAAACCTTCATCCTCGATTAATTGCTTAATGACGCGAAGCGCATGAAATGGACTTGACTTAATACCAAAACAGACTCGATTAAATTGATATTCAGCGATAGGATCAGAGGTATTAAAGCGATATAATATTGTTTGAAACCTGCGGTCAGGCTGTCTTATTAATAATTGCAGAAACATTTCTCGACAGTCTGCTGAAAGGCAAATTTTGAATAACCGAAAATTAATTAATATAGAAAATAAATCACCTTGCAAATTACGTCCCGCGTGAAGAATGTCATTCAAGGAACGGCCCGTAGTAGACTTGCAGCTGGCGTCTAAAACAATACGCAGCTTGGTCGTTACCTTGTCGTCCCTAAAAACCCCATGGTGCGGTATATAATACGACGGGAGTAAACTGCTGTCGCTGTGCCGATCTACACGTGAAATATAGCCTTTATCGATATAACTGCGAATTATATTATCATACGCTGAACGAACTTTCGGAGAGGCTTCTAACTTGCGTTCTAAACATAAAAAACGCCTGCGAGCTGCCGAGTAAGAATCCCCGAGGGAAGAGGCGTCATCGCGAAATGGCAGCGCAACGATATAACGACCACCTTCGTTTCGAGAAGTGGTGGCAAGAAAGAATCTTTCACATTCGAGTTCGTCAGCTGTCTGCGTGGGCGGCGCGGCTACCTCCTCAAGCTCCCAGAAACGCCTGAGGAGCGTGTCTACCGGGTCACCAACCACCGAGCAACACGAAGTTGTAATTATATTACAAGCATGGTTTGTACATACCGTGGGTACGGAACCCATTAAAATAAAACCTAAAACAGTTTGTATTGCGGGCGGAAAATTACTATACTCGCTATATATTATAGTAGGCATTAGCAAGTGCGGGAATAGTGAGCTACCAATCAAAATGTCTACGGCACCAGGAGTAGCGAACTCACTATCAGCTAGCGGTAAAGAATTAATATGAGTAAACCCAGTTATGTTCACCGGAACGGACGGCAAGCAGTCCGTGATGCGGTCAACAATAAGCGATGAAATGTTATAGTTAATGTTTAAATTAAAGCGCGAGTAAAACGTAAAATCTACAAAACCATTAACAGATTTTTGTGAGCCCCCAATACCTCTTACTATAGTATTTGACGGTCTATATTTGCTTAAAAATCCTAAGCGCTTACAACAATCGTACGTAATAAAATTGCTTTGTGAAGCGCTGTCCAACAAACATCTAACTAAATGTTGTTTGCCGTTCGCGTCAAAAACTATAACTTGCGCCGTCGCCAGCAAAACAGTTGCATTCGTTATTGTGCAAAGAGATAAGTTATTATCCATAGGCGATTGATGCGCGGACGGGGCGAGCAACCGGTTCTCGGGTGCCGGCGTCTGCGGCGGCGGCGGCTGCCGCGGGCGCGCTGCCAGCGGAGGCGCCGCGGCGGCCGCGCGGCCGCCAGTCGAGCCCCCAGCTAAGTTGCGGCCGGTCGTGTCGCACGCTCCAGTAAAATGCAATAAAGTATGATGTCGCTGATTGCAGGTGCGGCATGTCGACTTCGACGTACATAGTCTGGCTTTGTGTTTTGTACTAAGGCAGTTAATACAGGCATTATTATCCTTAATACATTTAAATCTATCCAATGGTGACAACCCTTGAAACGCGAAACATTTATAAAAGTGATCATGAACATTATTGTTACACAGCGAACATTTACTCGGAGCCGCACTAGAAACGTAAGACTGCGGATTTGGAAATTTAACTAAAGCGGTGCGCGGTTTATTCTTAATTAACTTTAAACTGGTGCTTGCGGGTTGAGAATTTTGATAAATACGGCATTGAGTTTTTATAAATGTAATAAAGCTGTCTAGTTTAGGTAACTTAACGTCGAAACTATGCATCTCAAATGCACGGATTGTATCAGTATCGAATTTACGTATTGCTATATGAAGCAAGATAAAATCTGTCAAGTCCTCAATACCTAAGTTTTTAAGCGAGTTGGCTGCGGTGACAAACTTATCAATAAACAACGAGTAGTTAGAACCCGAGGGCGGCGAATTACTGAGCGTTAAATTCAAAATTTGGTCTAGATAGCTAGAACCTAATACGCGCACATCCTGATATCTATCTAGCAATGACTGAAAGATAATTTGATAATTTTCAGCACACAGAGTAATGCCTGAAAATACTGATTGTACCCTAGATGATAACTTTCCTAATAAATAATATAATTTATCGCCATTAGTAAGTGACGAGTTTTCGTGAACAGTAGATTTAAAACTCGCGTAGAATAGAGGCCAATCTTGTATATCACCGTCAAACGATACCAGTTCTATAGGCGGTAACTTAGGTTTCGAATTACCTTTGCTAGAGGGTGCGGCAGCGGTCAGTTGTGACAATACTTGTCTAATATAACAAAATAAATCTTCAAATGAAGAATAAGCCTGGTAATTTGGCTTTGCGGAGGGAATTTCAGATAAAAGCTTTTCGTTACACTCATCTAAGACATCATGAAATTGATTGCGAATGCTTTCTATAGTTATACACGAACTAATAAACGTTTGTTTTCGCTCCTCAGAGAGGTGAGCTTCCTTCGCCTGTTCATAAATGCCTTGCATGCGTTCAAACAGAGCGTTACGTTTAGCTTCTAACACCATGACCTTAGGACTCACGGGGTGCGATAGTTTATCTTCACCGCGAGGCATGGTTACGTAATTATGATAATTAGTAAGTTATATATAAAGTATATAATAATAGCGGTGAATGTAATTATATTTAATAATATACTTATAAATACTTATAGGTATAGCGATTAATATAAGGCGATCCTATGAGGGCGGAAAAAATATGTATGTAAATATGACGAAGGACCAAGCGGGTATTAATTAATAAAGGGACTTATCCGGCTCGAAGGACCAAAATAAAATGGTGGAGCCACGGACGGCGACTCCACCACGCGGTGGTTCTGACTCGAATAAAATATACGCGGTAGTTGAAATTAATGTTAAATATCTTCGATGGACAGTATTTCACAGGATAAAGAAAAGTAAATAAAGAAATAAGATAAAACAGCGGTATGAACGGCGGAAAGAAATAGCACGCACCTTGCTTCCTTCTTGGATTTCACCAGCAGCGAGTAGAAAATCCAGGTTTATAAATCACTAGGCGTGCGCACGCGATCACAATGTTCACCAGCACAGATCACCAAGAATCCACAAGAGCGGCAGCTGACTTCAACGACGTTAAGGCAAACGTACGTCTAAGCGCGGTAGCGGGCGTTGATTTACTGCTTCCAGTATGTTCTTCTTCGTTTTAGGTGCGTGCAGGGTAGTTTTCTAACCGAGGCGCGAGAGTCAATATTTTAACGCGGGTAGAACGTAGAAATGTATATGGCGCGAACAATTGTAATACTTTCATAATAGTAATATAAATAATAAAATGTATTGGTGGTGGGGTGTAAATTAATAATGACATTATAGTTTAAAAAAAAGCAATGTTAATAGATTTAGTCACTTATTATAATACCTATTGCATGCTGTTGTACAGCATAGTATGTGGAACTATATTTCTGTGTAACATCCTTTTTGTACCGTACTATGAAGCAATAAATAGTTTGAATTTGAATTTGAATTTGAAAGTATGTATAAAAGTGTTGTTTGTGTATTTTTCTTTTTTATTAAGTGCTGTTGGTTCTGTGAAGATAAATAAATAAATAAATAAATTATGTGGAAATATTGTGCTAAAGTCACTAGAACTCACTTTTCCACTAAAGTTATCTGATTCATTAAATTATTACAGTACGACATCATGGAGGCAGTGACTCAACTGTTTCAAACACAAATGCTGAGTATGACAAGAAATTAGATAAAATTGCAATTCATTCAATGTTGCTCGTGACACAAATCCGATGGCGTTAAATAACGAAAATTATAAAAAATAATGTCCCAAAATGAAACGTTTGAATTCGAAACATACGTCGCTGATGCGACAAAATCAATATTCCACCTTCTGCGGGTTAGTTTTTAAACCCTTTTTGAATCGAACACTTTTAAGCACGGAGGAGAAGGCCATTTATCTTTACGTCTTTTTAACCCAAAATAAACAAAAATGTTTTATTTAAATTGTGCATGTATATACCTGGAAACGTTGCAGTGAAGTTCTGGAATAGAATCTCCACGACCGAGGCTTCCTCGAGACGAAGCACGGGAATCTGTAATCAATATTTAAATGCATCCTATTTAGGAGACACACAACAGTTCACGGTGACAAAACACCCCAAACTCCCCAACCGACTTGGTTCAGTTTTAATCCATTTAAAATAGAATATAGGGGGGTCTTATTTGATCCACGTATAGTTCCTGGGTGATTAATGATTAAACATTTCATTTATTAGGGTAATTTACTTTGTTAAATAGCAACCAAAATATTGGAACACAGATTGCATAAAGTTTGGTCCGCCATTTTGTGTTGACGAGATATTCTGTAGTGTCATTTCAGTAGTCAGTGTTCTGTGCTCTAAGAAATGTGTAAAGTGCTCTGTTTGTACGTGGATTTTTTTGAAATATTTTAGTTCTGAAGAGATTAGCTTTACGTAATATTAACCACTAACCACCAGTATCAAATTGTTTAATTAAAATCCAAATTGAAAACATAAGTGATCGTTGTTCAATTCAATTTTGCATTAAATACCTTATTATTAAATCGTTTCAATTTTCTACAAAACAAATAATCTAGGATAATGTTTCACTGTTGCTATGTTCACAGATATCAACAGTAAGAATAGATTACACTTAAAAGAAAACTGAGACCCGGCGAGCTTCCGAGGAATACGTCGATGCTTAAACAATTTTTCAATAGAAAACCACTTCAGAATCTGATATAGGCGTTCCTGAATTTACACATTCAATAAAATTAATGCAGTAGGTAGTGACTCTGTGAGGTTTGAAAATTGCTTTGACTGCAATAATTGCAGTTGTAATTAATTATTAGTTAGTTTAGCAATCTTTAGTTAGCGGGAAAGTGCTAACTCAGAGGAAAACACCCTTTAGTTACTCTTTTGCAGTTGAGGGCCCGTGAGATTTCAATGTTCATTAGGCCCATTAGTAAATCACCGTACATGTCAAAAATACTTGAAAAGACTGTATATACTGTATACATACGTCTGGGTTTCGCAAAGGTCGAGGTAGAGCTCTGCGTTGTTTGACGTGACCGACAACATACTTGCTAGTCAGATGCTGTGTGCAGTACTTTACAAGCTCTCCTTGATTTCTCTTGTTTCTTCGACAGTTCGAGCATTCCGTTCCTGCTTTCGAAGTTGCCTTTCTACGGATTCGATTATACCACAATTACGTGGTTTCATAGCTACCTAACGGACCATTACCAATCAGTTAGGGTACGAAAACAAGACGGTTCCTTTTTTTAACCTTACCTAACATCTTAAACACTGCAAATATCATTGCTATGCAGACCATATTCAACTATATGTATATCCAAGTCAACCCTAACCGAAGCAAGTTGTAACGAGGATTTGACAATGTAGCATCGTTCATTTTGTAAATAATGCTTCGATGCTAAATATGGAGGTACACCTTTAAAGTTAAAATGTAATGACAGCCAACGTCGATATGGTTCAGGCGTTCCAGGAGCATACGGGCATAGCTGGCTCTCCACGCGCACACACAGTAGCAATTACGGGATGCTTAAGAGTGTTACCACACCATTCGATCGATCGTCGATCGACGCCATCGATCGAAGGTAGAATGGAACAGTCGACGTCGATGTGTGTCAGTTTACATGACACATTACACAAGTTTTTTTCATTCTTACCTCGACGTACGACGACGATTCTTACGATGTAACTGCCTAGTAAAGTTATAGTAATTTACCGATTTAGGATTATTATATTATTGTAATATTTAACACTCCGCAACACGCGTGAGGGGGCGTCGTTACTTTTTGAAAATCGAAGCAGGCTTGTAGTGTCTGCTTTTTCTCTTACATTTTTAAAAAATAGTAAATCACCATAAATTACGATAACAACAAATGCAACACAATGATAATTAAGTAAATACAGTACAGAAATGTTATCAAAGTGAAAATCAGTTAAATAAGTGTGTGACAAGTGATTAAAATATTCTGCTGAAATGATCAACAACAAATATAAAAACAAGTGAGACTAAATTACTGTGGACATTATCTTTGACTTAGTTACAAATTTAAAACATTTATGTTGTGAAAATCTAAAAATAAAGTGTTAATTAACCTACTGATTGATCTGTAATATCTGAATACCTAAGCTCGTAACGATCTCAAGTTTAAACAGAAAATAACGACATCTGTATAAAGTTACTTGAACTAACTTAGAGACAATATTCATTCTTGACGTCGATCGATGCGACTCGTTTTAGTCCAGCACACAAAATATAGAGAGGACTAGAGGACGCTATAAGAAATTGACAATATAATTTTGTATTAGACAACATATTCATTAAATCAGACGAATACGAGTATTTATACAAAACATGGACAACGTGACAATTAGACCAAAGAAAAATAGAATATTAATATCTGAAATAGAAACAAACTCAGAAAATGACTTAAGTTTAAGTGATGTAGATCAATCATTTAACTCGATCTCAGACAACGCAAATAAAAGCCTCCCACTGCAAAATAGCTTCGATGACTCAGGTACTATAGAAATGAAACAAAAAATTGTAGATTTAACGAGACAATTAAAAATGGCTGATATGGAAATTGAAAACTTGACATTTGAAAATGAAAATCTGAAAAAACAACTTGTGACGCAAGAAAAGAATAACGACTACCTAAAAAAAATTGTACAACCTGTAAAAACTGCAAAACCTAATTTCAGAAAAACTTCGTGTACACCAATAAAACGACGATTAACGAATCTTCATATAAGAACTCCACGAACTCCCGTCTTCTGTACAATAAGTAGAAATGTTACTTTAAGTTCTACCTTTTCCACACCAATAAAGAAACTGTGCGATAGACAAATATTATTACCTAAACCTATACCTATGGCGTCAATCGATGTGGGATCAAATAAATCATCGACTAAAGAAGACAAGGAGCAAAACAAAGCTCAAATTATAATTATAGGCGACCAACAATGCAGAGGACTCTCCACTACGCTAATTTGGAGCAGAGATAATAAATGGAATGACCAATTGTGAAACCTAACGCCACAAGCGATCGCGTTCTAAGTATTGCCTTGAAATTTCTAAAAATACTAAACGCGATATAGTGGTTCTATGCGTTGGCTCGAACGACTTGTTCTACTTTCCGAACTATGTAATTCTCTCTATATTTTAAAAAATTGTGGTAAAGTATTTGTCGTAAATGTAAACTACAATAACTTTTTAAATGTATATTTATTAAATAATCAAATACAATTAATGACAAAAAATTGTGAATTTTGAGCTCTACGGCGTAGGTACTCCGCGTCTCGTCGCACGCGGCCTCTGAGTCGCACAGCGCAGCGCCCGTACAGCTGACTACTATTCAGCGGTTTAACAGACGTTCACTTTACACCGGCCAAGTTATTTTGAGTAAACTGTTAATTTTTATTTTTTCATTTTCCCTTATAGTTGTAATTTAAGATTTTAATATTAAGCATGTTGTGCATAATTATAATTGAATCGTAAACTAAAAAATTGTTTTAAAATGTTATACTTTATGTTAGTTTTATATGTTTGCAATTTGTTGTTACGCCTATTAAATAAATAATAAAAAAAAAATAAAAATAAAAACTAAACCTTAGCCTACCTATGGGCCAAAAAAAATTTTCAAAAGCAATTTCAAAACTTTCCATCACCTTACCTAATTTATTTTGATTACGAAAATTATAATGTTTACTGTTTAAAGCATGTTTAAATCGGTTACATAATTGGTAGTTATTAAGTACCTCGTAACTGATAGGTATTGTTTTGCATATCAAGCTTTAAAATTCTCATTTTTCAAATCATTTTGTTAAATGTTAAAAAATCCAATAGTTTGAAGAAAACCTCTAAATGTAACAATAATAACAAGAACTCAAAAAAAGTCCAATAACCGTTTACCAACAACAACAACAACAGCCGCCGAAGCCGCCGCTTACAAATCCAGGGGAGCCTTATGCATCGGCCGCCGCTGCGCCGCCGCAGCCGCCGCTTACAAATCTACGGGAGCCTCATGCATCGGCCGCGGCATTATATCAAAACACCTTAACTCGAAAGTTTTAAAGCGCAGACACGCTATCGCTCCTATGCAGGTGTCATGTTAATTTGACCAAGTAGTAGTACGTTTGTAAAGAAACAAATGTTTAACTTGTAATAAAAAAAAATATTACAGTTACAAACAAGTTGGCGTATTTAAAAGTTTTGAATCAAATTATTTACACTGATTGTTATGTACACTTATAACTACTTACTATGTCCAATTTTGGCGGCTAGTTAAAAGTTGTTCAAAATGTCCACCACTTTGCTGCAAGCACAGGTCTCGCGCGCTTTCTTTGGTGTCTTTTTAGTTTGTTTAGCACTGAAGTGTCTGTTTTCACTATTTCAAAAGCACTCACAATGGCCTCGCGTAATTCACTAACGTTTCTGGCACTATGTCCACTGTCATAAACAATTGTTTTGACTCTACCCCACACAAAATAGTCTAGTGGAGTTAAATCCAGCGACCTGGCAGGTCACTGCACAGGTCCACAACGTCCGATCCAGTTTTCCCCGTATTCCGCGTCGAGGTACCTACGAACAGTCCACTGGAAGTGCGCTGGAGCTACGTCATGCTGAAACATCAGGTCTCGTAACAGATACAGAGTCACGTCGTCAAGTAACTGACTCAATGTTTCTCTGAGGAAACTTAGGTACGTTTCTCCATTTAAACGTTCTAAGAATACGGGACCGACTATGTATGGTCCCAGAACACCTGCCCATACATTTAGAGAAAACCTATGTTGGTAGGAATCTATGGAAGAAAAAATATGGCAGGTCTCTACTGATGCGTAGGTGTTAACATGACTCCATATGTGCCTGTTATGTTGATTGAACATACCGGCGCGCGTAAACGTGCACTCATCAGTAAAAAGAATGTTCTTATGTTCATTCGCTAAATGCCACTCGCAGAATGCAGCACGCGGAGCCAGATCCTGAGAGTTCAATTCTTGACAGCGACGAAAGTGGTAAAGGGTGCTGTCCGTCGTCTTGTAAAACTCTCCAAACGTAGGCGTGACTTCAGCCGATAATTCTCGCTGCTTCACGTGTACTGGATTCTGGGTTCTCATGGAAATACTCCAATATCCTTTCTTGAATCTGTACGTCAAAGGGGTCGTCGCCTCTGTCCATTCCGGTAGGAGGAAAAAAAGTTCCACTGTCTCTAAGCCTTTATAATGTTACATTTTCACTTGAAGTTAAATGCGAGAAAATTTATTTCATAATTGATCGTGAAAACTTAAAAAAGATTTTTTTCGGTCATATAGATTCAGATATATCAAATACATATTTGACGACCGATTGGTGTAGTGGTAAGTAGCCTTGCCTCATATGCCGAAGGCTCAATGTGATTAAAGTATTTTACCATTTTAGAATCTTGATTAGTTGCACCAACTTTTAGAAGAAATTTTGAGAAAATTGCCTATGTAGTGTTGATACATTTTGTTTACTCCATGCCATATCAAATTTGGTTAAAAGTTTTAATTTTCTAAAATTGACAGAAATAAATGAAATTAATTTTATTTTTGTATTAAAACTACAGAAAATTTTGCTTAATTTGGCATTGTGATTAACAGCTATGCTATTCAGGTCCCTAATACAAAAGAAATAACAGTATTATTGTTGGAAGTTTAGTCATAGTACCTAGACATAGTGTACAGGGTATCGAAATTCAAAGTTTTTAAAAAAGTTATTATAACTTTAAAAATGGAAGAGACCGATTTTTTTTCTTATTTTTCCCTGGGTAGTCGTCGCCGTATGCACTACCTGGTACCGGCTTATCGTTGAATTTTGGGACACCTTGTATATGTTTGTTTATTATGGGTTTGCCCCCCAGTTCGCTGCTTACTTTGGGGCCATACAGTTGGTGTGTTTGTCTGGGGATTTATTTGTTATTATTATGTAAGCAGAAGAGAATGCTAACTTTAATATAGTATATATCCATCCAAACCACAATATTAGAGAGTGGATTCCGGCCTTGTGTGATTTGTTGATATCAAGCGTTGTATGTAGTGATACAACACCACGGCGCAGTAATTTATACGATGCTTTCGTAAATTAGTACTTTTATGAAAGTTTTCCGAATAAAATTTGTATATTTATACTATCAATAATGGGTAAATTTCAGTTCTCCACTTGTAAAAGTTGTTAATTTAACTTATAAAACCCATTTAGCTCTGATGTCTGTAAATATCTGTCATGTCTGAAAGAAACCACTAAATGATAAGACGGTCATTCGAGGAAACCCCTATTTTGATTCTGTAAAGTGTAATGGCTCCATTTTGAAAATATTGGTGTCGCGTGTTAGGAGAAATGTATACTATATGATATTAAATAAAGTCAGCTTTTATGTAAGTGTAAGTACAGTACAAGACATGAAATTTCAGCCTTAGAATCTCTTACATCAAATCATATTGTTGAAGACGTTGGTTCGATACTTAGTATTAAGTAGTATTAAGTATACTCTTATAGTATTAAGAGTATTCGTTGAGAGATTTTTCCTGGTTCAAATTACTCAGTAACGTTTGATGGTTAGTATAGATTTACTAAACAAAATCTCAGAGATGTTAACCCTTAATAGCTTGATTTACGAAAGTGATTTATTTTTAATATTACTGTGTTTGCTTGAGGGTCTAGATGAAGGGAAAAATAGCTTAAAAAATCACAATATTTATTTTACATATTTATTTAGAAAAAAAAACAGGTATCAATTTTGATACTTCAGGCATTAACGCCATAAAGAAATCAGATATTCCTATGCATGAAATAATGCGAAACATTGATTGTTTTTATTATCGCATAACGACACTTTACACTTTTTACAGAACCAGGAGGTAAGTTTCCTACAATTATTAAATTTACACTTATTTCTAGAATCCATAAATATTTTTTCATGACCAAAACAATCGCAACTCAGTAGAGGGTAGTACTTGTACACCTGTCCGGGGTCTTGTCGACTGTTGGTACTGGGTCTTCCCCTTTTATTTTTCGAGTGACTTTGATATCTACATAAAGTATCGGCAAGCTCAGTTCTAAAATCTGCTAACTTCATAATATTCTTCTGAAGTTTTCCTTTCATTGTGTTTACCTTTTTGTATAGTACCCAAGCATTGACGACAGTCATGTCTAACAAGTGGTAGAAGAGCCTCGTTGTCCACTTTCTCGACTTTATGCGGATGCGATATCGACCAATGAAGCTATCCATCAAATCAACGCCGCCCATGTGTGCATTATATTCTTTTATGACCCGAGGACATGATACTTGAACATTGGCGTTTAGTTTTTTTTCGTAGCGGGTTATAGTATCCGCTGGTTCAGCGCCAACATACGTGGAAAGTAGTAGTACTTGTTTGTTGTCTTTCCAACTTGTGGCCGAAAATTCGTGGCCTTCGTGAGAGGCCACATTTTCGTGATATGTTCCTCTGGGTACGTTAGACTTCATAATTTCCCGTTTCTCCGGCAGCTTGCACGACTTTCCAAGCCTGTTTCTCTGTACTGTTCCAAGACAATAAATACCTTCGTTGGTCAAGTAATGTAGCAGAGGAATATTCGTATAAAAATTGTCAAAATAAGTTATATGATTGACGTGCCTTGGTACTGGTCGTAACAATCGAATAACTGTATTCGATACAGCTCCGAGGTCTGGTTCGCCAGGTAAACGGTCTATGTCCTTAGCTCCTGAGTAAATCTCAAAACTGTAGGCATACCCAGACAGAGAGCATAGTCGCCGGGACCTCACGTTCCGATACTCCTGCGGGGTCCGGCGCTAGGCGGGCCAACATTGCTGGGACCTCCGTTTAATATATTTAAGTTACTTGTAGTTAAGTTTATTTTGTTTGTTTCTAAAGATCTCTTTTGACGCGATGCTACAGTCGTTCTTGTTTTGACCACCATACAATAAACCCATTCAAAATTGATAAACAAACCACCTTATAATACGTACATATAATACGTTCATATCAGAGAAAAGAAAAGATTGATATGTATCTTTCGATCAATGTGATATGTATTATGTATCACTCTTTTGTATCTATCTATATCACAAATGTATCAGTTGCTCATGCATGTCACTCTCGCTACTCAGTCAGGTTTGATCCGCTCAACTCAATCAAACATATCAATGAGAGATTACTGATTGGTTTAGTTTAATCGGGAGCTGTTTCTTAGTGATGGCGCCATTTTGCGGCATCGAAACGAAACTATTTATCGGTACCCAATAACGGGTTCTGAAACTATGTATTTTGAAAACTATTTGTTGCGAATGGCGAGACTTCTTTTCCTAGCATTGTGCGAGCGAGATAATCAGACGACGCGTGCTTGAGCGAGTGAGTTGTTAAGATACAGTGATACATTTGGATATGAACGAATATAAAGAGTGATTGATTCAAACGGAGTGATACATATCTTTTTTATCTATCACTCCTGAGTTACCCATCGCTATTAGACGGCCAACTGTTTGTTGTGTGTTGTTGTGTTTGTTGAAAGTCATTAAATAATAAATAAAGGGCATAGTTGACGAAAGTCTGTTTGACTCTTATTCAGTCGATTATTCAGACGATCTTTATATCACCTTATAATGTAATATTTATATAGTTTTATTTAAACTTATGTGGAAATATTGTGCTAAAGTCACTAGTACTGACTGTTCCACTTAAGTTATCTGATTATTTATATATTATATTTATGATTATCTGAGTACGACATCATGGAGGTGTCATGATTTCCTTTATTTAACAAGTAATGATTTGACCGGAAATTAAATGAATAAAAGGTTGTCTTGATTTACTTTAGTTAACAAGTAATGATTTGACCGGAAATTAAATTAATAAAAGGTTGTCTTGATTTCCTTTATTCAACAAGTAATGATTTGACCGGAAATGAGATGAATAAAAGTCTAGCACATGGGGAGAACGGTAATTTTTGGGGAGGACTGGCTCTCGGCTATTCGCGGTGTGGTCTCAACGGAAGAACCTAGATGTTAATTGCGGTATAAGATTGAATGTAATAAAGTGTTGATAAATGACTGTAATTAAAATATAATTATTGTTGGAGCAGTATTTGGAGTTTCTTTTTATCTCAGAAGTGGGATAAAACCAACAAGGTAATGCTACGTAATTTATTTTTTGTTCTTTTAGTAAATGTGTATTTTTAAAGCTTATTATTGGAAAATTCCAAAGATTGAAAATATATTTTTAAATCTATAACGCCCATTTAAATTACTATATCAAAACTGATTCCTATTTATCATCAGCCATTTTACTCGATCATATTTTGAAAGGATAAATCGATAGTGTAGTGAAATGTGATGAATAAATTTGCAAACGCGGGTAATCAATAATTACGCTGCGAGTAAGTTAAGTAACTTAAGGTAAGATTAAGAGTAATATGGAATAAAGTTTTTTTTTATTTATTTTACTAGTTATGTTAATTTCTTTTTCTATACACTGATTTTGTTTAATTTTTATGGAGGTTCATAGTTATGTGTGAGTGAATTAATAATTTCGTTTTTTTATTTAAATAAAGTCGCTGGTTTTATTGAGCAGGTAACACTGCTGGATCTTGAGCGATGTCACTGTATGTAGGATTACTGAGTAAGATATGTTTTCTTACTGAATAAATATTTTAATAGGTTTTATCGGATTACTGAGTAAGATATGCTTTCTTACTGGATAAATATTTTTCATAGGTTTTATCGGATTACTGAGTAAGATATGCTTTCTTACTGGATAAATATTTTTAATAGGTTTTATCGGATTACTGAGTAAGATATGCTTTCTTACTGGATAAATATTTTTAATAGGTTTTATCGGATTACTGAGTAAGATATGCTTTCTTACTGGATAAATATTTTTAATAGGTTTTAACGGATTACTGAGTAAGATATGTTTTCTTACTGGATTAACCTTCTTTATAGGTAACATCTCAGATTTGAGTAAGGATATGTTTTCACACTAGATCAATAGTATCCATTGTTTACTTATATATTTGAAATATTTTGGGCAATTTTATCGTTAAATCTAATACTAAATGTTAAAGAGAACGTACTACTATGTGCTGAGGAGTCAATTTTGAGTAGAAATTGCATATTAAGGAGTACAAATATTAGACGTCAGATTGGGTTTTATCTAGTAAAATACTGGAATAAATAATAGAATCAGTACAAAATTAATGATTCTATTTTTGATGTATGAATTGAAAAGTTACTTTAAAAAAAATATAAATGTACAAAAATTTGTTTTTTTAATGAATTAGATATACCCGATAGAAAGTTTTCTTTTTTTTTTCCCTTACTAATTGTTTGTTATTTGACGAATAGTATAAATCGCTTTAACATGTGCGTTTCAGTGTGACGAAATGATGGTATCGGATGATGAACCTGGCACTCCAGATGCCACACCACCAAGGTGTCGAAGGAAGCCTAGGAGGAAGTCGCGAAGATCTAAGAGGAATAGATCATCTTCTTCTTCATCTTCTTCTTCACATTACTCTTCAGTAAGGAGTATATCCAAGGTAACAGCTGGAAGTTCAAGGTCAAAAAGGAAGCGTATCTCCTCAACTTCTTGTGATGACGAAGTTATTGAAAAAAATAAGCGTAAGACTGTTAATAAGCTTTTCGCCTCTGATTTAGTTAACTTACTTCAACAGCTTTCTGAAAATAAAAGCAAAAATCATCTAAGCAATAACAATCTAAATAATGTTGTCCCAGAATTTGATCCGTCCAATAACACTCAAACTATCGAAAGCTGGTTACGAAAGGTTAACGAATGCGCTAGTATATATGGTTGGGATGAAAAACAAGTAATTCATTTTTCTCTTCAAAAGTTGTTTGGGTTAGCAAAAAGATGGTTTGAGGCTTTGCCGACTGTTGTCTTTACTTGGGAACAATGGCAGGCGAAACTGCGAAAGGCGTTCCCGAGTGAAGAAAATTACGGTAGACTTTTGGAAGAAATGCTCAATCGTACAACTCGGCCTTGTGAAAGTCTTCGAGAATATTTTTATGACAAGTTAAGTCTTTTAAATCGTTGTGAAATTATTGGAAAAAAGGCTGTTGACTGTGTTATTCATGGTATATGTGATCAATCTATTAGAAACGGTGCGCAGGGTCTGAACTGTTCGGAGCCCGAAGATTTGCTAAATTTTCTTGTATCTCAAATGCCCCATTCAACAACAAGTAATAAAATTTATGAGCGTTCTACTCCGAGGCCTAGTAATATTGTTAAAAATAAAGTCGATTCACACAATAATTTTTCTAACTCGATAGTTTGTTATAATTGTCGTTCTAAAGGTCATCCTTATTATAAATGCACTAAAGCAATAATAAAATGTAAGCGGTGTAATAGAATAGGTCATGACAACGAAAATTGTAAAAGAGATCCTTTTGTTAATTCAGATATTCAAAATCATCGCAAGGAAATTGAATTAGAAAGAAAGACTCTAAAAATTGACTCACAAAATGAAGGCAGTTCAAAATATTTTAAATCAATACTAGTCAATAATTTTTCTTTCACAGCATATATTGATTTTGGTAGTGAGTGTACACTGTTACGTAAAACCGATGCCGATTCATTAAATCTGATAAAATACCAAAGTAACGTTCCAGTAGTAAAAGGATTTGGGCAATCGACAGTAGTGCCAATGTATAGATCGTTTGTAAATGTTAAGATTGACGAAGTCGAATCTTCTATTGAGGTTTTAGTCGTTGATGACGCGTATTTACAAACATCGCTGATTATTGGCCAGAACTTTACGGAACTTCCCTTTATTACTGTTCTGAAAGATAGCTCTAAATTAATATTTTATTATAGCCCAAGTCACGATACTTTTGAAAACTCAAATATTATAAAGCTTTTCGTAAAAGACGACTCAGACATTTTGAATACTAATATTATTCCTGTTTACACTGTCCCTGATCACACTGGTGATGTATTTGTGGAAGGCTATAACATGGTTGAACCTGGTAGGGAATTTTGTCTCCTTCAAGGTGCTTTTAGAGTCTTCGATGGAAAAGGTGAAATTGTTCTCACTAATTTATCCTCCGCTACAGTCACTATTAAGAAAAATGTTTTAATAGCTAGAGCGGTGCCTTTTACAGAACATAAGATTTGTCGCACTAATCGTATTGCTCAAGATGCCTCAAACATGGAACCTCTTAATAAGAACGATATAAAAACGGGCCCCGGTCTTGATGATTGCCAACTAGATAGGCTTTATAAGTTATTACAAAATTATCGTGACTGTTTTGCTACTAATCTAGGAGAAGTAGGTTGTGTGAATTCTGTAGAGATGAAAATTGATTTAATAGATAGTAAGCCGATAGTTTACCGTCCCTACCGGTTATCGCATACTGAACGTGAGCAGGTACGAAGTACAATAGAAGAATTAATACAAAACAACATTATTCAAGAATCCAACTCTGATTACGCAAGTACAATTTTAATGGTAAAAAAAAAACTGGTGAACAACGCTTGTGTGTAGACTTTAGGGCATTAAATAATAAAACAGTTAAAGATCGTTTTCCTTTGCCGCTTATTGAAGATCAAATATCAAATCTCAGTGGTAATAATTTATTTACGACCCTTGACCTCGCATCAGGTTACTATCAAATTCCCATGGCTAAAGAAAGCCAGCACCTTACTGGTTTTGTGACGCCCGATGGGCATTACGAGTTTAAAAGAATGCCTTTCGGTCTGGCCAATGCACCAGCCGTTTTTCAAAGAATGATTAATAAAATTCTTGGCAACAGGCGGTTTGAATATGCGCTGGCGTATCTCGATGATGTCCTAATACCATCAAAGGATATTGAAGAAATGTTTCTAAGGTTAGAGGATTTGTTGCAATTATTTCGTCAATATGGTCTTACTTTGAAACTCACTAAGTGTCGATTCTTTAATACTACTGTAAGCTACCTTGGTTATGACATAACTTCACAGGGTATTCAACCAGGTGAAACTAAAATACAAGCCGTGAGTGAATTTCCTAAACCACGAAATGTTCATGAAGTCCGCCAATTTCTTGGCCTAACCGGTTACTTTCGTAAATTTATAAAGAGCTACGGTGAAATTGCTCGGCCTCTTACGTCTTTACTGCGAAAGGACGCTATTTGGCAATGGTCTGATAACGAAGATCGATCGTTCTTTCTTCTTAAGGAGAGTCTTGTTAAACGGCCCGTACTTGCCCTTTATGACCCTACTCTCGAGACAGAGCTCCATACAGATGCTAGCTCTCTCGGTATTGGGGGTATACTTATGCAGTGGCAAAAACACCAGAGAGTTCTCAAACCCGTAGCTTACTTTAGCCGCCAAACTACTCCTGAAGAGAAGCATCTTCACTCCTACGAGTTGGAGACACTGGCCGTTGTTCATTCGCTAAAAAAATTTAGGGTTTATCTACTAGGTATACATTTTAAAGTTTTGACCGACTGTGCTGCTCTTCGCACTACATTAACCAAGAGAGATCTTATTCCACGCATAGCGAGGTGGTGGTTACAAATAAGCGAATACTGTTTTGACATTGAATATAGACCTGGTATCCAGATGTCACATGTAGATTCATTAAGTAGGAATACTAAACTGTCAATCGCGTCAGATGATAATCCTTGTGTAGATATTTATAATATAGAAAAAGAAAATTGGCTTTTAACACTCCAACTAGCAGATCCTGAAATATCGCGGATCGTTAAAATTCTTGAACCGGAAAATGATCAAGAATGTAAAGATATTCGCCAAAACTATGTCATTAAGAATAATACCGTATTTAGAAAGATAGATAACAAACTTCTGGTGGTTGTTCCGCGGAGTGCACGATGGCAAATATGTAGGGCTAACCATGATGATATCGGGCACCTGGGGTACGCGAAAACTCTCGAAAGAGTGCAAGACCAATACTGGTTTCCTAAATTAAGAAAATATGTAAAAAAATATGTTTCTGCATGCTTGGAGTGCGCTTATAATAAGGATACCGCTGCAAAACACAAAACAGGTTACTTGTACCCGATTGAAAAGATACAAATACCATTTCATACGATTCATATTGATCATTTAGGGCCATTTGTCCGAAGTAAGAACGGCAATACGCATATTTTAACGATAGTTGACGCTTTTACAAAATATCTTTTCGCTAAGCCAGTTAGGAATTTGACATCGAAGACTACAATAACTGTCTTGGAGAAGATATTCTATGACTTCGGCATTCCAGCCAGAATTATATCTGATCGAGGAACTAGCTTTACTTCTGCTTCTTTTAAATCTTTCTGTAATTCACATGGTATAAAACATGTTTTAAATGCGGTGGCGTGCCCAAGATCTAACGGGCAAGCTGAGAGGTATAATCAAACAATTTTGAATTCCTTGTCGGCACAAAATTATTCTTGCCCTGAAAATGATTGGGATAAATGTCTGGGTAAAATACAATGGGGTATTAACAATACTGTCAACGCCACAACACAAAAATCTGCTACTGAAGCGTTGTTTGGGTTAAAAATGCGCGATCAACTATCGAACAAACTTAATATAAACGAATCTTCGATTAGTCCTAATTTACAGGTAGAAAGGGAAAATATTAGTAAAAATATAATAGAACAACAGATTAAACAAAAAGACCGTCATGATGCTAACAGAATTCCAGCCCCTAAATATCAAATTGGTGATTTAGTAAAAATTTCTAGAAATAACTTCGATAATAATAAAAAGAGTACAAAGCTCTTATCTAAGTTTGTTGGCCCATACAAAATTATTGAAGTTTTAGGCAATGACCGGTATAAAATAGCTGACGTTCCGGGTTTCGTTAAGAAAAATAAACCATATAAAACTGTAATTGCCGCAGATAGAATACGACCTTGGATTCACATCAAGGCATTAGAAGTAGATAAGTCTTCAATGGAAAGTTGCTCTAGTGGTAGTAATACGGAGTAAAACTATATAAAATAATTGTTGTTTCTCACTCAGTTTTACAGTTTTTCAACAATCAGTTTTTAATTAATAAAAACTGATTGTTTGCCGATTGTATTTCTATTTTTATTTTTTTTTATTGTAAAGTTTAAAAATGTACGATTAATTTCTTTTGTTTACTTAGCATTCAAACTATAGAAATAAAATTAACAATGTTTACATAAGACTGATAGTCTAATATCCTTATATAAGGCAATCCAAAACTTATTTAGCAAAATATCTTATTATCTAGGTACCTAAAAAAAAAAAAAAAATGTGTAATGAAACTATTGTTATTATTTTTATATGAAGTTCTTACTGTTATATTGTGAGAATGTTAAGGATGCGTACTTTAAGTAATGTAATATTGTTTTTTATATGTAACCCCTTGTATGCATCTGTCCTTTTCTCCAAAATTAATAAATAAATACTGTTAAAAATTTATATTATATATATAATATATATTAAGCCTAGTTTATCAAGAAACAACACTTCTATGATAATTTGATGAATGTAACGTCATGATTTATTTTGTTACTTTATGTATATTTTAGAGATTTGTGACCGCCAGGAGGCGTCATGACGTCGGATGGCCGAATGTCATGATTTCCTTTATTTAACAAGTAATGATTTGACCGGAAATTAAATGAATAAAAGGTTGTCTTGATTTACTTTAGTTAACAAGTAATGATTTGACCGGAAATTAAATTAATAAAAGGTTGTCTTGATTTCCTTTATTCAACAAGTAATGATTTGACCGGAAATGAGATGAATAAAAGTCTAGCACATGGGGAGAACGGTAATTTTTGGGGAGGACTGGCTCTCGGCTATTCGCGGTGTGGTCTCAACGGAAGAACCTAGATGTTAATTGCGGTATAAGATTGAATGTAATAAAGTGTTGATAAATGACTGTAATTAAAATATAATTATTGTTGGAGCAGTATTTGGAGTTTCTTTTTAGAGGCAGTGACTCAACTGTTTCAAACACAAATGCTAAGTATGACAAGAAATTAGAGAAAATTGCAGTTCATTCATTGTTGCTCGTTACTCAAATCCGATGGCGTTAAATAACGAACATTATAAAAATAATGTCCCAAAATGAAACGTTTGAATTCGAAACATACGTCGCTGATTTGACAAAATCAATATTGCGCCTTCTACGGATTAGTTTTTAAACCCTTTTTGAATCGAACACTTTTATCTTTACGTCTTTTTAACCCAAAATAAACAAAAATGTTTTATTTGAATTGTGCATGTATATACCTGGAAACGTTGCAGTGAAGTTCTGGAATAGACCCTCCACGATCGAGGCTTCCTCGAGACGAAGCACGGGAATCTGTAACAAATATTTAAATGTATCCTATTTAGGAGCCACACAACAGTTCACGGTGACAAAACACCCCAAACTCCCCAACCGACTTGGTTCAGGTTTAATCCATTTAAAATAGAATACAGGTAGGTCTTATTTGATCCACGTATAGTTCCTGGGTGATTCATGATTAAACATTTCATTTATTAGGGTAATTTATTTTGCTAAATACCAACCAAAATATTGGAACAAAGATTGCGTAATGTTTGGTCCGCCATTTTGTAATGACGAGATATTCTGTAGTGTCATTTCAGTAGTCAGTGTTCTGTGCTCTAAGAAATGTGTAAAGTGCTCTGTTTGTACGTGGATTTTTTTGTAGTATTTTATTTCTGAAGAGATTAGCTTTACGTAATATTAACCACTAACCACCAGTATCAAATTGTTTAATTAAAATCCAAATTGAAAACATACGTGATCGTTGTTCAATTCAATTTTGCATAAAGACCTTATTATTAAATCGTTTCAATTTTCTACAAAACAAATAATCTAGGATAATGTTTCACTGTTGCTATGTTCACAGATATCAACAGTAAGAATAGATTACACTTAAAAGAAAACTGAGACCCGGCGAGCTTCCAAGGAATACGTCGATGCTTAAACAATTTTTCAATAGAAAACCACTTCAGAATCTGATATAGACGTTCCTGAATTAACAAATTCAATAAAATTAATGCAGTAGGTATTGACTCTATAAGGTTTGAAAATTGCTTTGACTGCAATAATTGCAGTTGTAATTAATTATTAGTTAGTTTAGCAATCTTTAGTTAGCGGGAAAGTGCTAACTCAGAGGAAAACACCCTTTAGTTACTCTTTGCAGTTGAGGGCCCGTGGGATTTCAATGTTCATTAGGCCCATTAGTATATCACCGTACATGTCGAAAATACTTGAAAAGACTGTATATACTGTATATATACGTCTGGGGTTCGCAAAGGTCGTTGTTTTCTAATAATTTTATAAAATATTTATGAATCAATTGTTTCTTTTTGTAAAAAAACATGTTTTTTTATCAAAGTACGCATTTGTGTACCTCAGGATTGTAATATTGAATTTTTGCTAGTATGAAACAATATATAATTTATTTTTGCCTTGTAGATCATGAATGATGCCGCTATCGAGGCAGCACTTAACACCAGCGACGTGGATTTTTGTAGAGACGATGATGATCTCGAATATTTGCCACCTGATGCTGATGGACCTTCGTCTTCACAATCGGAAGAGGAGCAAGCACAGTCAGAAGAGGCGCAAGCAAATGATGAAGTCTTCCCGTCATCACTTCAATTCTGGCGGACCAAAGAAATGGTTTTTCGCGGTCCTGACATCAGTGAAGATGTACTCCTCACCCAAGGTAGTTCAGGCACCAATTGTTTGTTCTCATTTTTGAATACCTTGATGTAGACTTTTGGAAAGAAACAGCAGAGCAAACTAACTTATATTCTGCAAAAACACGAGATTTAAAATCTGTTCGTACTAATCATAGAGAGATGATACAATTTACTGGAATACAAGATTCTCATGGGGACACTGAAATACCCTCAAGTACGGCTTTACTGGAGCAGAGACCTTCTGTTCCTCTCATAAAAGAAACGATGACCCGTGATAGATAGACAACACCGCAGGAGCATCTCTAGGACTAGGAGCAGGAATAGTAAAACTGCTCCGCCGCACGATTCACGAAAACTGCGTGTTGTACACAGACAGGTTTTTTACGAGCATAAAACTTGCTAATTATTTAAATGAAAATAAAAACAATGTTTACTTGACTGGTACTGTCATTAACAATTGGTTTGGATGTATCCAAGAAACTGAAAACTGACAAACAGCTGAAACGTGGGGATTTGATGAAAAAGTCCGAAATGACGAAAAAGTATGTGTGGTAAAATGGAAAGACACTAAAGCCATCACCATGCTTTCAAAATTCAAAAGAGAAAGATAGATGTAGCCCAACCTGCTGTAGTCAAAAACTATAACACCTGCATGGGGGGCATTGATCTCTGTGATAGGCTCATAGCGTATTACCGAAGCGCTATGCGCACAAATAAGTGGACAGCTAGAGCTTCCAGTCACTTTGTGGATCTATTCATTGTTAACTGCTGGATAATGTACGTCCGTTGCTGCAATCAAGAAGGCGTCGAACCCAAAGACAAGCTGGGGCTGCTGCAGTATAGGGTAAACATAGCGACAGCCATGGTAAAATTTGCGGAAGGGCACGTTGTCGCTGACTTCCCGTCCAGACCTAACACAAGCAGGGGAGAAGTTGGGCAAGATTCTTCATCCATGTATGAACAAGGAGAACCACTGAAAAAAAACATCGAGCAGTGGTGCCCCTCACGAAACCTGAGGTTCGGCTGGATGGCGTTGGACATCTACCGCGGTTCCTGGATGACAAAAATGCTTCAAAATGCAGACATCCACTATGCTCCTCACGATGCCGAACCATCTGCACAAAATGCCAATTGCATATGTGCTTAATAATGTGCTTAATACCTAAAGGGCATCCTTGAACCTGAGGTACACATATGGGTACCTATGTTTTCTAATAAAATAAAAATAAAAATATTATTCCATAAAAAAAAAAATATTTGATCCCTAACTAATCACATTTTAGCTTAAAATAACTTTGAACTTGCTTCTATAAGACTCAGGTCTGAAGAGGTTAACACTCCGCAACACTCGTGAGGGGGCGTCGTTACTTTTTGAAAATCGAAGCAGGCTTGTAGTGTCTGCTTTTTCTCTTAAATTTTTTAAAAATTTTAAAGAAAAAAACAGTATATTTGTTTGATTAATCAATACTTAGACTCATAATGATCTAATAACATTAAATGTAAGCAAATTCCGTAGTTTGTTTCTAATAGGGAAAGAGACATAAACATCAGCTAGTGAACATCCGCTGTCAACGCCGGCTCCGCGTATTTTAATCCGTAAAAATAGTAAATCACCATAAATTACGATAACAACAAGCGCAACACAATGATAATTAAGTAAATACAGTACAAAAATGTTATCAAAGTGAAAATCAGTTAAATAAGTGTGTGACAAGTGATTAAAATATTCTGCTGAAATGATCAACAGCAAATATAAAAACAAGTGAGACTAAATTACTGTGGACATTATCTTTGACTTAGTTGCAAATTAAAAACATTTATTTTGTGAAAATCTAAAAATAAAGTGTTAATTAACCTACTGATTGATCTGAAATATCTGAATACCTACCTTACATCAATATTTAATGAAGCTCGTAACGGTCTCAAGTTTAAACAGAAAATAACGACATCTGTATAAAGTTACTTGAACTAACTTACAGACAATATTCATTCTTGACGTCGATCGATGCGACTCGTTTTAGTCCAGCACACAAAACATAGGTGGCGCTTTTTCACAAAAAATATGAATAATTATTAGAGACCTAGAAGACGCTATAAGAAATTGACAATATAATTTTGAATTAGACAACATATTCATTAAATCACAGAATACAAGTGTTTATACAAAACATGGACAACGTGAAAATAAGATCAAATAAAAATAGAATATTAATATTTGAAATAGAAACAAGCTCAGAAAATGACTTAAGTTTAAGTGATGTGGATCAATCATTTAACTCGATCTCAGACAACGTCAATAAAAGCCTCCCACTGCAAAATAGCTTCGATGACTCAGGTACTATAAAAAAGAAACAAAAAATTGAAGATTTAACGAGACAATTTAAAAACGCTGATATGGAAATTGAAAACTTGACATTTGAAAATGAAAATCTGAAAAAACAACTTCTGAAGCAAGAAAAGAAAAACGTCTTCCTAAAAAAAATTTTACAACCTGTAAAAACTGCAAAACCTAATTTCAGCAAAACTTCGTGTACACCAATAAAACGACGATAAACGAATCTTCATATAAGAACTCCACGAACTCCCGTCTTCTGTACAATAAGTAGAAATGTTACTTTAAGTTCTACCTTTTCCACACCAATAAAGAAACTGTGCGATAAACAAATATTATTACCTAAACCTATACATATGGCGTCAATCGATGTGGGATCAAACAAATCATCGACTAAAGAAGACAAGGAGCAAAACAAACCTCAAATTATAATTATAGGCGACCAACAATGCAGAGGACTCTCCACTACGCTAATTAGGAGCAGAGATAATAAATGGAATGACCAATAGTGAAACCTAACGCCACAAGCGATCGCGTTCTAAGTATTTGCCTTGAAATTTCTAAAAAGGTTACTAAGCGCGATATAGTGGTTCTATGCGTTGGCTCGAACGACTTGTTCTACTTTTCAAACTATGTAATGCTCTCTATATTTTGAAAAATTGTGGTAAAGTATTTGTCGTAAATGTAAAGTACAATAACTTTTTAAATGTATATTTATTAAATAATCCAATACAAAAAATGACAAAAAATTGTGAATATACCTATACATAATGTAAGACAATCAACATTTTTAACAAATAGAGTAAACTACCTTTGTCTTAAGCTTAACATAGAAATTAACTTTATAAATTATAAAAATAAATTTTTAGTACCGTTTAGTAGACTACCAATCACTTCTAAGCTAAAAATAAATAATAAAAGTAGCCAAACCCTACAGGGTAATGTGTACAGTGTGTGTGTAAACTTTCATAAAAATCTGAATCAAATCTGTATTTACATGATTATATACTAGCGTCATATTACTCGCGCCCTAATGAAAAGAAGGGTGGATCCTGTATTTTATTAAAAAAAGGATTATGGTATACAAAAAAAAAAGATACAAAAACCTAGCATACATAATTTTGAAAACCGTGCAGTCGAATTGTTAGACTTAAATATAGTACCTACCTTAGTTTCATATTCCATCAAAATCAATATTTAAAATATTTACATAAAAAAATATATAAAAAAATGGTTTGCTTGGTAAAAAACGCATTTATTACTTTTCTTTCCATTTTAAATCTCTACTATCTTCTAATATGTTCACTTTATTTGTACATCGAAAAGGATAATTTCAATGACATGCACAACGTAATTATCGTTTTAAATATGTAAAAGATAAAAATATTTCCGCGAACTTTGTTGACCTAAATTTTTGTAAGATTCTCCATTCTCTGAATCGCAAACAGACACACAGAGCTATTTTGTTGAATACTGCACTAATATGGGAACCATAATGCACGGCTGTCCCTCTGGAGATATCCTCCTGAAAAAAAAATAAGCGATTGAATATAAACTAAAATAAATATAGCAGAATATATAAAAAAATAACTTAAGGAAATTACGTACTTTGTTGCTGCTATCATCAAAATCATGTTAAATTTACTCATGATTCCTCCATCTGTACCAAGCCCTTATTTTAGTACTTAACAAAATCGTAGGCGACACGGGCGGCGCTGTTGGCCCACCTGAAGAAGAAAATATAAAATCTTATAATCCTACCTATATTAATTATATTTATTGCGCTTAAATCTATATTTATATTAGTTATTACTTGTTCTTCCAATAACAAGAGGAAATTTGATTCAAATTGCGATAAATCATACAAAAACTTAATTATAAAATACGCCCACAAAAATGGAGTAGTTGCATATCCATTTTATCGCATGTAAAAATATCGTAATAAACTTGGGATACATAATATAGTTCGATATTTCGAATTCGAAAGATTGAATCTTGAGGTTTATTTAAACATATAACACTAATAATATCACATAATAAATAAATGATTACTTACATTTTAATCACAGGCTTCACAATTATTTATAAATTCACAAGCACTTGAAAATTTACGTCCTTAAAAAATTATTTTTTAAAATGTCAGCCTTCCAAATCTGTGCTTCTTTACCATCAAAAGATGCGTAATTTAATAAAGTACCGTCTAGTCTAGACGCATATAATTTTTAGGCTGCTCTAGTCGCCCGGACAGTTGAGTAGATAGTAATGTTGTTTCATCTTTCATCCTGCAAATGGTTGCATTCGTGAATCTACATTAAAAGCTTTATTTATGTTGTTCATAAGAAATAAAATCACTTGCAGTACAATATCGATTGATGCTCCAATGTAAACAGCGGCTTGCCTTACCATGTTCGGACGGCGCTGTCGAGACGCTGCAATTTGAGACAAAATTTTTATATGGAAGTGCTATGTACTCTCTTTGAATTAAACATTCCTTCCAAATTTTATTTAAAACTATCAGCCCGTCCTGGATCCACCCGTATCCTAATGTATTATGCACCTAACCCTTCTTCATGACTTTATCTATATACTGATAAAACCGCATAAAAATGCGTGTATTGGTTTCTGAGACAGCGCTTTAAAAACCAAAGGGGAGTTCAGGTTATGAAATAAAATAAGTATTCTCACATTCAACCTATTATCTAGCCCCCCAATTAAGTTTTATTAAGATCTCGTCTTGATACTAGATAACGGTTAGATATACATAAGGAATTTATAAACATAGGTACCTACCTACATATTAAACATATAAATATCAGAAAAAAACCTAAATAAACATTCAAACCTCCATAACTCGTGAACAACACATGGAATCCATCACACAAATATCTACACGTACCAGGATTCGAACGCTAGCCTCTGCCCTAGTATCAAAGGCAGCGTTACTACACCAAGACGATTGTTTTTTTATGTAAGTATGTATTTTCAAACTGTTAGCTCAATGGATAGGAAAATTATTTGTATTTTAAATTGAAGTAACTTGTAACTTACATTGTAACTTAGGTACTAGAGACTCAAATGTCGAATGACTGGTTTTAAGATATCAGAGGTCGCAGGTTCTATTCAAACGCGGAACAAATAAATGCTTGTATAATCTACAGATATTTATTAGGGTTTTGGTATGTATGTTTTATGTATTATTTCCACATACCCGTAGTTATCTTGATAACCTATAGCAGGTTTGGCTAGTGAATTAAATTATTTTTGCATTTATATCATGTTAAATATGTTTAAAACACTGTAAAATCAACTACCTTCTAACTCAATTGGTTAGAGCAGTCATCCGGTAAGTGAAAGGTTGTAGGTTCGAGTCCCGTCTGAGCTCGAAAGGAAGTTGTTTTTTTTTTTTGTATTTTTAACATTTTGTTTTTTAGGCATCGCTAATTGGTTACCGACGTTGTAACTAAAAAACATTTTTTTAAACAACATTAATTACAATAAATAAAACACTTTTTACCGGATATTATCGCGTATATTTTAGTTAATTTTAAAATTATTTCGACGTTTCGGCATCTTTGCAGTTGCCGTTTAGATGTGAAAAAGTTAACACCAGCAAGTGCAAAACCACCAAAATTGTATGGGTTACCAAAAATACACAAAGCTAAAGTACCTTTGAGACCTATTGTGAGCCAGCTAGACACACCAACTTACAAGCTGGCCCAGCACTTAGCAATTGTGCTCTCACAACTGCGAGGAAAGACAAGTGCATATGTAAAGGATTCTTACCATTTTGTTAGTGACCTTAAAAATCTCAAGTTAACTAACAATGAAACTATGGTTAGCTTTGATGTGTCGTCTCTATTCACCTCACTACCTGTTAGAGACTGCATTGATATAGTAAAAAGGAAGCTAAGTGAGTCAAACTTGC
Source organism: Marasmarcha lunaedactyla (assembly GCA_923062675.1). Lineage (NCBI taxonomy): Eukaryota > Metazoa > Arthropoda > Insecta > Lepidoptera > Pterophoridae > Marasmarcha > Marasmarcha lunaedactyla. Next base: position 687,090 of record CAKLPU010000002.1, read on the forward strand.
CCGAGGAATATGCAGAACTATTAGAGCTATGTTTAACATCTGGCTACTTCATGTGGAATAACAATTACTACATTCAAATTGATGGTGTTGCCATGGGGTCTCCGGTGTCACCTGTTGTAGCTGACATTTACATGGAGAACTTCGAGGAGCAAGCGCTCCGAATGGCACCTGTTGTGCCGAAGATATACAAGAGGTACGTTGACGACACCTACACTATATTACCTAAGCATGAAGTGACTGCATTCCTAAACCACCTCAATTCCCTTAATTCTAAAATTAAATTCACTATGGAATTGGAGCAGGAGAACAAATTAGCTTTCTTAGATGTCTTAATACAAAGAAATCCTGATGGTACACTTAGCCATACTGTTTATAGGAAACCCACCCACACTGACCGATATCTAAATGGGAAATCCCATCACCACCCGAGCCAATTATCTGCCGTAGGCAACTCTTTGTTTCAGAGAGCACATGGAATCTGCGATCCCCAACACATTAATGAGGAACTCAACCACCTGGTTAAAGTGCTGCGGGATAACGATTTAAAAACACCGCGTCGCCGTCGCAGAAACCGCGTAAAGCCACTCACAGTTGAACGAAGACCAGCATTCCTGCCTTATATAAAGGGTGTTACTGACAAGATAGGAGGCATTCTTCGGCGAGCTTCAATCAAAACTATCTACAAGCCGCACTCAAAGATAAGCCAGCATCTTCGTCCAATAAAATCAAGCATCCCTTTACAAGATCCAGGCGTTTATAAAATCGACTGTGACTGCGGGCTCTCTTATATCGGTCAAACCAAACGAAATGTGTCAACTCGCATTAAAGAACACATCTCTGATGTTAAAAATAAACGAACCTCAAAATCTGCAGTTTGTGAACATTCCATAGACAAGCCCAACCATTATTTAAGATTTGATACCGTGAAGATCCTAGCAAAAGAGAAACATTTTATACCTAGGATGGTCAGAGAAACTATTGAAATTAAAAAACATCCAAATTTCAATAGAGAAGATGGTTGGAAACTTTCATCAACATGGGATCCAATACTTAAAAACATCAAAATGAAAAACCAGCAAACTGTTAGACTGCAAACTCAGGACACAGTCAGTGCCTTTTGTGTCAATCCGGGACGTTATGCGAGAAGACTGAGAAACAGATGGCGTTAATATGTATTGACAATCATGTAGTTTTTATTACTGGCAATAGATGAACAACACCTTAGTCTATCGTGACCACGGCAACTGCAAAGATGCCGAAACGTCGAAATAATTTTAAAATTAACTAAAATATACGCGATAATATCCGGTAAAAAGTGTTTTATTTAAAGTATGCATCGCGAAAATTTAAGAATAGAATTAATTACAATGGTAAGCGTTCTCTATATTATTTACATTCGCGGTAGTATCTCTACATGGTTTGTTATTCGTACTATTACATATTTAGTTTATAAACATCCTAGTAGATGGCGTTATACTTAAAAGCTGTGTAAACTTGTAAAGAAACTAAATTAGGCTATTATTTATTATGGATATTATAGATTTTTTCAGTAAAACGGAGATTAATAAAAACACATGTGCAATGCCTGAAATAATATTTAATTTTTACTATCAAACTTTTATGATATTATAATTTTTCCTGAATCGTGCTATATCAACTTTTATATATTTTTTAAGTATATATACATGTAGTGATAAAGAAACAATGTGACTCGTGCATTGTATGACACGCTTTTTGGAACTGCCCACTCCTCAAGTGCTGATTGTACTTGTATGGACAACGTTGTGTGTCGGCGGTTTTCCTTCGAAACCGAAGATGCTGGGGTCACTGTCCGTGTCACTGCTGCTGCTGTCCGTTTCACTATCGACGCACGGCCCAACGACGTCGATGCGAAGTCGGCCACTTGCTTCAGTTGTGCCCGTTTGCGCTGTGCTGCGTCCTGGTTGTCCCGGTGATTCTGGGAATAAATGTTTGCATGTTTTTGTTTATTATCAATCAACAGTTTCAAAAGCAACTTGCACAGTCAGCTTCTGCTTAACATCTCTGAGATTTTGTTTAGTAAATCTATACTAACCATCAAACGTCACTGAGTAATTTGAACCAGGAAAAACCTCTCAACGAATAATCTTAATACAATAAGAGTATACTTAATACTACTTAATACTAAGTATCGAATCCACGTCTTTAACAATAGGATTTGATGTAAGAGATTCTATGAATAAAACACTTTTTACCGGATATTATCGCGTATATTTTTTAGTTAATTTTAAAAATTATTTCGACGTTTCGGCATCTTTGCAGTTGCCGTGGTCACGATGCCGAAACGTCGAAATAATTTTTAAAATTAACTAAAAAATATACGCGATAATATCCGGTAAAAAGTGTTTTATTTAAAGTATGTATCGCGAAAATTTAAGAGATTCTATGGCTGAAATCTCATGTCTTGTACTGTACTTACACTTAGTGGTCAAATAAATAAAAGCTGACTTTATTTAATATCATATAGTATACATTTCTCCTAACAAGCGACACTAATATTTTCAAAATGGAGCCATTACACTTTACAGAATCAAAATAGGGGTTTCCTCGAATACCCGTCTTATCATTTAATAGTGGTTTCTTTCAGACATGACAGATATTTACAGACATCAGAGCTAAATGGGTTTTATAAGTTAAATTAATAACTTTTACAAGTGGAGAACTTAAATTTACCCATTACTGATATTATAAATATACAAATATTATTCCGAAAACTTTCATAAAAGTACTAATTTACGAAAGCATCGTATAAATTACTGCGCCGTGGTGTTGTATCACTACATACAACGCTTGATATCAACAAATCACACAAGGCCGGAATCCACTCTCTAATATTCGTGACTTCGTGACTCGGCAGCCGGAAGCGACCTTCAACACGTCCGAAAGGGTCCGGACGCAGATCGGGTCTGATGGGTAGCTGTTTTTTTTTTTTTTTGTTCCCCTCCGCGGGAAGGGCAGGAGGATAAAAATGCCCTGACGCATACTCTGGCGCGATTCCAAAGTTATGTGGGACTCGTCCCGACGCCTACCAGGACCATACCCACTAAAAACCCCCTGTCGGCTCGTGCATTTTTGCCACTCAGCCTTCATCGGAGCGACGGCCAATTGGAGAAAGAGGCCGCGCTAGCGGGGCCCAGAAGGGGTCACCCGCTGGGATTACATAGCACTGAAGGTGCTCAAAAATTAAAAGTAAAATAAAAACATTAAAAATGAAAAGTGAATAATGAAAACATTAAAAATTGAAAAATTAAATTTGCATTAATTCGGATTTACGTTAGAATTAGAATTTACGTTAGAATTAGAATTTGCGGCCAGAAGGGCCTCGAGATTGCGTGACAGTCTGGTGGATGAGTACGTTTGCGCATTTCTAGGCCTAGCGACTTTGAACTTCGAGTCTAACACAGGAGTAGCATATGAGACAGAATCACGAACTAGAGGATTGGGATGGGTTTCGGAGCGTTTGAAGAACGCTTCAGAGAGTGTTTTGAGATATTGTTGTACTGTAGGCAGTTCAAGATCTCTATGCAAGTCCGCGTTACGCACGTACCACGGTGCGCCTGTGGCCCGGCGGCAAAAGAGGTTTTGAACTACCTGCAGTTTGTGCAGGAGGGAGGGTTTGGCGTGGGCAAAGATTGGCGAGGCATACGTCATGACGGGTCTAACGCAGACCTTGTAAAGTGTACGTTTGTTTCTGAAGGACATTTTACTTTTTCTACCTAACATGCTATTTAGGCGGACTAAATAGTGACGAGCGAGTTTCGAAACTCTTTCAACGTGTGGCTTGAAAGAAAGCGTCGGATCTAATGTGACGCCTAAGTATTTAGTACTGCGCTTCCAGGGGATGGGAATGCCTAACATTCGAACGTGGGGATCGCCATCGGGACGACGGCGTTTGTGGTCGAAGCGCATCGCAGAACTCTTTTCAGGGTTCACATCGATGCGCCATTCTTGAAACCATGCACCAAGGGCGTTTACGGCCTTTTGGAGTCTGGTTACAAGGCGTCGAACACCGTAGCCTTTGGTATAGAGTGCGGTGTCGTCAGCGAAGAGGGCGAGTTCGACGCCTTTCGGCGGGATGGGAATGTCGTTGGTGTACACGGTGTACAGCAGAGGGGCGAGGACTGAGCCTTGAGGGACTCCAGCCTTTATGGGACGAGGTGCAGAAAGCGTGCCTTCGTGTTTAAATCGAAACGTACGGTCTTTGAGAAACGACTGGGTAGCTGTGCTGCACGCTCGGTTATTATACTAATTTGTGACCCTTGGTCGATCAGAGCTCGCAAAACGTGCTGAGTGCCATCTATAGCGGTGACTTTGACCAGTGCGGTTGCTAAAAGTACTTCAGAGGCGTCTTGCTGAGATGCGTTAGATTGCTTTTTAGTATAATAAACTTCTCTTTCCTTGTTATTAAAATTCGGCCTATTACTTCTATAATTATCATTAGATTTTTTACTAAAACATTCATGTAATAAAGTATGATGTAAGCCAGAACAAACACGACACCTTTTCTGTGAAATGCATTTGTTACCATTGTGATCAAAAATGCAGTTTATGCAAAAACGTAATTGCTTCACAGTTTGTAGTTTATTGACATCGGATAATTTGATAAACTGTTGACAGCTAGTAAGTGAGTGTTCAGAATTGCATAATGGGCATTTATTATTTGTTAAGTGCATTGAATTCATTGACCTCTTTGTTGGATTATTAAAATTATGATTATATCTATTTGAATTAACTGGAACGGGCCGTCTGTTCATTGATGGTAAAAAAGTTCATGGCTTATGTCTTTGATCTTGTGCTGTGTCTTGCTTTCGTCGGGAAGACTCTAGGGATGTGAACTTGCTTTCTAAAAATTCTAGAAACTCTTGTAATATAGGTAGCTCTCGAGAGTTTTTTAATGATTCGATATATTCGGAGTAGGTATCACTGTCTAATTTTTGAGATAATATATGGACCAATAGTGGATCCCATGTAGTTATATCGACGCCTAAGTTTTTTATAGCGTGCAGACTTTCTAATGTGACGTCGTGTATACTTTTTATTGCTGAATATGATTGTTGTTGTATTACAGGCAAGTTCATAAATATATAAATATGGGATGTGAATATAAGCTTTTTGTTATCAAAGCGGTGGTTTAGGATGTTCCAACACACTAAATAATTATCGGCACCGATGGGCAAGTGTTGAATAAGGCGCTCAGCTTCTCCGCTTACTTTAGCTTTCAAAAACTGCATCTTTTGTGCATTAGATAATGATGAATTTCTATGAATCGCTTCGTTAAAAAGATCTTTAAATGATACCCATTGGTGGTAATTGCCAGAGAATGTGGGTATATCCATCTGCGGAGTTGATTTGTCCCTATGGTTCGTTGCACACATTTTTGAGTTGATGGCCTTTTTCGAGCTATTAAATATTTTTTCATATTTTGTGAAGATACTCTCGTAAACTTCATCTTCCTCTTCAAGTTCACCTACTATTTCCCAGTGCACGTTTTCAACCGCTGTCCTCCAAACTACTCACATCGATATTATTGACAGCCCTCATAAAAGCTTTAAAGTTAACTTCCTGCTTACGCAATAAATCGTCTAGCTTGCTGTTTGTCCCGCGCGATTTAAATGCTGATGACCTAGGGACTGACTGCGGCTCTGAAGCGGACCTAGTCTCTACTACACACGCGGGGCTTGCGCGTGGAGACACGTGTAGGTGATGTAAGCTATTCTCTGCTGGCTAACTAAATGCTGCTTTTTCTGGATATTCTATGATTTTGCTTAAATGCTGATGCTGCTGGACATACGACGAATGTTACTCTTAAGGGCTCTCAGTAGGGTGGGCTGGCTCTATGACACACGCGGGGCTTACGTGTGCTTACACGTGTAAGTGACGCAAACTGTTAGTTTATGATTTAAGAAATGCTGCTTTTTGGTGCTGATAACGGACTAAAAGTTACAAAATTATGCTGAATAAATGTTCACTGGGACACTTTCTTCACTGCAATCCAGATTATCTATATGGGACGCGTGGATTTCCGGTTCCACGTTGCACGTTACACGACACGACTTTACTTTTGGAAAATCCGGCTCGAAAATGTACGAGTTACGCACTAATTTATGGACTGTATTAGGTCGCGCTGCTGCTGATAATAAACCGCGGAACTTAAGGGATATTTTATATTGATTAATAATCGCTAAATTATATTAAATTAAATGAGAATGAGAGAAATTGAGTGAATATGTGAGTTAAGAGCACTCGGGCGTTGTTGTGAATTGACTGACGTGGAGCGGTTGGTGTAACGGCCGCATCGCGCTGCATAATTTGCCGATAAGACAAACCACAATAATCACGACCTAGATTCATAAAATGCCAAATTTTCAATATTGTTCGATGCTTCGAACAAATATTAAGAATAAATATTTTCATTTGAAGAAATTTAGATCCGAGAGCAAAGAACTTAATAGAGAGCTTTATAAATATTATAGATGGCGAACCAAAATTTTAATTAATAACGCATATCGACAATTTCTTTTAGTTACACAAAAAAACATAATTGACAATCCTAAACGATTTTGGAATTTCATCAAAGATAGGAAGTGTAACAAACAGCCAATTGACTCGTGCAGATATAATGATAGGGAGGTCACCGGACAAGACGCAGCCGATGTTTTTGCTCAATACTTCAGGTCCGTCTTCCTTACAGATAAACCGAACCTTGATCCGAGCGCGGCAGCTACAGCTGGTTATTCTTGTACCGATTCTGATATCGTCTCTATTAACGAAGTCAGTGAAACCAATCTTATTAATGCAGCCAAGGAACTTAAACCTGGTACATCCTGTGGTCCAGATGGAATACCCACATACTTACTTAAGGACTGCATTAGAGTACTTATTAGTCCTCTTTTATATTTATATAATTTAAGCCTGACTATCTCTGCTTATCCGGACCGTTGGAAGGTATCACGTGTAACACCGATTCCCAAAGATGGCACTGGAAATGATATCACTAACTTCAGACCAGTTGCTGGACTTTCAGTGTTTGCTAAGATGTTCGAATCGATGCTTAATGACGGAATATTAAGTCAGGTCGACAATTCGTTAAATAGTTGCCAGCATGGTTTTCGCAAATACAAGTCGACGGTTACCAATCTTGTGGCTCACGTTGACTTTCTGCATTCGGAAATGGACCCTGGTAGGCAGGTTGACGTCGCTTACTTCGATTTTCGCAAGGCTTTCGATCTCGTAGACAACGATATCCTCATCCAAAAGTTGGCTTCGTTGGGTTTTTCGCAAAAACTAATAATGTTTTTTTCGGATTATCTGAGTGATCGTCGTCAATGTGTTCGTGTTGGTGGGCACGAATCTAGTGAGTATTATACCAGGTCTGGATTAAGTCAGGGCAGTAACTTCGGACCAACGTTATTTTTAATATTTATTAACGACCTCCCTCAAAATATTCATGCGGCCGAGTGCTTATTGTTCGCCGACGATTTAAAACTCAGTTTGGGTGTAAGTGGCAAGGATGATGCTGACATGCTTCAATTGGATATACATAACGTGGTTGAGTGGAGTCGAAAAATATATATTATGTAGTATGTCTAGAACAATAATAATTGCATTTTCATTAGATACTAATTTTGAGGTTATGATTTCAAATTACTTACATTCATAGGTTTACCGACATTCACTACTATCACCAACCCAACCATGATAATAATTAAAAGAAATGAAATTTTCATTTAAGTACAAATAGACAAGAGCTTAATTTAGTCACTGTTACAATACTTTATACATGGTAATTTTAAAATGTCTTTACAGTGTCACTGGACTCCACACTAGGATTCCCTTTGTCGTGAAGACCAGTCTTCCCATTTAACAATGCGATTATGTTTGTGCATATTATGTGTGTGTGTGTGTGTGTGTGTTTGTGTGTGAGTGTGTGCATGTGTGGGAGTGCAATAGGATATATAGATATATATATTACTTACTAGTAAATCCAGTGATTCTCAACCTTTCGTCTTACACTCTATTATATTTATTCTTTTTATTGCGGTCTAACAATGATTTGCTCACGCTGCGACAATGATGTAAACGATGGTGTACAGTGTACATCCTGTGGGAATTTTTTCGATTTCCCATGTGCAGGGATCACCGAAGTGGGTTATCGAAAACTGGGTGACCGAAAATCCACCTGGCGCTGCAGCAACTGCAAGATCGCAAGATCGGCTAGCCCGGTATGCCCTCGTCCAACAGAGCCGACCTCGTCGCAACCGATGGAAATTGGCAATATCTTATCGGAGTTGAAACGGCTCACCTCCCAAATGACGGTTCTTCCTAAACTGATCGAAGATCTCAAACTTATGAGAGAAGATATCGCAGATTTAAAGTCTTCGGTAGATTTTTCACATTCCACCATACAAGCACTGAGCGATAAACTTGTAGGCCTCGAAAATCGCATACAGGCTGTTGAAGAATGCAAGCAGGATACCGCAAGACTACAAGAGCGGATTAAGTCGCTCGAGCAAATGGCAATAGAAAATGAACAACGATCGCGCCTCAATAACATTGAAATAAAAGGGATTCCAGAAAGCAAATCTGAGAACTTATTTGACGTATTATCTAAAATTGGCAAAGCAATTAATTTTAATATCCCTAAGGACCAAATTAACTACGTGGCACGAGTACAAATGCGAAATAACAAGGAACAAAAGAACATAATAGTATCACTCGGCAATCGATACCTCAAGGAAAATGTTGTTGCTGCTGCCCGTGCTAAGAAAACTTTGCTATTAACGGACCTTGGTATTAAAGGATCAACTAAAATTTACATAAATGATCATTTAACTAAAGAAAATAAATTACTGTTAAATAAAACGAAATCTTTAGCCAAAGAAAAAAACTTTCAATTTGTCTGGATAAAAAACTGTCGAATTTTTATACGAAAAAACTCAACATCCCCCGTGCATACAATAAAAACGGAAACCGATTTAAAAAATTTCTTGCCTAAACCTGTTTTCATTGAACATAATTGAAACATTATATGTACATCACTTTAACACTTTAGGACACACTGGTAAGTCAAGTGTTTCTTTTGTTTGCTCACATCGCTTTGTTATTGCTAACGGTAAATGGAACCGTTACGATCGGTCAGCAACGCATCTGTCGCTCTCGCTCGCTCTTACACGCGCGCTCTTCTTCTGCTTTGTTATGATTACGCACTTGCACCTATCGTCTACGTCGCTTGGACATGAGTCATCTAATACCGTTGCTCGGACATTTGTTAACGTTTTGAATAATTTATGCCGCTTTTGTTATATCACAATTCTACTTGTAATTCGTCGTAACTTGGCACTTTACACAATTACAAACCTTTTCTTAATATTACTTTATTATGTTTGTTTTATAATGTCCGTTGTATATTTATACCTATATTATTTATGCTTTAATTTATATGTTATGTTTTTATTTAGGTATTTTTCATTCTTTTACATTAATTGAACTTAAGGGTGTATTAAAACATTTAAAGGATTCTTCACCTGGGGAAGATGGAATGCCATATTCTTTTATTTGTAATTTAAATGATTTTTCACTCTTATATTATCTTGATCTTATAAACAGTATATTCGAAACAGGTAATATTCCAGAAGCCTGGAAATTACAGACAGTTCTGCCAATTCTAAAACCAAATAAACCTCCATCTGACATATCATCGTTTCGTCCAGTAATTCTTTCATCAGTATTATCAAAAATTTGCGAAAATTTAATAAAAAATCGCTTAGAATGGTACATAGAAAAACACAACCTACTAAGTGACAACCAATACGGGTTCCGAAAAGCCAGAAGTACTACCGATAATATTGCATCACTCATCACTGATATTCGTTTAGGTTTTTCCAAGGGCCAATCTACGGTCGCATCTTTTTTAGATTTATGTTCTGCCTATGATAATGTTCTCCATCCTATTTTAAAAAATAAGTTAACCGCATTAGGAGTGCCTTTCAAAATAATCAATTTCATTTTACAGCTTATTTCTGAACGAACGATTAGTATAACTTTTAATGATTTAAAATATAGTCGTAAATTATACAAGGGTTTGCCACAGGGATCTGTTTTAAGCCCTCTGTTGTATAATATATATACATATGATATGGAACAATACGTTAAGAGGCTAATATTTTACAATATGCAGACGACTTGGTCTTATACGTTTCCGACACATCGATCGAGGATGCGAATTTTAACTTAAACCTTGCATTAAGTAACTTAAGACTATGGCTCCATAATAATGGGTTTGAACTTTCGCCTGATAAAAGTGTTGTTCTCCCAAAAAATATTAATTCCATCTGTGAATATAGTATATGATAGTAAATTGTTAACTTGTAAATCTGAAGTTAAATATCTTGGAGTCATACTAGATTCTAAACTTTCAGGCCTTCCCTATTGCAAATATGTAGCTGAAAAATGTGAAAAACGGATTAATGTTCTTAGGTGCCTGTCTGGGGTCTGGTGGGGTGCGCATCCATTCTGCATGAAATTACTGTATAATGCACTTATAAGAAGTCTTCTTGACTACGGAACTTTCCATTTAGAGCCACTTTACCAAAATGGCAGTAAAATTTTAGACCGCATCCAATCAAAAGCGCTAAGAATAATCTGTGGAGCAATGAAAACAACGCCTACAAATGCATTACAAGTAGAATGTGTTGATCCCCCTCTGCATTTAAGAAGATAATATTTATCAGATAAATATACATTTAAATGTGTTCAGTTTAAAAATCATCCAGTCATAGGAAAACTGATAAAATATTTAAAAAACTCAAATTCCCCCAAAAAATATTCTTGTTTATTAAAATCATTTTATAAGTTTTTACATCTAAAATCCCCAGTATACAAATTGTCTAATCTACCTTTGTTTGAAATTGAATACGAGGCCTTAGTATTAACGCCAAATATTAAATTTAATATATCAACTAAAAAAGATGATATTGAAGCCAATGCAAATTTTTTAAACGTTGTGAACACCAGCTTTGATGATCATCATTTCATCTTTACTGATGCCTCAAAACAAGTTACTGGTAGCTGTGTAGGTGTGGCAGTGTACCATCAGCAATATAATATTAAACAACAGATTAAACTTCCCCTGAGATCTCTGTTTTTACAGGTGAATGTTTTGGTTTATTGAGAGCTACTGAATACATCCTGTTAGCTAAGCTTACAAAAACTGTTATTTTCACAGATTCTATGAGTAGCCTGCAACTATTGTCTAAGTTTCCATTTAAGGACAAATCTAACTTGCCAATAATTTTCGAAATGAGAAGTAAATTATTGGATTGCGAAAAGAAGGGGTACCAAGTTACTTTAGCCTGGATACCAAGCCATAGTGGTATTTCAAATAACAATAAAGTAGATCAATTAGCTAAAGATGCAGTGGAATGTGGTGATCTTGTACCATATATTAATTACAGCCTGGACTTAGTTGGTCTATCCAGAATTTATCTCCAGAAAAGCTGGAATGATCTCTGGATAGAAACTTCAAGGTCGAAAGGCAATTTTTATTTTAATATTCAACCTTCTATTCCCGCAACACCGTGGTCTTTTAAATTTAATTTCTGTAAAAGAGCTACAAGTGTCTTATCTCGTTTGAGATTAGGTCACACTTGTACCCCAAAACATCTGGCTAGAATGAAGATAATTAATTCAGATACTTGTGCATGCGGCACTGATGTGGGAGATATTTAGTCACATTTTTTTCCAATGCCCACTATACGATCACTCTTCCTTCCTACTGTCCTTGTCTTCACTTGTACCATTGCCTACATCCATCCCGATTTTATTATCATCCTTGAATCCACATGTACCTATATAATATTTTAAGTACGTTTATTATTTTGAATGACATAAAAATATAAGTAAATATTACGTATCTGGTATGCAATATTGTTCATTCTATAAGTATATATATATCTGTGTGTCTGACAGTTATGCATCATAGTAAATATAGTAATAATTTTTATAACTTCCCAACTCCTTTGATCCTTAAACAATCTTTGTACAAATCCGAATTACGAACCTTTCTATTGCTGCGTTCCGTTTGCCGATTACAGCGCTCACAGCGCTCATATACCCGTTCCGTTTGCCCGTGAGCGCGCTCACAGCGATATCGATACGTCATCAATGACGTCATAAACGCCGCCAATTTTCTTTTGTAATAATGTTAATAAGTGGCTCCTGCTTCATTCAGGGTCAAAGATCTTAATGATATTGTAACTTTAGACTCAAGCGACGAACAATCAGAACGTTAGCGCGATATTTACCGTTCCGATTGCAATAGCACTAATAACACTTTTAGCGCGCTCAAACGAATCGGAACGGTTTTGAGCACTTTTAGCGCTGTGAGCGCTGTAATCGGCCAAACGGAACGCAGCATATTACTCTAATTTCCTTAAGTTTTCATTCAATAAAAACTTGACATTGGCACAATGCGCAACCGCGCTATGGCCAAACATGGAAAAAAAAAAATTGTCAAGTTAATTCAATAGTGTTACACTGGCAACTTACTACCTGCAGCAGTTTAAATATATATCTACAAGAAAAATTTTGACATCGTTTTATAATAATTATTACATGATGGGTTTTTTAAATACCCAGACAAACACACCAAATGTATGGTCCCAGAGTAAGCTTGTGTTATGGATGAGCATCCAGTGCACTGGGGTCTCCAGTAGGTATTTATTATGTAGAATAAACAAATATATATAATATGATCCGAGAACAAACATCTGTGGAATTCCCTAAAAACAAGATTTTGTACTTACACTAATCCATTATTAAACAATTTATCCAACAATATTTTACGTTAGTGTCCAATGAGAATTATTATTACTCTTGGCCATTTCGTATAAAGTTAACTGGTTTTTAGTACAATGTTAAGTAAAATTATAACCTTCAATAATAATATTCAATTATTTTGGACCTCGCGCGTATGTGTTTATATTAATACTTGAATTTGGCAGAAATAGTTATTGAGTAGTATCAACAGCTAATTGCCATAAAACGCAAAAAAGAAGAAGAAGACAATAGCTATTAACTTTATTCATTTTTCGTTCGAACATGAGTGTTTACCAACTGTGGGGTATTGCATAGGTGTGCGAATGACGACGCGTGCAAAATGTATTTGTGTTAATGTATGTAAGTAGGTGTATAGGAATATGATTTTAATAAACAGTTGGCTTTGAATATTCGAGCGTTTCTCCTGTCTCCAAGTCACGCACTCGCAAAGTAGGTACACAATAGTGGTGACCCCGACGTGATCATAGCATGTACTCGCAAGCGCCGCCAACTCCAGCCCCCATGAAGACTGAAGAGAACGAAGCGAACATAGCTACACTATCGGTTACAAATAAAATACCGACGTTTTGGCCAGAAAACCCGCGACTTTGGTTTTACCAAGTAGAAGCCATCTAGCACCGCAAAAAACATCGGATGCGAACAAGTACTTCATGGTTGTAGCCAAGCTGAGCAAAGAAGTTATTCAGCAAGTTGCAGATATATTAGCCAGCCCGCCGGAAATAAACAAATTTGAGACACTAAAAAAACGCCTTCTACAAATATATGAAGAGTCGGAAGCCAAACGAGTGCGAAAATTAATAACTGAAATAGAGCTAGGAGATCAGAAACCTAGTCAACTTTTACGGCGAATGAAAGAATTGGCAAGAGGAAAGATAGAAGACGAGACCCTTAAAATATTGTGGCAGGGGCACCTACCATCGTCAGTCCAAGCTGTGCTCACCGTAACTTCCACGAGCGACCTGGAGGAATTGGCCGTCATAGCAGACAAAATCATGGATACCCACCAGCCGGTGCAGGTCAGTGAAGTCACCCGTAGTCAGCAGCAACCTTCAACCAGCTTCGAGTTAGCGACAATTATGGCGGAAATTGCAAAAATCAACCTAAAAATAAAAAACATGGACGCACAAAGAGGCAGATCCAGGAGCAGGAACAGGAGCAGGAGCAGGTTCAGGAATTTCTCACGTGACGGGTCCCAGTCCAGGCCACGCAGAACACCGGAGAGTCCAGATTGGCTGTGCACGTACCACTGGAAATTTCGAGGACGAGCGCGCAGGTGTATCGCCCCGTGCAGCTGGATGAACAGGAGCCAAGCCTCAACGTCGGAAAACTAGCAGAACTGCAACCGGTGGCGGAAAGTGATGCAGTCAAGGATTACCGCCTTATTGTAAGTGACAGATTAAATAACATAAGTTTTTTGATAGATTCAGGAGCCTGTATTTCTGTGTTACCTAAAAGTTATATAAGAAATAGATCCGATTTAAACATAAATTCCAGTTATAAACTATATGCAGCAAACGGTTCTAGTATTAAGACATATGGCACAAAGACCCTTAGCTTAGATTTAAAATTAAGAAGATCTTTTAAATGGTCCTTTGTTGTTTGCGATGTCAAACAGGCCATATTAGGTGTAGACTTTTTAAATCATTTTAAGTTACTTTTAGATATTAATGGACGTTTATTAATAGATAAGATGACTAATCTTGCCGTAAGTGGAACGATCGTAAACCAGTTTGAACCGACGATTTCTACGTTACGGAATGATCACCCAGTGTACGATATATTAAAAAAATACCCTGATATCCTTAAGCCCATGTCATTTAAAGAGGTACCGAAGCACTCAATTTATCATTACATCGATACCACGGGTCCACCCGTCTTTTGTAAACCTAGACCTTTAGCTCCGCAGCGCTATAAAATTGCAAAAGAGGAGTTCAATAATATGTTGGAAGCAGGTATATGTAGGCCATCAAAATCGGCCTGGGCAAGCCCACTACATTTAGTACCTAAAAAAGATGGTCACGTACGTCCTTGTGGCGATTATAGAGCGTTAAACGCCGTCACCAAGCCTGACCGGTACCCTATCCCGCGTGTACAAGACTTTACGTACTTAATGGCTGGAAAAACAATATATTCTAAAATTGACATAAAAAAAGCGTATCATAATATTTTAATTAATCCAGAGGATATTTGTAAGACCGCAATTACAACGCCGTTCGGTTTATATGAATTTGAACGCATGACTTTTGGTTTAAGAAATGCGGCACAAACATTTCAACGTTTTATGACAAATATTGTACTATCAGGCTTAGATTTCCTCTACTGTTATTGCGATGATATTTTAATAGGATCTTCTAATATTAGTCAGCATAATAAACATTTAGAACAAGTATTTCAGCGTTTGGACAATTACGGAATAACAATAAATTTAGAAAAGTGTACCTTTAAGGCCACCAGTATAGAATTTTTAGGTTACCGAGTTACTACAACCGGTATTAAGCCATTGCAAGCTAAAGTACAGGCAATCATAGAATATCCGAAACCCCAAAACATTAGTCAGTTAAGAAAGTTTTTAGGTATGGTAAATTTTTACCGTAATCATTTACCTAAAGCAATACAATATTTAGATATTTTAAATAAATATATTCATAAGGCCAAAAAGAACGACAAAACATTGATACATTGGACACCGGATGCTGACAAAGCTTTCTTGGCATGCAAAAACGGTCTCGAGAATGCAGTCACGTTGTCATTTCCAGTAAACAACGTGCCACTTGCACTTTTTGCAGACGCGTCAAATAATTGCGTAGGTGCAGTATTGCAACAATATGTCGAAGGCAAGTGGAATCCATTAGGTTACTTTTCTAGAAAGTTAACGGTAACACAACAAAATTATAGCACGTATGACCGCGAGTTACTTGCTATATATTTAGGTGTAGAACATTTTAGAAGTTTATTTGAAGGCCGTGACTTAATCATTTTTACAGACCATAAGCCTCCGACATTTGCTTTTTCCAAATTATGCAAAAACAACAAGAAAGAAAGCCCTAGACGCGTTAGACAACTAAGTTTTATTAGTGAATTTACAACGGACATACGTCATGTGTCTGGGCAGGATAATATTGTAGCGGATGCGTTATCACGTATACAGACTATAGAATGTACATCGAACATTATAGATTACGAAAAACTAGCCTTAGAACAAAGTAAAGACATAGAATTAAAAAAAATTTTAAGCGACCCCAAATTCAATTTTAAGAAACTTGTGATTCCGAATACTAGTCAGTCTACTTATTGTGAAGTATCGAATAAGAATGCTAGGCCGTATTTAACAGAAGTCTTTAGAAAAAATGCATTTAGTGCTATACATAATCTTAGCCACCCAGGAATACGTGCATCGTGCCGCTTGATTAAAGAAAAATTTTTTTGGCCAAATATGAATCGGGACATTAAGTTATGGGCAAAAACTTGTATAGGATGTCAAAAGTCTAAGGTAAATAGGCATACAATTTCTGGCTATGGTAGTTATCCACAGGTTGACAGATTCGATCATGTACATATCGATCTAGTCGGCCCACTTCCGATCACAACAGATGATTACAGGTACTGTCTAACAATTATTGACAGAGGTACAGGGTGGCCGGAAGCGTACCCTTTAAAAGATATTTCCGCGGAAACTGTACCAAATGTTATGTATAAAGAATGGATATGTAGATTTGGTTGCCCTGTTAAACTAACAAGTGACCAGGGCAGGCAATTTGAAAGTAAATTATTTTCTAGTTTAATGTCGTATTTAGGTATACAAAAAATAAGAACGACTCCGTATCACCCGCAGAGCAATGGAGCCGTTGAACGGTGGCATAGGTGTATGAAAGCATCTTTAATGGCAAGGCTTAATGGTAACAAGAATTGGAACAACGAACTTCCTAGCGTAATGCTAGGACTTCGCGCAGCCATAAAAAACGAAACGGGCGTAAGCGCCGCGCAAATGGTTTACGGTCGGTCATTACGATTGCCAGGCGAATTTTTTGTAGAAAGTACTGATAGTTACGATCCGCATTCCTTAATACAAAACATTAGAGACACCATTAAACAATATAAGCCTACTAATACAAAAAGTCATAGTTCACAAACCTTTTTTGTACATCCGGATCTTAAAGATTGTTCACACGTATTTTTGAGAACTGACAGGAATAAAAGGTCCTTAGTATGTCCTTATGAAGGTCCATACAAGGTAATAAAGAAATCGGAAAAGACATTTGAAATTCAGTTAGAAGATAGAGTTATTTTGGTTTCGATAGACAGATTAAAACCCGCATATTTATTAGTAAAAAATATGTCAATACAGGACGATACAGTACAAAATAATATGAAGGTCACAAAATCTGGTAGAATAGTTAAAACTCCTGTTAGATTCATAAATGTATAAAATAAAAAATCAACAGGCAAATCCTGGTTATTCAAGTAGCTTATAAAATATAATATGCAGCGGAGCAATGTTATCATGATTAAGTTAGAATGTACAAAGGTCGTTACAACATGTAATTGCTGAGTAGACATAAAAATGTATGAATTGGATTTTACGACATAGAATGTAATTAGGTTCTTTATATTATTTTGTAACACTCATATGAAGTATCATTCATTGCATATTAAGGATTAGAAGCAACATTACGTAAACATTTTAATTATTCTATTTACAAACTGTAAATTGTAATTTGCAAAATGGGTAAATCATACAGTGTTGAAAAGAAGTCTGAAGAAGTAATTATTGCTCAAAACGGAGCGAATGGTGCCACCACTTCGCAACATGAGCAAACCTGGGAGAATTATGGCAGCTATAATATAATATATGATAGCTATAATCATTGTAGTACTGGCTAGCATCTACTTAGCATATATGCTGTATAAAAAATGTAAACAAGATACCAGAAAAATATTGCAAAAGGAAATATCAGTCTGGCATAGTGCAACGGGAATTCAAATGGCGCCGCAGCAGGCGCAACCGCGTCATAATATTGTATAATCAAGTGATAAAGTGATGTGTTTATAAAAGTGTAACGTGAATAAGAAATGAAAAGGTAAATTTAACAACATGTTATAATGAAACAAGTAATGTAATTGAATCTTAGTAAATAACTATTATAACACATTGTATGTAATTTTGAATCATTATGTAAGACAACTTATGTACCACCTTGGACTTTATTTGTAAGAAACTCATCAATAGTGATAAGAATTGACAATATACCTATGTATCTGCTATTTGTTCACATACTCATTATAAAACCGATAGAAATATGAAACGATGAAATGTGTTAAATGTTGATTATGAAAATCTTTATTATATATGTAGAGTTTGTTTTTGAAATACACGATGTAATAAAATAATGTTCCTACTTAATGCAGTAAGGAGTGTAACTTCTGTAAAAATATGTTATTATTTTTTAAAAAGGGGGGAATATTGTGGGGTATTGCATAGGTGTGCGAATGACGACGCGTGCAAAATGTATTTGTGTTAATGTATGTAAGTAGGTGTATAGGAATATGATTTTAATAAACAGTTGGCTTTGAATATTCGAGCGTTTCTCTTGTCTCCAAGTCACGCACTCGCAAAGTAGGTACACAATACCAACTTACGACCCTTATTGAATTTTCGGAAGGGCAGCCGGAGCTGGCACGCGGGCGCATCTCGTGCTCTAAAGAGGGTCGCAGTCTGGCGAAGAGGCTTTATTTAGGCAAGTTCTGAGTAGCGTATAATATGTATTTTAAAGAATCTGAAGATCATGACTCCGAATCGACATGAAGTGAGCACGCTCAAGCCATACATGAGGAAGCACAAGCCACAATAGGCTAGCTGCAGCCCTTGAGGTGTTTGCGGAAAGGCTGTGGCATCCTTCAATAAAATTGGAGCAATCACCACAAAAGGTAAATTACATTCATTTGAATAGTATCTTATTTACCATGACATAAATTACATTGTTTCTGTAATCTGAAACTGCAGTTATATGTATAAGCAGAGACTAGTAAATAACTATAGACTAACCATGTCTAACAAAATTTTGTGACTTGAAAAAAAGTTGTTTTTAAGATAGAGAGATGGCGTTAGTTGTATTAGATTTACAAGTCATTTAAATTTAGATTTAAAAAAACTTAAGATGGTGCTGTTTACAAAATTTGATATTTCATTGCAAGTACTATCCGTAGGTATCAGGCGACAACAGACGTTGCCAGCTAGTGCATTATATTATTTGATGCTTTGTTGCCGCTCTTATAATTCAGTAACAGAAAACTTTACACCACCTCGGATATTATTTGTAGTGTTACTGGGTTACTGTATTGCCAGTATATAATTTTTCCCACAAAAATATAGCATTCATCTCCACAGTTTGTTCTTATCTGCCTTAACATAATAAAACGAATTTCAGTGCATTTAATTAACAGGTATATAATATTTTACTTTATTTCTTGATATCGATAAAAATTATGTCATAAGTGCATAATTTTTATTTATAATGCATATAACTCATAACTATTTTGCAGTGGTGAAAAAAATTTTTTCTTGCTGGATTATTATTAAAAAAATGTTCTTTATCCATCAACTTTTTTTGTTCTTTTTATCACAACATTTTATTTGTTTGACAATTTGAATTCTTTGTCGTTTATTGTTGTTGCTATGGATGTGTGTTTGTTTTGGAACTTTTCCCTGCATTTCTTTGAATTCACAATATTTCTGCTCGCCTACTGTGACTCGTGCAAATTGTATGGACCTTGATTAAGTTTACGTTTTGGCTGCTACATATATCGTATAACATGTGCGTTGATCACAACTGTGATTTAAAAATAGGTTATTATGGCAATTAAAATAAAGAGGATGGTAGTGCCCAGACGTCTCTGAACAAAAAAAACTTATTCCAGTATGTTTATGGTCTTTTGTAGTTGTTATTTTATCATCTATTAAGTAAGAATAAATCACTATCTACCTATTCTTATTGAGTAAAATTATCAAAATCAATGATATAAAACGATGACATTTTCCAATTTCAGGAAAGGTATATATCCTACTTGCTAAGGTTTCAGGTTATTTGACAACGCCATCTAGCATTTGCATTACGTTTCTTGTCAATAATTCATATAAAAATTAAAGACGACAAGGTTGGTCCAAGCTATTTGAGAGCGACATCTAGTAATAGCTTGGATTTTGAGCTGTTTCCGAGTCACGAATTTTTGTATAGAGATGGTCAGTCTATAGTTATTTACTAGTCTCTGGTATAAGTTAACATTAGAATATAAGAAATAAAATGTAGAAATAACCATACAGGCATTCATAGCTTGAGAGCTTATAACTTTTTGTACAAAAAAATACCTACCCTCCCAGGATTCGAGCCTAGGGCCTTCTGGTTTATAAAGAAGTGCCAGTAATCTACTCTATACCAACAGCTAGCGTCTTGTATATTAAAAAAATATTTTCTTTTTCAGGTATCAGGCAGAGCCAGGAAAAGAATCATAATGAATGATTCTGACAGTGACTTATGTATTTTATTTAAATAAAAAATTGAAAAAATAATATCTAATATTGTACCACCCACAACTTAACTAGTACATAATGTCAGGATGTCAAATAGAAACACGTCCCGCACGTAGAATCTTTAATGCAACTAACTTATAACCTAATGCATTTAAACAGAACTCAAGAACAAAAATGCTTTGATAGCAAAATAATATAAATGTACGAGTGGCTCGTACATACTGCCACTGTCAAAAAGTACAAAAAATTACAATAAACAGTGTAAATAAATATAGAAATAGATATTCTGCAATACAATTCTACTTTTGTGAACAGAATGATACCACATTACAAATTAGTAAAAACCTTTGACCAAGCTACTCAAACAGACACATACAACGGTAGGAATCTACAAGTACAATTCTCACCGGATCAGTTTTTTCCTTGATATTAGTACACATAACTTTAATGTATTTCACCAAAATATAGCTGGCGTACTAGGGAAGCGCGATATACTTCAAGCAACATTAAAGGAACTTAGCAAAACTATAGGCGCCATAGATGTAGTATGTCTTACAGAGACTTTTATAAAAAGAGGATCCGAATCAAATCTTATGTTGGAGGGCTATGAACTAGCAGCGTATTACTCACGTACACAACAACGCAGAGGGGGTTCTTGTATTTTAATTAAAAAACATTTACAATATAAAGTCATTCAAACCATTCAACCTTTAAGAGATGTGTTTGAATGTTGTGCTATTGAAATGATTACTTACAACATAATCTTAGTTTGCATTTATAGAACACCATCCTCTTCAGTGGATATATTCTTAAACGAGCTTGAAAAATTGCTACATAAATTATGTAATAAATCAAACAAAAATATTATACTCAGTGGTGATTTCAATATTAATATATTAAAAAATAACTCCATAACAAAAGATTTTGAAGCTTTGTTACTAAATTATAATATAATATCACATATCATAAATCCGACCAGAAAAAAATCTTGTATAGACCTTATATGTAGTGATTTTGAAAATGTGCACGCGGAAATACATTATCTAGCTCTATCAGACCACGAAACGGGACAAACTGCATCGATTAAAGTTAAACAGAGAAAACATATAAAGCAGAATCCTAAATTTTGGTTTGAAGAAAAAAGAGACTTTTCAGAAGACAACGTACGGAAATATATAGAATGTATTTCGGCACTATCGTTTCAAGACGTCTACTCTGAAAGTGATACTAATAAGTCATTCAATATCTTTCATGATTATTTAATTTTATTTTTTAATCTATGTTTTCCCATTATAAAAGCTAAAATCAAAAATAATAATGCCCTGAAAGAAAAATGGTTGACCAAAGGTATAAAAAAATGCTGATATGTTGAACGCCTTGATTCTCTGTTTCTACCTTTGAAATAGCTTATCTCTACACATTGTTTTCGATTATCCAGATAACTTTGAATCAGTTCATTCACTTTACCTCTAATACCATTTTTATTTAATTTGTCTAGTAAAATTTTATGATCAACAAAGTCGAATGCTTTGCTCATGTCGAGTAGCAAGGCCACAGGAAAACCTCTCTTGTTTAGACTCTCTGATATTTCCTTTACTAGAGCGAAACAAGCCATACTTGTTGATCTTCCCTCTCGGAAACCAAATTGTTGATCATTTAGTATATTGTATTTTTTTTAAAAACCTTTAATTCTTATTGACATAGTCTTTTCAAAAAATTTCGATCATATTGGAATGCGAGCTACTGGGCGAAAATTAGTCATGTCCTTTATATCCCCTTTTTTATAAATGGGTTTAACAATTGATTTTTTTAGGCGTTCGGGAAATATGCCTTCGCTAAAAGACAGATTAATAATATATGTTAGGGGTTTCTTTATAGCCTTAGCGCATTTTTTTATTATATGTGTAGTAAGATGGTCATATCCCGCTGAATTGGTATTTTTGAAAGATTTTATCATAAGATCAACTTCGTGTACATCAGTAGGTAAAAGGAATAACGAATGATCAGTCGTTGTTGAATTAGTCATTGGTTTGTACTTTAAAATGTCAGAATTAGATTTATTTGTCAAGTTTATATAAAAATTATTGAATTGTTCACATATATTATGAGGGTCTGTGTAAATAATGTTATTAAATTTAATTATGTCAATGTTTTGATGTCGATTTAAATTTGAATTACAATTTTTTTTAATTATATTCCATGAAGCTTTACACGTGTTTTTTGCCTTATTAATATATTCTGTGTTACATGACTTTAATGATACGACCATGCACTTTTTTAAAACCTTATTGTAATTATTGTAAACTGTTTTATTCTGTTTCTTATTACTATTATATAAAACATATTTTAGTTATAGACGTCTTTTATTTATACAACTTTTTTTATACCTTTGGTCAACCGCAAATCCTAATTCTAACGTAAATTCTAATTCTAACGTAAATCCGAATTAATGCAATTTTACTTTTCATTTTTAATTTTTTTTATTTACTTTTCATTTTTAACGTTTTTATTTACTTTTAATTTTTGAGCACCTTCAGTGCTATGTAAATCTCAGCGGGTGACCCCTAAAGGCCCCGCTGGCGCGGCCTCTTTCTCCAATTGGCCGTCGCTCAGATGAAGGCTGAGTGGCAAAAATGCACGAGCCGACAGGGGGTTTTTTAGTGGGTATGGTTCTGGTAGGCGTCGGGACGAGTCCCACATAACTTCGATCGCGCGCGCGGAGTATGCGTCAGAGCATTTTTTATGTCCTCCTGCCCTTCCCGTGGAGGGGAACCAAAAAAAAAAAAAAAAAAAACTAATAGAGATCATTCGTTATCGAACCGTCTTTCTTTTCGCCTCCAACTACCTCCAAGCTCCTAAAAATCTATCAAGGTCAATAATTTCTTAAATTCAATGAAGTTAACTCAATATGTAGGCTCTCCCACCCATTTTACAAGTCATAGTGCTACTTTAATAGACTTATTTTGCAGCAACGCATCAGTGGTAAACACAATTGTTGACTATATTCCCACCCTTAGTAACCACGCTATAGTCATTGGTGAATTATCGGTGAAAAAACCGAAACCTTCGGTTCGTCGTATTGAAATTCGTGCATTAAAAAATATTGATCCCGTAGTTACTAATGACGACTTATCGAAAATTAACTGGAATAGTCTGTCACCTTTTACGGAAGCTGATAAAATCTTACATGCATTTTATGAAACACTTTTACCAATTTTCGAAAGTCACGCTCCACTAAAACAGATCATTGTTAAGGAGATCCGATGCCCCTGGATAACACCGACGATCAGGGAAATCATGAAACTGCGCGATCGTGCCCATGATGTAGCGCGCCGGTCAGGTCTTAGGCAGGATAAAGATTATTACAAGCAGCTAAAAAAAATTGTCACCGTAGCGCTTTATGCTGAAAAGAAAGCATACTTTAATAGTTATGTAAATAATAAAATACACGCACCGAAAGCTCTCTGGAATAATCTTAAGCGAACAATTAGCTTTACGTCTTCACAGCACGAACTACCAGATTATTTAAGAGATCCTGACAAAATAAATCAGAGCTTCCTTGCAGTCCCAGGTAACAGTCACGTTCCTCTTTCTCTTTTAACATATTTCGAGTTCCACCGTCACGGGACTTCGGAGTTCGCCTTCAAACCTGTCGACGATTCTTGTGTGCTTAAAATCATCAAGTCTTTGAAGTCAAACGCTGTGGGGGCGGACGCGTTCACTCTTAATATGTTACTGCTCACACTACCAGAATCCATAAGCACCATAACTGCTATCATAAACCGCTCACTCGAAACCGGTGTTTTTCCCGGCGCTTGGAAGACGGCGATAGTGATGGCACTACCCAAGAAGCAGAATGCGGCTGAACTCAAGGACCTACGCCCCATTAGTGTACTTCCTTGTGTTTCGAAGGTTCTAGAGCGAGTAGTACACATTCAGCTGAGTCCTTACTTGGAAGACAACAGTATACTGCCTGTTTTCCAATCTAGCTTCAGAAAGTCACACAGAACCATCACAGCATTACTCGACATAACAGACAACATCTTATCCGCACAGGATAGAGGACAGGGGACGATGATGGTCTTGTTGGATTGCTCGAGAGCCTTTGATTCAATAAATATTCCACTTTTACTGTCCAAAATGACCTTCTACGGCTTCGACACAATTACAGTCAAATGGTTCTCTAGTTATCTCTGCAATCGATCCCAGATAGTCCGGCTGCTTGGCAGTGATGGTGCTTACCAACTTTCTGCTTCCTCCTCAATCACTAGAGGCGTACCACAGGGTTCTATATTAGGACCCTTGTTATTCACGTTGTATACTGCGGATATCTGCTCAGCTATTCATCATTGCAGTTATCATATGTACGCCGACGACACACAACTATATGTATCGTTTGATCCCAAGAATACCAAAACAGCAGTGGATCAGCTTAACGATGATTTGTCTAGGATTGCTGCTTGGTCAGAAGCAAACACTATACTTCTAAACCCAAAAAAGACGAAGCTCATGGTATTTGGATCTCCAAACCAAATTGCATCGATTTCTTCCTATAATCCAGTGGTGTCTATAAGGGGTGAGCAGGTAGAACGCGTTATGTTGGCTCGAAATCTGGGCATACTGATGTACGATCAGCTTCGTTTTGAGGGTCACGTATTAGAGGTGGTCCAAAATTGTTTTTATAGGCTTCACATTTTGTACCGAATTCGCGAGTTTCTTAGCGTGGACCTGCGTGTGCGGCTATGTGATGCATTAGTTTTGTCCAAATTAAGTTATGGCAGTCTGGTGTATGGCCCACGTCTGCTTGCCCGCACGGACCGAATTATTCAGCGTGTACAAAACGCGTGTGCACGCTATTGCTTCGGTGCGCCTCCACGTTCACACATCACACCATTCCTCGATTCGGCCGGCATACTTAAAATGACGCTTCGCCGAGAACTGCACCTTGCTACTTTGTTGTTTGGCCTGGAAAAAATTGGGCGTCCGAGATACCTCCTCGACAAACTGGAATGGCGGGCCAAGAACAGAGGGTGCCGTATATTAAGTCGACCATTAAATATGCCCTGGCATCGTACATCTGCCTTTCGTGGAAGCTTTAGATACTCGGCCACTAAATGTTGGAACAATATACCACCCCCCCTTCGCAAACTAGGAACTATATCATCCTTTAAAACGAAACTCAAAAAATATTTACTTGAATATCAAACAATGATACCTAGTGGGGTGCGCGTTGTTCCAACATACCAGTGACGGGTATCAAGTATGTGCAAGCTTTATTATTATTATTTATTTATTTAATTATTAAATGAATTATAGTGCAGAGAATATATATTAGTTAAAATAAATTTACACTATTTTATTTAATATTTGTATTAAGCGTTTATATTTGTAATTTATCATAATTTCAATTTGTTTCTAGTGAGAATATGTTATAGTCTGCTACAGCTACGCAAATGCGCATACGTACCGGTCCACAAGGGCACATCTGAAAATCAGCGCTGTGGCATGCCCGCAGCACATGCTGAGATGTGTCCTGTTTGACAAATATACTACAGCGCAACATATTGTTCTATGTATTTAAACAACTATTGTTTTATTTCCGATCAGTTGTCATTATTGCTTTTTAATTCTTGTGTATTATTGTTATTATTTTCTATCTCTTTTCTGTGTGTTTATATTTTACATTGCATTGTTCCTTTTTTTTTTCTTTTTGTATTTCTGTATTTCTGGTCTTGGTCATTGTTTTATGTTAAAAATCTGTACTTTACTGTTGTTGCTGTAGTAATTTGTGAAATAAATGAGTTTGAGTTTTGAGTTTGAGTTTGAAAATCTCAACGGTTTACCAACCGATTCGCGTGCAAAAGGTGTCAAAAGGTGCAAAGTGGTCAGGGAGGTAAAACAGTCGAGATACACTACCAGGTTAGTATAAAAATTTCTAAGCAAAATTTGAAAACCGTATTTTTAACAAAAATTCAACTATTTTTATTTGTTTTCAGGTGTCGGTTTCAGCAGGCTCAAGATTTTAGACGCTATCGATAGCTTGTAATAAGCGCACCAATAGGACGAGCAAAGAGAAATTTGAACGACGGCGATATGGCTGGATCCCGCGTTAACTCGTGAACGGGTGCCGTTTGAGGGTGTTCGTCGTTTGGATACTTGGGGGGAGGGAGACTTGCCGAGCTAACAGATGCAAAAAAGAATAATTTTGTATAGACATAAAGAGACTCTGTAAATTTATTTTGAAAAAAAATATACCCGTGAAGTTTCTTGCCAGTTCTTCTTCACGAAGGTTTTTTTCGAACTGGTGGTAGAATCATGTTTTATTTGACGTCAATAAGAACAAGTAATTGTCAATGTTGAGAAATAAATATTTGAATTTGAATTTGAATTTGATATTATGGAAAACAAAATTTCAGTCAAATTTTGTTGTATGAAGACTATGGAAACTCAGTACAGGGTATATCAACTTTTTGGTGAGAATTTAAAGTGTTTATTTGAAATAACTAAGATTTTTACCGTACGATATCAGCGGGGGAAGCCTCAAACGACGCGGACCGATTGTCGGAAGGTGACCGATGCGCAAAAACACCGGGTGTCCAGAAAAATTTTGAAATTTCGGTCAAAAAACCGAAATTTATGTTAAAAAGTCGAAAATTTTTAGTGAAAATTGCAAAAACCTCAACGGTTTACCAACCGATTCGCGTGCAAAAGGTGTCAAACGACGCGTCTAGTGGTCAGGGAGGTAAAACAGTCAAGATACACTACCAAGTTAGTATAAAAATTTCTAAGCAAAATTTGAAAACCGTATTTTTAACAAAAATTTATTTATTTTTATTTGTTTTCAGGTGCCGGTTTCAGCAGGCTCAAGATTTTAGACGCTATCGATAGCTTATAACAAGCGCACCAATAGGACGAGCATAGAGAAATTTGAACGACGGCGATATTATGGAAAACAA
Source organism: Marasmarcha lunaedactyla (assembly GCA_923062675.1). Lineage (NCBI taxonomy): Eukaryota > Metazoa > Arthropoda > Insecta > Lepidoptera > Pterophoridae > Marasmarcha > Marasmarcha lunaedactyla. The sequence continues at coordinate 714,447 of CAKLPU010000002.1, forward strand.
AATTTCAGTCAAATTTTGTTGTATGAAGACTATGGAAACTCAGTACTGGGTATATCAACTTTTTGGTGAGAATTTAGAAAGAAAGAAAATATTTTATTTTAGAAATAATCTTAAAAATGAACAAAAAAAGGAAATAATAACAAATTTTTAACTTATTTCTAAAAAAGGGTAAGCGACTCAGCATAATGCCGCATAAGCGACGCTGATTTTCTGTCGTGCCCTATACCCCTTAAGGTGTTTAGGGTTACAAGAGGGTTGTGGCAACGTTATAATATTTGAGATATTTGTCAGTAGGTATAAATAATTTAATAAATATGTGAATAGGAGTTAATTAAACCTGAATAAATAAACCTTTTTCTTTTTGTATTTCTGTATTTCTGGTCTTGGTCATTGTTTTATGTTAAAAATCTGTACTTTACTGTTGTTGCTGTAGTAATTTGTGAAATAAATGAGTTTGAGTTTGAGTTTAAACAATATTAATAATTATAGCGCATATTAAATATCAATTAATCAAATAGGTTATAAAAATATAATAAAATAGTAAACACAATTCAAGTCAGTCCTCACTATACAGGGCAAGCTTTTTGCTGCGCGAGCAAGATATTTTTATATTTATTTTTAAAAGATACAAAGTGTTTATTTGGAATAACTAAGATTTTTGTTCTCATGGTGTTCTCATAGTTTTTATTTCTTAAGTATTATAAATAATAGTTTTCTACATAAACTTTATGTGTTAACACAGTGTAAAACTTACCTACCATCACTTACACACAAAACTGTCCTATCTCAACACATTTAAAATCAATAAAGTCAGTTTTTGAACCACTACACTACAGAAATGGTACTGAGCAGCTTGGAAGCAATGGGTAAGATGTTTGAGACCCGCATGCAAGTGTATGAGAGCAGACTACAAAAAACCACTGCTGTGTCCCCTGTTCATCCAGATCTGAAATCTCAAGACTTCTCTGATTTTAAAAAATTGGTTTGGCAAATCTTCTCTTCCATGAAGCATGAGTTTGAAGCCCTTTCTCTTGGCCTGGATAGGCATGAGACAATAATGCGAAGAAAGATATTATTGACACATGGTGTTCCTGAAACAAACAATGAAAACCTTCATACAGTAGTTCACAGAGTGTTATCCGACAAGTTGAAGGTGCCTGATATCAACAAGGACCACTTACAAGTATGTCACCGTTTGGGGGGTTCTTCAGCAAATAAAACTAGACCCATCCTTGTGCGGTTCTTTAGTTTAGAGCATCGGCATCAAGTGTGGGAAAACATCCTTAAAAGGTTCCGGGATTACCATCTCTGAGTTTGGGACTAAAACAAGACAACAGATTTTTGTTGTGTGTCGGAAGCACTTTGGTATTAGAAACTGCTGGTCAGCTGATGGGAAAATAGTTGTAAGTCTTCCTGACAAATCGCGTAGGAAGATTGAAACTAAGACAGCGCTTGAAGACCTGATGTCCCAGTTTCCTGCCAGCTGTGAGGATACGGTGGCAGCAGAAGCATCGGACAAGAAAACTACCACAATCAGTCTCGTCGACGTCATTAGATTTAATATTTCCTTGTATGAATTGTATATGTATATTTACTCTTTTAAGGGCGCATGCAGAAGCTTGCTCCTTATATTGCCGGTTCTTTAATGCACAAAACCTTTTGACACATATAGCAAAAACATTGCAAATAATGTTTTTTATATTCTCTACTTTGTGAGATGGGCATATATCAGTGAAATGAAAATTTACTGACTCTTGTACATATTGTATGATGCTTTGTTTTAAATTTTTTTGGTGTCCTTTCTCCTCTAAATATTTATTTACTACCGTAGCACAGTGCTCCACACAATTAATCATTCCTTTGGAAGCATACATTAAACTGCTTTTAAATTCTCTGTACTCCCAGCGGGAACCCATATTGTACAACACCGTAATGTACAACACGATAAAACGAAGCACCAAATTGCACGGCCTGATAATTGGTGACACCAAATATTTGGTGTCAATACGTGTTGTGCTTTATTATGCCGTGCAATATCGGTACGTGCCGATAATGTACACCACCGTATTGCACGCCCCGATAATCAGGATAATTGATGTCACACCATAGACAAGAATAGAGTTTATTTTTCAATCAGTAGCCCCGTTTACATCTACTTGCCCACTTTTTTTTTTTTTTTTGGAAAGGCTTGTACGGCTAGTATGAGCTTTATATGTATATTGTATTTAAATATATAAATCATAGCGTAACTATGTTAAGAAACCAAACCTAAACTCTCATTTGTCACAAAATAATACAAAAAATAATTAATATGAAACCAAAAACTAAGGGTAAGAATAAAGGCGATGAGCTTCTTGTCCCCATGGATTTAGCGCTGAAAGCTTCAAACATATACTTTTACCTAGATTCAATATTTTATATAGTTAAAGATGCACTTTTGTGTAAATGTGTGCACATTTCATCGCACGTAAGTAGCTAGCACGCGAGTTTGCCAGAGTTACACAGGCTGGCCAGCGATCCTTATTCCTTTGTTAGCACTTGTGTGACCGAGAAAGCAACATAATGCATAGTGATGCACTTGTGTCATCGCACGTAAGTAGCTAGCAAGCTAGTTTTCCACAGTTACTTATGTTGGCCAGCGATCCTTATCCCTTTGTTAAAACCTGTGTGAGCGAGAGAACATTAAGATGTTTATTTATTCGTTTCTTTATAAATAGAATATGAGTGCAAAAGAAAAATGATTACTTGTAATCGAATGCTCTGCACTTACTGGATCTAGGATATTTTTTGCAAACTGCTTGCACCCTGTATAATTGTGTATAAAAATACTTATAATAATGTTACTTTTAATGTAACTTTTTTTTTATTAAATCAAGATGCAATTTTAGTAGTGATTGAACTAATCTGAACATAAACTTAATAAAGACTAGGGTTTAGGTTATCGAAAATATATGTGTGAGACCCTGAATACTTTTGTTTCAGATACTATTTAATAACGCCGAGTTTGTGTCGTTCCTCTAGTGAGAGAGAGAACGTGAATGAACCACCGGTAAATCCTGTAGAACCGAGAGATCAACCCATGGCGCTACCAGTTCGCTTGCTGCATGATTTTAACACTACGTACCTCCAGCTGCACGTATTCGTGAAGAACATTTGATACTGAATGATTTGGATATTATGTTATCAGCACCAAATGTCAGTCATGATTTCGACAAAGCATGGATATGATGAAGATTTTAAAATCTGTACCTGAAGGCGGAAGAGTAGATTTTGAAAATATTGACAGGATGGACCCACATGAACTTTATTTTCTGACTGGTCGAAACGTCGATATTAATAGATAGTTCGACGAAACTCCTTCTCTGCGTGTAAGGAGTAAAAGACCTAAAACCGCTTTGGCGATATATTTGATCAAGTTGAGAACCAGTGAACCAAATACAAAGTTGGCAGATATGTTTCATGACCACAACTGAAACAGCCGACGAGTTCAATTTGAAAATATGTCTGCTGAATCACCTGGATTAGGAGATTTTCCAGGGTTGTATATACGTATAATAAGTTTGGCTGTAAGAATTATTACTAGCGATGTTGTAATTATTCAAATTAACATTTTCTCTATATAGTTGTATGGTATAAACACCATTACAGACTTGTTCACTCTAATAACTCCTGGCAAATTTTAGCTGGTAAGTCCCTAGCGCATACATAGGTAACAAATAAAATATTTATTTCTCAAAATTGACAATTACTTGTTCTTATTGACGTCAAATAAAACATGACTCTACCACCAGGTCAAAAAAACCTTCGTGAAGAAGAACTGGCGAGAAACGTCACGGGTATATATATTATTTTCAAAACAAATTTACAGAGTCTCTTTATGTCTATAAAAAGTTATTCTTATCTGCATCTGTTAGCTCAGCAAGTCTCCCTCCCCATAAGTATCCAAACGACGAACACCCTCAAACGGCACCTGTTCACGAGTTAACGCGGGATCCAGCCATCGCTCTCCTCAACCATATCAGAGGGAAGTGAGCGACCCGTCACCCGAAGCTACCATAAGAAGAAGTACTTTAGTGACAATGACACTTTAGATATTCACCGGGACGAAGAACTCAACGAACAAACAACACATTACACATGTTTTGTTACAAATACTAGTAAAATCCTGTTAATGAGGGGATTATACCCCAAGGGCTTTTATCATCCAAATAATCGGATAGTTTATAATATGCTTTAGCACACAACTTCAGCTTATAGTTTCTTTGAATTTGTCAATAGGAAGACCTTGGATATCCTCAGGAACCTTATTATAATACAAGACATACTTACGTCTCAAATGATGTTTGGTTGATAAATTATCATTTTCATCATTGATAATAAGCTACATTTTTGTTATTTAATGCTAGGTCCATTATATTTTTACACATAGTTTTTACTTTATCTTTACCTTGGGCAGTAGCTGTCCCACTTGTGTATCCCAGCCAGGCTAACCATTATCTATACAACTCTTTAAAAAAGTTTCTTTTAACCCTTCCTAGCCAGTGACAGTTTCAATATCTATGCGACGTCCTAAGCCGAAGTCCGTGCTCTTAGACGTATCGGATGTAGGAGTAGTTTATGTTCCACCCTCAGCGCTAGGCTACAAAATTCGGTGAAATTTAAAAGGCCTATTGGCCTTAATAGTCATAAATAAACAGTTCATTTCGGGAAAAAAACGATGAGCAGTACCAGTAGTTCCAACGAGAAGAAAACATGAAGGTAAGAAATATGAGGATAGCAAACTCTAAAACCAAAATCTTATTAGAAAGAACGTATTGAATCCTGAATGTTCTAAGTCAAGACTGACGAAAAAGTATGCGGTCTGGCGGTTAATATTGAAAGTATACAAGAACAGTATGTAGATATCGTGTATATTTTCAAAAACTTTATTTTGTTAAACATTCTGAAACCATACAGTGTAAGAATTTATTCATTCTTACTTTCAATTCACAACATATTTTACAAAGTTTAATGTATATAAAAAAGAACATAACCTTGTTCAAAAGAAAAAAAGATCTGCACAATGTTTGGTATGGAGGTAAGTAGCCTTGCCTTCCATGCCAGAGGTCCCGGGTTCGAATCCTGGTAGGAGTAGATATTATATTATATTAGCTCTCTAGTCATGGATGTGTATGTATGTTTATTTAAGTTTATTTCTAATATTTATATATTAAAAAAATATATATATGTGTGTTTATATATTTCTTAAGTTTATTTATCCCTTATCTAGTATCCATAACACAAGTTCTTAATGATACTTAATTTGGGCTAGATAATGTGGTGTGTCAGTTGGAAATATTTATTTTATTTATTATTTATTTAAGAGGAAGAAATATGCTGGCAGCTCGTAATAGTACGCTTCTTATAGTCACTAACTCATTCATGGATCAATGTGTACGCTTTTATAATGAGGTTCCTGAGGATTTTTTTTTATTGAAAAAGGTTAAGCCGTTTATCTTCTATCTCACCTGATGGAAAGTGACGATGAAGACAAAGGTGTTACACGTTTATCCACGAGATGCCTATTCACTCGACGCTTGAAAGAACTAGGACTATAGTTTTCTGGAAAAACAGACGCAGGCAGTTTATTTCACACCTTGGCGACCCGCACCAAAAAGGAACTATCGAAGCGTTTGGTTCGACTTCTTGGGATATATACCATGAAAGGATGGAAGGTCTGTCTGCGTCTAGTAGTCCGATGCAAGAAGGGTGTGGGTTCAACCTGATCAAAAAGAGCATTCGCGCACTCTCCAAAATGTAATCTGTAGAAGACTGCTAAACTGGCAACTTTCCGACGATGGTCGAGGTTTTGCAGGTTTTTGGTGGTGAGGTCAAAAGTTGTTAATAATTTTTCGGGCTCTATATTCAACTGCATCCATCGCTTCTAGTTGGTGCTTTGCAGAACCATCCCAAAGGTGGCTACAGTACCTACTCCATACAAGATCGAACTTGAGCTGTATACAAATTAAGTAGCGGTTCAGGGCTGAAGTACCGTCGGACCTTCGAGATGATTCCCAACTTCTTTGAAGCAGTTTGAGCCATGGACACAATTTGTTGCCCGAAGTTTAGTTGGGACGATATAGTTACGCCCAGAAGCCCTAGGTGATCGGTTAAGGGAACAGAAACATTTTGGAAAGTGGGCGTTAGGTCGAAACTGCTCTTTTTCGCATAAAGAGTGGTGTTATAAGTTGGACATGTGTGTCTGTCGATATCAAATCGGTTCAGCATTCTTTTTGCCCTCAGGTATGTTTTAATGTGTGTTCACTAATTTATCTTTATGCAAATGCAGATATTGCCCGTTTTGCCGCATATTATGTTGCATATTTTTGTAGTTCGTGTGTATTTTATTTCATTTCTTAAATAGGAACATTCTTTGTTTGATCCAAAGCATTATTATTTTTATAATTATCCATAGCGAGTGCCATCCACGAAGCGCGCACTGCTAATTTTTCTATTGCGCGATGGAACATACGGGCATCCTTGTGGATGGCATTCATTATGTACTTCTGTACTATCTAAAGATACTTTAGTAATAGACTGCCAAACTTATAGTTTATTTTTTAATAATTATTTATTAGGTACGTACATACTGTTGTTACGCACTAATTATTCACATTGCAGTGTAACTCCGCCATTTAAGTGTGTGCTTGATGCCGGGCCTAAGCCTGGAAAAAGGAGGACCGCACTGAAATTTTTTATAATGAAATGGAGTGGAAATATTCAGTTCATTCCCTATTCACCGAAGCAGTTGGCCAGTAATGTAGTGATGCCTAGTTGGGGGAACTCACAAAGTTGGGCCAGCGGTTTGATATCCTTGTTGTGATATCCATAAGTCATAAATGTATTCATTTCAGGTCAATGAATTCTACCAAAGAAGTGTGAGAAAATGTGACTGGATGAATATATGAAAGTGCAACAAGCTATTAATAATTTAAAAGATTTCAAGATCAAATTATGTTGTTTAAAATGAATTTAATTCAAAAAATAAAAAATATATATCACAATTTTAATTACTTTGCTTTAACCCCTATCCAAATGATAGAACTTTTTACTTCCATTAAACTATTGGTTTAAAAGTAAATATTTGTGAATATGAAATATACCTACATATATCTTGTTTTTAAACTCATATTTAATAGAAGCAAAAATTTTGCTGTACACTGGTTGTGTATGCATTTGTAAAAATACTAAAATTATTGGTAAAACCTTTTTAACTACTACCAACTTAATCAAAGATGGACTTCCAGGATGGTTCAATTAGACACATTCTATGAAAGCATAACATATCTTTAGAAAATCAAAGCATCATGCCCATTTTCAGACATCATTCAACATTTTATTCGAAAGTAATGTTGTCTTGAAGTAGCTTGTAAGTAAATAAAGTTATTTTTAAAGTAGGTAAGTGCTATAATTGCAGCTCTAGTCAGTACTATTATAATAAGGGGAAGATTTATTTGTTTCTGTGTTTATAGGTAATTTATAAACTGAAAGCTAAATCCAAAGTTCATGATAATTATATACTAAAAGTTCAAAGAAAAACTGGACTTAGGGACATAATACATGAAAAAGTTACCTATATCAAAATGAGGCTCTTCATCTAAACTTTATTAGGCCCTGATGACCTAGTTCTATTTTTTATCATGTTTGTATTTAACAGGTTTATACTTATAGATATTTAGACTACGTGCAAGAAAAAAATTTCAATCTCCTTGAAAGACAAACTTGTGACAAAAATGACTTAAATTACAATTTTATACTGACCCATTTGGTTGAGTATGACATTCAAATGAAAAAATCTGCATTGCTCCTATTTGCCTCAGTGGAGTGGAAACATTAAAACCTCTACTTACCAAAGTGGTCGGCCAGTAATATAGTGTGACCTAGTTGGAACTCATTTGCAAAGTCGCACTGGCAGTTTTAGGTGTGAGATCTTTAGTCAATGCTCTATTATTATATCTCAAATTGTTGTGATGTCTATAAACTATAAATGTAATATAAATTGGTATATTCTTTTAAGGTCAATGAATTTGACCAAAGTGTGAGAAAATGTGGATAGAGTAAAAATATTTTACTGTACAATAAGCATGACACATTCACATATATATACCTACATATTAATCATTAAGTTTGGTAATTACCTCCTTTTAGCAGAAAATAAATTTAATGTTATATTCCAGGTGAAGAAATATTAAAATTAAGAGATATATTTATTCTAAGATTCTTAATATGAACTCACTCATTATACCTCAGCACACCCATGGGAGCAATCATAAAAAAGTAGATTACAACAACCTCACACAGTTAAGAACATATTACACTATCTATCTGCATGAATCTAAATAAAGGTGCAAAATAAAACACAATGAGATTAGAAGTGAATAAAGGCCATTACTTTATTAATAAGTAATAATAATTATTATTTATTGACACAAAGGAAGATATGTAAGTGTTAATGTAAATATTGTCAGAGTAATGCAGGTACCATCCTGACTTTGCTCCATAAATAACGGAAGTAGGCTGATATCTTCATCGCTTTAATCAATCACATGGATCTTCCAGTAAGAAGACCCACACTGTTTACTGAATTATCCCAGCACCAGCTATCAAACAACCCCACTAGTATTATGTCACCTGTCCTGAGAAAAACAAGTAATATAGGATAAAAACAATAACATATATACATATACAATAACAAAACAATAGGAAAGTTCCCAAACATAAATGGTATAATTGGAAATCACCAAAATAACAAATTAATTATTAACTGTGCAGTAAAACTTTACAATAGTTTGCCGCCCACATTTACAATTTATATTTTTAACTTAAAAGAATACAAAGTTGTGGGTTTGCCTTGCCTTACCATAATTTACAAAAAAAAACTTTAGACTGAATTCACATTCATACTTAAAAATTTAAGACATACTTAAATAATTTGGAACCCATTATTTGTTTAAATTTTAAATTACAGACCTCGCACTAAGTCTTTTTGTAATATACAGAATATTAGAAATTAAAACCCTTTAAGTAAAATAACAATTATTCCTGAGATAATGGAGATACTCTCAGGGAAGTGGGGGATATGACAAGGAAAGATGAAGTTACATAGAAACACCTACATCTTATTTACTTATTGTAAAAACTGGAAAAATAACTGAGAGTACAATCATAAATGGTCAATTCGAAGAGATCACTCTTCAGCTTATTGTAATTGAAATATCTATATTATTTATTTAGGTAAAAGCTATATTACTATAAAAATTCTATTCCTGTTTAAGCAAATTATCCCAAATATATATTTACCTTAATATTGCCTAGATTTTTAAGAAATCAGGCATATTAATACAAAATCATGAACCTTACTACTATTGTTGAACACTATGTCTGTAAATACCTATGTTGTTAAACAAAGAGCTCAAGTCACTTACAGCTGTAGTTTTACTTTACAATAAAGTAAACATAATTTGTGTCATTACAATTAGTCAATGTACACACCCTGCTTAAAAATTACTAATAATTTAAACCATGGGCTTATAATTATGTAATTTAATCACTTGTTGCTTCTGAAATAGTTGAATGGTAAAGATGTATCACTTTATAAAATTATTGTTATAGTCTGTAATCGTAGGTCTTAAGTAATTGCCAAACAACCATGGCACAACTACCTTCTCAATAATATTGTAAGTGTAATATGGAAATATATAATACATACACAATAGAAGTCAGATAAATATTTATAGCAAAATCGTTAAAAGCATCGTTAATATTAATTCCAGGTCAAGTACATAATGTTATGAAGGAAAATATCACGTACTCCTGTCTATCACACAGTGCACACGCATGGGTAAATTACACTAAAAGTTACAAGTTATACCTTAGAGCTGGTCGAATAGATTGTAGAAACAAAATGATGAAATTCCTCCTAGATTATCTTTGAAGTCCCATTTGCTTATTAGGTGTTTTCATTGAAAATATATATTTTTGGGTGCTTTACTCTTCAGACTCCGACATTTAACTTTAATCCTGACCATAAACAACATAGAAAACGATGAAATTATCAAAAATCAAAACACAAACACCATGTAAACGATGCATGGTTTTGACAGAAGGCAAAACCAACAACCAATAAGAACATCGCGCTATCATCCAATAGGAGACGGAGTGCTTCCAATTATCGGGCTGTGCTTTCCGCCCCGTGCAAATCAACACACGCTCCGTAATGTACGGCATGATAAAGCACGACCCGTATTTCGCAACACCAAAATTTGTTGTCTAATTTGTGACATGAAATACGGGCTGTACATTATCGTGTTGTGCTTTCCTGTGCTGTGCATTATTGACACGTTCTTATATTGCACAGCCCGTATTGTACGACACGGAAAACGTGACATAGCCAGGTACATGAATTATTGGGCGTACATTCCGGCCCGTGCAATTTGGTGTCATGGATTATCGTGCTGTACATTAACCGGACCCCTCCCAGCTTTCTACGAACAGGTGTTTTTTTTTTTTTTTAATCTTTATTGTTTTCGGGATTTTTATCCAGTTGAATATGTCAGTCCCATTAAACTCTCCTTAAATTATACAAAAAGAAAAAAACTATATTATTACATCATATTTTAACAATGATATGCGATGACCATGTCGTATATGAGCCTCGCAGCGTCCGAAGTGGGCTCAGATAAAATACTGTTCAACAATCCGACACTCATCAAAGACATGTTCATCGCACTCAGCAAAGGCTGTCGCTCTGTCTGGTTCTTTACACACTCGACCAACAAGTGTTGCACATCGTCAACTACACCGCATCGATCACAGTTTGGCGAATCAAGCTTTTTCATAAGATGTGCAAACTTTTTGGTCGGATAATGTCCAGAACGAAGTCTTACTGCTATCTTTTAATACTTTCTAACAATTCTAAATTTGCTAAACCAGGAAGTTAAAATAGGTTTACATTGGATGGTTTTGTACCATACACCTTTTTCAAGAGATCGTGTGTCAAAGTATTCCTTCCAGTGATTGAAACATAGTTCTTTAAATTTTGGCAAAACTTCCGAAAAACATGGTAATATTGGATATTCTACACCCTCTGAATATGCTCTCTTTGCTAAATTATCAGCCTCTTCATTCCCCTTTAAACCAATATGTGCTGGAACCCATTGCAATCTCACCTCAACTTTGTTGTTAAGAAGACTATAGATCTGTTGTAGAACTTTGTAGGCTATCGATATTCCTCTGATACCAGAGGTACATCGAGCCAAATGTTGAATAGCACTTCGGCTATCGGAAAATACAACAAACTTAGTCCATCCTTGATTGCAGGCATACCAGATTGCTTCAAAAATTGCAATAAGTTCCAGCGATAAAATGGTAACGGTATTGAATACTTTATATGACCTGGACACACCTACGGCAGGATCTATGAAAGCTGCCCCCTGACCAGTATCACCCTTTGAACCATCTGTGAACAAACTATTCCAGTGTAAATATTTCTCATTTAATTCTTGAATTACGTCTAATTTAAGCGAATTTATTTCGATGTCGGCTTTGCTACGATTACCAATAGAATCTAAATGTGGACGAATTACTGAATTTATATTTATAAAATTAAGCCAAATATCTAGAGCAAATAAAGGGTGAGTGGTTGAGGAAGAGATTTCATGATCCTTCATATCTTCATAAACTATACAGAGTAGAGGTTTCTTCTTTCTATTCCAGTAATTATTTTGGCAAAGTGTCCAAATCTAACCACATACCTAAATATTTAACGCAATCTGTAGACTGCAGAGGCTGATCTTGTACATGTAACATGGGTAACACTTTCCTGCGGCCTCTACTGAAGGTGCAACATTGTGACTTAGTAGCTGATAGAGTGAGGCCTAAGTCTTCTAAAATATAAATTAACGAGTCTAAAGCTTGTTGTAAATTATTTTCACAAAATTTTTAATTTTGATTACTAATATATAAAACGAAGTCATCTGCATATTGGCTGACATAAACATTTTTAATCAAATGACAAATGTTATTTGTTGTTATATTAAAAAGCAAAGATGAAATAGGGTCCCCTTGTGCTAATCCTTGAGTTGTCCACCTACATAGAGTTATTAGATTCCACCTGTCGAATCGAAAGATGCCTTTCACTTAAAAAAGCCCAAAAGTATTTGCATATTTTAGTACCTACTTTGAGATCATCTAGTATTTCTACAGTTTTTTAACAGATATATTATTATAAGCATTTTTAATATCTAGGAAACAGGCAACTGTAGGCATATTTTTGGAATAACCAATTTGGACATAAGTTACTAGTCGAACTAGACAGTCTAAACAGGACTGGCCTTTTCTAAATCCAACTGTATTTGGTGACAATATGTGCCTTTAGCAATCTGTGTATTACTATTATTGTCTTTTTTGACTACCCTCAAAAGTAAAATGGACGATAATGTTTCAAGTGAGGACGATTCAGATGTGGTAGAAGAATGCGAAAGAGAACTACGTAAATTCGATAACAGCTTTATGGAGACAGAGGAGTCTTATAAGTTAGCTAAGAAAAGAAAAGAGCGAGAAGACAGGAGTGGGGAGGAAGGTGACGGATTCATAACAGTTGTTAAGAGAAAAATTAAGAGTGGGAAACCACACCCAAAGCGTATTGTTATGAGTTGTACTGGAAGTTCGAGTGAAAATAGTGTACAAGATGTGTCATCGTATAGTTCAACGGAAGTACGAGTTACGTCGGTGGATGTTTTACCAAAACAAATGGCACTAGCAAAGATGCTTAAATCTGAAAGTATATCAAATATTATAAGGGTTCGTTACAAAAGCCCTTATAAGGTTCTGATACTATTTGAAAAGAAAGAAAATGCATTGCAATTAATAAAATGTCAAAAATTCATTGATTTGGGTTTTAAAATTCAGTTGACCTATGAAACCACTCTTTCTTATGGCATTATTAAAGGTGTAGATTTAGAAATGACTGAAAATGAGATTATGGAGGTTTTGGAGTGTGATGTTAAAATTGCTAATGTAAAACGTTTAAAACGTCTTAGTTCTGATGGAAAATGGATTGATTGCGAAACCATTAGAATTTGCTTTGAGCACAACTCTTTACCACCTTATGTTTGTGCCTACGGTTGTCGTTTTATTGTTAACCCGTACGTGTTTCCAGTTAACCAATGCTCTAGATGCTGGAAATTTGGCCATACAGGCAAGATTTGCCCCTCAAGGAAAATACTTTGCCCTAAATGTGGAGGAGAACATACAAACTGTGAAACTACACAATTTAAATGCTTGAATTGTAAGGGCCCTCATATCACCCTAGATAAGTCTTGTCCTGTGTTCACCAAAGAAAAGGAAATACGATCATTAATGAGCAAAGAAAATGTAACATACCGTAAGGCCTTAACATGACCGTCAACTCCTTGATAAACCTTTTCAATAATGCCTAAGGGCCAATGAAGTGGAGGTGAATTATCTTTCATGATTAAAACCACTTCACCTATTCTAACCGGACGCGAATCAGTGTTCCATTTTTCACGGGTTTGTAACGTATGTAAGTACTCGTCACGCCATCTACTCCAGTAGGAATGAACAAGCCTATCGAGTAGCATGTAGCGCGAAAGTAACTGTTGGCTCTGCTCTGGAACGTCCACCGAGGGAAGAGAGGCTAAAGGCGCTGTGTTCAAAAAATGAGATGGAGTTAATGGCAAAGGTTCCGCGGGATCCTCACTTAAAATACCTAACGGTCTCGAATTTAAAATTGCATCAATTTGGCAGAGCACCGTTAACAGCTCTTCATAGGTTAAAATCTGCGATCCTATGACGCGCGATAAATGTGTCTTGAAACACTTGACTGCTGCTTCCCATCCACCACCAAAGTGGGGAGCGTTGGGTGGTATCATAACCCAATCGATGCGTTTAGTGGATAATTCGAATTTAAAATTATTAATAAAGGCTTCAGAAGTTAAAAATTGATGAAGTTCGTCTAAATATGCCTTCGCGCCTACAAAATTCGTACCGTTGTCTGAATAAAGCTTCTCGACCGGACCTCGTCGGGAAATTAAGCGTTTAAATGCGTTTAAAAAGGAATCAGTACTCAAATCAGGCGCTATTTCAACGTGCACTGCCCTTGTAGTTAAACATATAAAAATACATAAGTAAGCCTTGTGAGTTCTTATGCCACGTTGACGAGAAAATGTTATTGACAGAGGTCCTGCGTAATCTACGCCGGTATGTGTGAACGGCTTCGAAATTTGTAGTCTACATAAAGGAAGATCTGACATTATCGGAGGTTGATTTGCTTTAGGGCGTACCTTAAAACATTGAAAGCATGAATGTACTCGCGCGCGAACTAGACGACGAGCTGCTAAGATCCAATATTTTTGTCTTAACAGAGCGAGAAGAAGTTGGGGCCCTGCATGACAAGCAGTGCGGTGAACATGATCGACGATAAGATTGACAACTCGGTCTTTGCTTGGCAGGAGTACCGGATGTTTGTGATCATATGTTAAGTCACTATTTTCCAGGCGGCCACCCACACGAAGAATGCCGTTAAGCATAAACGGCCGCAACTTACGAATTAATTTTGGGTGTTGTTTACCGGTTTCAATTAACTTAATAAAAGATCCGAAATGTTCTTGTTGAACAGCGTTAACAATTACTAACTCGGCTTTGTTTAAGTCAGCAGCGTTTATATCACCACGAGAAGTGAGCGTTTTTGTAAAGCGTAAAACGTAAACTACAATGCGCAATAACCTTGTCCAGCGAGAAACACGAGACGACAATCTACAGATAAAAGATTCACCTTTATTCTGAGATGTAGACAAAGTTATAGTTTTAAGTTCTGGCAACTCCTTCGAACTTAGAGCGTTAAAATGCTTGATTGGCCAAGCGTCTAATTCAAGATATGACCATGGTGGGCCATTCATCCACATGGGATGGGCGATGAGTTGTGCCGGTGTAAGACCTCGAGACAAACAGTCACTTGGATTATCCTTGCCCGAAATGTGGTAAAGATGTTGCGGATCGACGTTTTCTTGAATTTTTGAAACACGGTTTGCAACGAAAGTCTTAAGGCGATGTGGGCTAGAATGAACCCAGCTCAAAGCGATGGTTGAATCACAAAAGGCAAAAATATTGGTAAGTGTAAAGCGGTTTGAATAAGTTGAAACAACGATTTTAATTAATTTTGACATTAGATGAACTGCCATGAGTTCTAGGCGAGCAAGACTAACAGTCTGAACAGGAGCTACCTTTGACTTTGCACACAATAATCTTACAGTTACCTTGTTTTCATGCTGCGCGCGTATGTATATTACGGCTCCATAGCCCTTCTCAGACGCATCAGAGAACGCCATTAGACTAGCACTGCAAGATGGTACCACACCAATATGACGAGGTACAGCGAGTTTTGATATAATAGGAAGTTCACTTTGAAACTTCGACCATTGAGCAACAATGTGCGCAGGCGGCTCATCATCCCAGTCCATCTTGAGCAACCAGAGCTCCTTTATTAGAAGCTTGGCGAATAAAATCAGCGGAGCAGCAAACCCCATGACGTCCCACAATCGTGCAATTACCGAAAGTATATTGCGCTTTGTGCAAGCAACGTCATTTATAGAAATAGTAAATTTGAAATTATCATTTGGGGGATCCCAAGTGACTCCTAATACCTTTTGCGTCGAGTTTGAATCGAAATTAACAATTTGAGGATGTAAATGGTCTTGTGGTAAAGATTTAATTAAGTCTTGCGAGTTACTAGACCATTTATGGAGTTTGAAAGCTCCAGCAGCAAACATATTAATAAGTTGCGAAGTTATCTCTTTAGCAGATGATAAAGACTCTACAGAGAAGAGTACGTCATCCATGAAATAATCACCACGCTCAATGACGTCGGCGGCGAGTGGATATCTAGAACGTTCAAGCTCAGCGAGATATCGTAGTGTGCGTAAAGCCAAGTATGGACTACAAGATAAGCCAAAACAGACTCGTTTAAACTCAAAAATTTGTAAAGGATCAGAACTGTTAAAACGATATAAAATTTTCTGATACTTGTGAAATTCAGGATACAATTTAATTCTCAAATACATCTGTTCCACATCACCACAGACAGCGATGGGAAAGAGTCGAAAATTTAAAAGAACGACGAATAAGTCTGATTGCAGGTTTGGACCTGAATGTAACACTTCGTTAAGTGAAATACCAGTATCCGTGCGAGCACTTGCGTCCAGAACAAGCCTGACCTTGGTGGTTAACTTATCATCACGTATAACGCCATGGTGAGGTATGATGTAACCGGATGAGTTGTCATCGGATAAGACGGGAGCAAGATAATCTTTCTCACAGTAATCCACTACGATTTCGTCATATGCAGAACGTAATTTGGGAGCGTTTGTAAGACGCTTCTCCAAAGCAAGGAACCTTTTATGAGCAGCCTTGCGCGAATCACCTAAAACTGAAGGATCGATTTTAAATGGAAGTGCGAGTACGAAAGAACCATCGGGTTCACGAGTTGTTGTGGATTTATAAATAAGCTCACAGTTTTGCTCATCTTCTGAGAGCACAGCGTTGCGTGGAGTAGAAACTTCTTCTACCTCCCAAAATTTCTTCAAAAGAGAATCAAGTGGTTGAGCAGTAATAGCGCATAAAGTATGCGACATCGCGCGCGAAGACACACGAGCGTTTGAACTAATCGAAGCGTTAGAAATGGGAGCGGTCCCCATTAAAATAAATCCGAGCGTGGTCTGAATCGCATCAGGAGTTCCAGGTGGACCCTGAATGTGACCTTTCAAAAGTAAACGAGGGAACAGTTGCGCGCCGATAAGCATCTCCACCTCTCCGGGTTCGGAAAACGTATCGTCGGCAAGAGGCGTGCGAGAGAGGTAACCTAACATCGACGTATTAATCGAGGATGTCGGTAAGTGATCCGTAATGGTATCCACAACGAGTGGATTCGAGTCAAAGGAAACATTACGGTTAAAACGAGAATAAATTTTTACACTTGTGGTACCTTTCACAGTCTTTGACGAACCACCGAAACCATTTACAGTAACCTGCTCGGGCAGTGTATCTATATTTAAAGACAAACGTTTACACAGCCGAGAAGTAACAAAGTCATTCATCGAACCGTTATCAATTAAAGCGCGAACTGAAAATTCATAACCTTGAGCGTTCTTAATAATAACACGCGCGGTCGCCAATAACACCGTTGTAGCATTAGGTTTAGTAATCGTAAGCGAAGTATGCGAGCAAAGCGTTGAATTATGGTGCGCATCACTAAACTGCACAACACTAGTCGGCGGTGGCGGCGGTGTGACGTCACGCGCTGACGACGCGGCGGGCGTAGCAGCTGGCGGTACAGACGCGCGGACGCTGCCGGGTGGAGGTTCGATTCCCGATCGAGAAGCATTATCCGACGGGCGCGGGAAATGAAGTAACGTGTGATGCGTTTTCAAACCACAAATGTTACAATTTTTATTCGAATTACAAGCAAATGTCCGATGATAAAAACTTAAACAAGTAAAACAACCACCTTTGGCTTTAATAATAGAATAGCGATCTGTAGGTGTCATTTTCAAAAACTTAGGACAACGGTAAAATTGTTCGTGCCCGGGCTTGTTACACAAAACACATAAAGCCTTTAGAATCATGCGCAGTTAAAAACGACTTTGTATTTTTTGGTATTGGGGGTTTAAATGATTTATTATTTTGAGTTGAATAGGTTATCTTATTTGTGGGGGCGTAATTAAAAGTATGACTGTTGGTGCGTTCAAGAATTTTAGTTTGTTCACGCAAAAATTTTACAAGACTTTCGTACGTTGGTATTTGTTCGGAACGAAATGAATTTTCAAACATACGAGCGGTTTCGCGATCTAATTTTTGTAATGCTAAAAACAAAAAAATAAAATCCTTCTCATCTGTTATTTTCAATTGTTCAAACGATGATACCGAAGTTGTAAACTTATCAATAAAAGTGTTTAAACCATCAGCTGACTGAACCGTTAACGGTTTAATATTCGTAATATGTTGTAAATAAGAAGTACCTAAAGTTCGGCGGTCTTGGTATTTGTTCACCAATGTATTGTAAATAAAATCGTAATTATCTCCGGTAGGCGGAACACCAGCAATAGTAGATAAAGCGTTCTTCGAAAGAATACCGCACAAATAAAATACCTTTTCTGAATTACTTAACCCAGTGTTGTTGTGTACAGCGTTATTATAACACTCAAAAAACGAAGGCCACGACTTAAAATCGCCATCAAAGGTTTGCAAATTGATCGGCGGGAGTTTTAATTTAGGTTTTTGGGAATGTAATTGTTCTGCGACATTATTCTTTAAACTATTTAACGTATTTAATATAGAACAATACAGTTCGTCAAAAGCAATAAAAGAATTATAGTCTGGCACATAATTTGGATCTAACTCGAGTTTGGACAAGTTTAAATCATCTATGGACTTCATAATATCAGTGCGTAATTGTTCAATACAAGTGGACGAATTCAAAAACTGTTTACGTAATGCAACAGTCGAAACATCCTGCGATAAATCATAAATACTCTGTAATCTAGCAAAAAATATTTGAATGCGAGCTTCTAATAATTTAATTTGAGGCGTAACAATATCACCATCTCCCTTACTTCTAGTTTGAATTGACTTCGACATTTTCAAAGAATAATGGGTAAAATCTGTTTACTTAAATTGCAGCGAATAAACAAACAAAAAAATAAATGCGTATGAATGCGTTTATATAACTAACCAAGTGGTTATAAAATGCGTATGCGGGTGGAACTAAATAAGTCTATCGAAAATGTGCTGCGAGCGAGCGTTCGAGCGTTCTAGAAACAATATTTAAGTTCTACTAATAAAATGGCCTATATGTAGGTATTCGTAATATGAAATATGGAACACTGACCAAATGCGATTTTACGTATTTATATAGCGTAAATTGAAATTGTATCACTGTTATTAGGATTAAAATGATCTCATCGCGAAATATACGTAAAACAAACGAGAAAACAAAGAGAAAAAGTCAGTTAGTATTATAATTTTTAATGGCAAGGTAAAGTGACCTTGGTAGAACCTTTGCGTAAAATAGACGAAAATTTCTAGAAATTATGGTGCGACAATATTAAATTATGTTACTAGAACTGTTAAAAAACTAGTTACTAGGTAACAACTGATGTTGGTTTAGGCTAATACAGTTTTATTCGCAGCGAAATAAAAGTAGGTACTTGACCACGACGTCAAGTTCTAGCGTAAATGACTAAACAAATCTAGGTATCTCACAGGCTAATCCTATCCTAGGGTCGAAGGACCATCACAGGGGTGTACGCGCCACATACGGGGCGTACTAAGCTCCAGAAATCTTCAGAGCCTTTAAGCGAGCGGGTAGCACGATAGTATAAATTCCGTATCAGCACAACTACGAGATGGTATTGAATAGTACTAAACCCTGTTGTAGGCCGTTTTGTCGTCCCCAGCACAACCCCGAAATCAACCCTTCACCAAGAAGAAGTGGAGACACTTACTTGAGGATTCAGCCTTTCTTGTTTCGGGTCCCGGTTACGACTCTTGGCTGGCGAGTCACACTTATACGTAGCGTTTAGACTGTCGACACTAGTACGAATAAACTGTAGATAATGTTCAATAAGTTCAATAAATCACTTTCTCATCACAGCACATGTATAGTTCCAACAAGTAGGAAGAGAATTGTAAAGTTAGCACACAACCGTCACCGTTGCGCGCTGCGTGAAGTACGCGTCAAATTCAAAATTCTGCGTTTCGTTTTACGCAGGCGAAGCGCCTCCACAAAGGTTCAGGGAATTATTCAAAATTGTACAAAGGAAAACAAAACGGCCAAAACAAACACAGTCAACAAAGAAATGAATTTCAGCTTGTACGATTTTTGATAAAAGTTAAGAATATCATTTGTTCAGATAAAAAGATGGAAGAAAAGATAGTGACAGTTTGCAAAGCGATTTTTGAAGAATTTAAAGTATTTATGGTTAGGTTTTTGGCTGATAGCGATTTTGTAAGTAAACTTTTTCATAATGGATAGGTCCTCTAAAAATATTGTTATTAATATCCTTCAATGGAATTCACAGAGTCTAAAACCAAAGTTAGCTACCTTTAGTGAGCTTCTTCATCAAGAAAAAGTACATTTAGCTACCATAAGCGAAACTTGGCTTAGTAACGAAGACTGTGTAAATATTAAGGACTACAACGTGTTCAGAAATGATAGATTTGAGATAGATTGAGGAGGGCGATGGCTGGATCCCGCGTTAACTCGTGAACGGGTGCCGTTTGAGGGTGTTCGTCGTTTGGATACTTGGGGGGAGGGAGACTTGCCGAGCTAACAGATGCAAAAAAGAATAATTTTGTATAGACATAAAGAGACTCTGTAAATTTATTTTGAAAAAAAATATACCCGTGAAGTTTCTTGCCAGTTCTTCTTCACGAAGGTTTTTTTCGAACTGGTGGTAGAATCATGTTTTATTTGACGTCAATAAGAACAAGTAATTGTCAATGTTGAGAAATAAATATTTGAATTTGAATTTGAATTAGATCTGATTCATATGGCGGTATAGCTATTATTTTACACAAATCCATTAAAGCTCGTATAAATCCTTTTAAAATTAACAACGCGGGTATTCAGTTACTTCATGTAAAATTATTCAATTGTAAAGATTTAGAAAATTTAGTTCTTATTTATTGCCCATCATCTGTTCGCACGCAACTTTCCGATTGGGAAGATATTTTCTCGACATTTTCTAGGAAGACGTTAATTGTTGGGGATTTTAACGCTCATCATGGTAATTGGTCCACAAGGACAGATATACGTGGAAAACATTTGCTTGATGCGTCAATAGAAGCAGGCTTTTTTACTCTAAATGATGGATCCCACACACGCTTAAAACTTGTTAATGGTGTATTGCAAAAATCGTCACCAGATATATCATTTGTCTCCAATGATGTAGCAGTAAAGTTTGACTGGAAAGTACTCAATGAAAACCTTGGTAGCGATCACTTGATTTTAAAATTATCAATAAAATATGAAAATAATACGAAATTTTCTGAAATATTTAACTTTAAAAAAGCTGATTGGTATGGGTATAGACAATTTCTAGCGGATTCATTTTCAAACTACGAGTGTCAATATAGCGATGACGTACAAAACATGTATAATTTCTTTATAAAAAGGTTAAGCTGGCGGCAGAAAAAAACATCCCTAAAGTAAAAATTTGTTCTAATCCTTGTAACAAATTTATCCCTAAAGAGTATTGGAACGATTCCTTATCAAAATTGGTAGCAGAACGGAGACTAGCTTTACGTAACTTTCGAAAAAATCCCACGCCTCAAAATTTGAATATATTAACACAAAAGGTAAAAGAAAGCTCTATTAAAATACGCCAAGAAAAATCAAAGAACTTTCAAAAGTTTTGCAGTTCTATTGATAATGAAACATCTCCTGCCCAAATGTGGAACAAAATGTTTATTAAAGGTTTTAAACATAGCTCTATATACCCCTCTACAGATAAATTAAATGATTTACTTAAGTCCTTAGCTCCCGACACAGCACTAAACTGTACACCAAATTTCACTTCATCAAAATACACTTCTTGAATCTGATTTTACATTACACGAACTATGTAATTGTTTAAAAAAAAAAGATACTTCTCCAGGTCGAGATGGTATTACATATTCAATGATATACAATCTTCCAGTCAATGTGAAAAAATACCTTCTGAAAATATTTAATATAATCTTTATTAGCGGTACTCTACCTGCTGAATGGAGTGAGATCAAAATTGTAGCTATCCCAAAATATAATAATCAAAACAATGAGATAAGAATTAGGCCAATTTCATTAATATCATGTATATGTAAATTATTTCATCTAATGTTGTCAAACAGGTGTTGTTTTTCCATATTTTGTGCTAAAAACAATAATTTACAGTTAATACACTCTGGACACGCGGTTCTCCAGAACTCTAAAAACGGCCGCCACCCGTGCCCTGTTAAGTGGACTGTATTGCGGAAGATGGTAACGATAATTAAACTTCGATTGGGATGCTAATGAATCATGCCACGTACCTTAAGTATGTACAGCTACCGGCGCTCTCAGATATGGGCAGAGGCTCCTGCGCTTGTTAAGTGCACTGAACCCACACGTGTGACATTCATACCACAACCCAAATTATAATTACTGACTAAGTCTTAATAAGCAATTATCTTATATAAAAACCCTAGGTTTAGATTATTAGTTTTTAATATTAATACTATTGTTAAACTGGACAGTTGTAATCCTGAAATAAATCTTTTTTTTAATTAATCAAGTTGTCCGTCATTTAACTGGCGCAGCCGGTAGGATCTCTTCCGTTGAGTCGCTGCGTGTCGCGATATTGCAGCAAACACTCATCGTCCGTATCTACGGTTAAGAGGAGACACACCGAACAAATAAATTTGTTAATAAGGACAACAAGGATCACAAAGGACAAAGGATTATATAACGGAAAGTACCAAACAAAGTATAATATTCATAAAGGACATGGGACGATCGGCGGGTTTGTAAGTAAAACTTTTCACTTCCTTTCACGGTTTCCTTTATAAGCCTTTATTTTATTTTAAGTATACGTGTTCAAACGACTATTATTGGTGGATATTTTTCTCTTCACATATTTTTGAGAAATTTTTTTTTTTCCCTTTTTAGATACTTTTATTTGAATAATTTTATTTTGTGTGTGCGTTTTTATTGTTTTGTGCTTTTGACATCCTATTTTGACTATTTCTCGTGTGTCGCTTGATATTTGATCTTGATTTAACTATGGACGGCCTAACTCGTATCCCTCCAGACTTTATTAATTTAATACCAGTGTTAGATGGTGATATTAGGATACTGCCGCTTTTTATAAAAAAATGTGAATATATTCTTCAACATTTTAAAGGTAACAACTTACAAAATGAATACTTATCCCATATCATAACGAGTAGGTTGTCAGGCGAAGCCGCAAGCGTAGTCGGACATAGGGACCAAATACAAAACTGGGATCAGCTAAAAACATTACTAAACCAACACTTTGGCGATCCCAGAACTGAAGATTGTCTTTCTATGGAATTAGAAACTATGAAAATTAATTATCGCGAAAGTTATTTAGAGTTTTTTCAAAGAATACAACAATTAAGAAGTATTTTATTTTCAAAAATTAGCGAAACGATTAACGATTCAAATTTACGTTTAGCCAAGCAAACCATATACGATAACACGTCTTTTAAAGTTTTTATTTGTAATTTACCTCCGTATCTTTATAGGTTAATTAGACATAATAAAATCAGTACATTAGAAGACGCTTTAAAGGTAGTTATGGAGGAACAAAACTTCCAAACGGTTTACGAAAGCAGTAACTGTCAACTAAATCGATTCAGTAATAAAAATAAAAATATCCCGCAGGAACCACCTAGACCAAGACAAAACTTTTGGCAAACTAGGGTTCAACCCGGACATAATTTCCATCAAAAACGCTTTGAAAATTTTATTCCGAATTCACTACCTAGTACTTCTAAATTTAACGGTAGAAGTTTTTCCGATCAAACACGGAACCCTAACGCAAGACCACAAAATAATTTTAATAATTATAGCGGACAATATCGTCAGTCTAGGCAGCTACAAACGCATCCTCAGCAGTCGACGTTCAGCAACCCGCGTATGACCCAGTTTCCGTTAGGTAACAATACAGACGTCACGATGCGATCGGCTACTAGTAAGCGCCAAGCGGATTAACTTTACTGACAACGCGTCAAATTATAATGTAGGGAATAATAATGTAGGTCATGATAATTATAATAATGAGACGTTTATGCCTGACGACAATTGCATCGAAAATTTTTTGCATAGACGCCTCAAACATAGGGAGAAAATAAAAATTAATTACGAAAAAAGGCTTAACCTACCACATATTTTTGTACCCGAGTTAAAATCAGTATTTATGATAGACACAGGCAGGACACGTTCCTTTATAAGTCCATTAGTAGCAGAAAAATATTTTAATAGTTTTAAACAATTCGAACCGTTCGAAGTCATAAGTACTCACGCGGCAAGCCAACATAACGAGGTAGTTAATATTGAATTACCTAAAATTTTTAATTGCTCACAGAGACATAAGTTTTACGTTTATAGCGTAGACAGCAGGTATTATGGGTTATTAGGTAGTGATCTTTTAAAACAACTTGGTGCGAAGATTGATATGGAATCACAAAATCTGTTTACGAAAAACGCAAAGATTCCAATCATCTACACGCCACCACTTAGAGAAATTTACCAGCTTCAGGCTAGAAGTGAGACACGTGTTAAACTACCGGTTAACCTACTAGATGGAGAAGCTATATTAGTAGATATATAGAGCTATATAGAGTTTAAACAGTTAACCGAAGGTATTAGGATGCCCACGGCATTAGTTTCTTGCGACAAAGGTTTTGCATCCACAATAATACAAAATTACACGGATGAAGACAAAACCCTTACTATAATTGCACCTTTTAGAGTAGAACCATTTAAAGAAACCCACATAGACGTTAACTTTTTAGAAGATAAAAATAGAATAGATGAGTTATTATCAAAAAATTTAAATAAAATAAGGTTAAGTCATATGAATGAGGAAGAAAAACAGACTATATGGAATTTGTGTGAGGAATATAAGGATATATTTTATTGCGAGGATATACCCTTATCCTTCACAAATAAAGTAAAGCATAGCATTAGGACAAAGAACGAAGATCCAATTAATTTAAAAGCTCATAGGTTACCACCAGTACAATCGGTTGAAATAAAAAACCAAGTTTCAAAAATGTTAAAAGATAAAATTATCCAGGAATCCCACTCTCCTTGGAGTGCCCCAGTCCATTTAGTACCAAAAAAATTAGATGCATCTGGACAACAAAAATGGAGAATGGTTATAGATTACAGACGACTTAACGATATCACAGTAGACGATAAATACCCCCTTCCTAATATAAACGACCTTTTTGATATGCTAGGTAAAAGCACCTATTTTTCAACCCTTGATTTAGCTAGTGGCTACCATCAAATAGAAGTTCAGGAAGAGGACAGAGCCAAAACAGCATTTAGCACACCATTTGGACATTACGAATTTAATAGAATGACGTTTGGATTAAAAACTGCCCCTGCCACTTTTCAGAGAGCAATGGATAATGTCTTAAGAGGCTTACAAGGCATACACTGCCTTGTATACCTTGATGACGTCATTATCTTCTCTAAAAGCTTACAGGAACACGTCAAGAAACTTAAAGCAGTTTTCGAAAGATTCAGGGAAACTAACTTAAAAGTTCAACTTGATAAATCGCATTTTCTTAGAACAGAAGTTCTTTACCTAGGACATACAATAACAAGTGAGGGTTTAAAACCAAATAATGATAAAATAGATGCCATATTAAAATATCCTATTCCGAAAACAGTAACGGAAATTAAAAGTTTTCTAGGACTAATAGGTTATTATAGAAAATTCATAAGGGATTTCGCTAAAATAACTAGACCTCTTACTGCATGTCTGAAAAAGGGCCGTAAAATAGAAATAAACGAGGAATATATAAATTGCTTTGAGACTTGTAAGAAACTTTTGACAAACTCACCGCTCTTACAATTTCCAGATTTTAAAAAACCTTTCATACTCACTACCGATGCATCCAATTTTGCTATCGGAGCAGTTTTGTCCCAAGGATCAATTGGATCCGACAAACCTGTAGCGTATGCTAGTAGAACTTTAACCGATACGGAAACTAAATACAGCACAATTGAAAAGGAATTGTTAGCCGTTATATGGGCAGTAAAACATTTTAGACCATACCTGTATGGAAATAAGTTCATTATTTATACGGACCATAGGCCTTTAGCTTGGTTATACTCCTTAAAGGAACCGAATAGCAAATTGACTCGCTGGAGACTTCGCTTAGAGGAATATGATTTCGAGATAAATTATAAAAAGAGATCACAGAATACAAATGCCGACGCCCTTTCTAGAATTAAGATTAATATGTTGGACGATTTAGACTCAATATTTGTTAATATAGATCATAATGATGATAGACTTAAAGAAATAAGTAGGGAATTAGAAAATGAGTTAGAGATGGACCAGGAAAAGATGGAAATAGTTAATTTATTAAGTTCTAGCTCAGAAGATGAAGAAGCAGTGTCCATAGATGACGGAGCAACTGCAAATTCGGTGTCAAATAGGGAACATGACGGTATATCAATTTTAAAGGAGGCAATAGACATTAAGCCAAAATAACTCCTAGTTTTTAGTTGGTATAATAGGAAAACCTCTGTAAAAGATATTTCAAATAATAAACAGAGAATACTAGAAGTCCATATGCCAATAGAAAACGAAAATCTTGTAAAAGATTTCTTAAAAGAATATGTTGATTTCAAACATAAGTATTTCATATATTTTGAACATCCATCTTTTAGAAAAACTTTCGCAAATGTAGTTACAAAATTGTATAAAAAAGATACAATAAAACTCGTTGAGTGCACAGAACGTATTATTAATCTTACAGGGTCTGAACAGGACCAAAAAGAAGTTATCTTGAAGTATCATGAGGGAAAAACTTGCCATAGAGGTATTAGGGAAACTCTCATTAAACTCAAAAGACAATATTGGTGGCCAAATATGAAAGAAACCACTACTGCGATAATCAATAGTTGTGTAGCGTGTAAAAAAATGAAATATGAAAGAAAACCAATTAAGCCGTTCATTCAGTTAACACAAAACCAAAACTCACCATTCCAAGAAATATTCATAGATCTCCTTCATATAGAAAACAACTATTATTTAACAATCATGGATGCGTTTAGTAAGTTAGGACAAGCAATAAATATTCCAAATAGAAGTTCCCCAGAAGAAGTAAGGGCACTTATAAAATACTTTAGCATGTACGGGATACCTAGAAAAATAAACTGTGACTCAGGCACTGAATTCAATAATGACCTTATCAAAGAATTATTGACGTTATACAAAATCGAACTACACATAGGTACCCCAAACAATCCTAACTCTATGGCTATAGTAGAACGTTTCCACTCTACTATAATAGAAATTTATAGATTAGCGAAATACGAGAAAAGCGATTTAGATGCAGCTTCCGTCATGACTAACGCCATAATGGCCTATAACAACACCATCCACTCAGCAACTGAGTATACACCTTTCGAAATTGTTTTTGGCCAAACAGATTTAGGTAACGTTTTTGATGTAGATAGAGAACGTACACTTTTGCAAAAATTACTTCAAGATCACAGAAAAAGGTTAAAAGAACTTTACGAAAATA
This sequence comes from Marasmarcha lunaedactyla, assembly GCA_923062675.1. Classification (NCBI taxonomy): domain Eukaryota; kingdom Metazoa; phylum Arthropoda; class Insecta; order Lepidoptera; family Pterophoridae; genus Marasmarcha; species Marasmarcha lunaedactyla. Next base: position 741,813 of record CAKLPU010000002.1, read on the forward strand.
TAAGCGAAAGACTTAAAGAAAATAAAATAAAAGTTAGGGAAAAGAAAGGAGGCGAAGATACGGTACCTCAAATAGAAATAGGGGAAGAAGTTTTTATGAAAAATACTAGAACACGAAAAGCCAAAAACCTTCCAAGATACGAAAAAGCCAAAGTTATAGGAGAAATATCTAGGAACGTTATCCCAGTAGAACTTAATAAAAGAAAAACAAGGGTGGCCATTAAAAATATAAAACGACCTCCACAGGTTCACAATAATGCTCCTGGCTGTAGTAAATCAAGTCAACAGCCTGGACCTTCAAAAACTCGATCGGAATCCAGGAATAACTGCTCTGAGGATGGGTACAGCAGCGATGAGGAATAACTTCTGGACCATTTATAAAACATTAGATTTAGATTCGTTAGTTTTTAATCAAGAATATAATCAAAATAAATATTTTCAAATAAGGGATAATGTTAAGAACGATACAGAACTTTCTAATGAAATAATAGGAATAGGAGAACAAATTGATAATATGGGAGCGTTTTGTTTTAACAGGTTAAACCAAATTATACCATCACGAACAAAAAGGGCTATATTAAATCCATTAGGCTCTATGATTAAGTTAATTACTGGTAATTTAGATAACGAAGATGCACTTAGGTATAATTTTGAAATTGATAATTTAAGAAACGAAGAACATTCTGTAGAACGTAAAGTTTCATTAATCCAAAAAGCTTTTGATAAAGTAAGTAATATTTCAGATGATATTAATTTTAATTTTAAGCAACTTGAACTCAAGACTAAGGAAATTGACTCAATCATGGCTAAAGAAATTAGAATCAATAATCGTTTACATACTATTAACATATTATACCAAATTCTGAATAACTTACGCACAATTTTCAATATCATCCAAGAAACCGAAACAGCAATAAGTTTCAGTAAGCTTCACGTACTACATCAATCAATCATAAATTCCACCGAATTGATCAGTATTCTTAAAACAATCGAACAACAATGTCATCTCATTTATAGAGTAAATAAAGACAATTTAATAAAATTAGAACGTAATATAGTACTTAAATCTTACTTAGATAATAACAAATTAGTTTTCATTTTAGAAATACCACTAATAAACGCAGACACGTATGTTTACTATAAAATAATCCCTATCCCTATATACAGTACCTCTACCCAGAAAACATACATAATCGTTCCAAAATACCCGTACCTAATAGTGAATAGAATGAAATACAGATCCGTTGAAAGCCCCTGCGATGCAATTGAAGACAACATGTTTCTATGCTCTGAGGATAAACTGGAGCAAAGCTCAAAAGAAACATGTATCGAACAAATAATGACACCGAAAAGCAACCTATCAGATTGTCGACAGCAGTTCATCAAGACCGAAAAACAGAAAATCCAAAAAGTCACAAATAATCAATGGCTAATATACTCCGAGGACGGCGTCACAATTGCAGAACACTGCAAACAAGAAGTATACAACTATCACCTGCAAGGAACAACAATTATAACTCCTGACGAGAACTGCCAAACTCAAGTTGGAGACCTAAAACTAAATCCCAAGTCTCGAGCCTCGGACGGCAAACTCCAGATACCAACAATACATCTGCCCGAAGTGTACCAGGAGATCCATCAGGAGAGCAAACAAATCGACCTACGAAACGTGGACTTCAGTGACGTGAAAGAAGTCACGAACAGCGTAAGATACAGTGAAAGTGAAGTAGAAAGCTATATTGTGACAAATAAAATTAGTATATGGACTTTAAGTTTATACATTTGTGTAATTTTAATCATTTTGTTATTTTTATTGTATAAATTTAGAAATTTAGTATTTCTCCAAAAAAATTCTCAGAAGATTCCTGTGTCATCTTCAGATAATTTTTCTCTTGCGGAGGGAGGTGTTAAGTGCACTGAACCCACACGTGTGACATTCATACCACAACCCAAATTATAATTACTGACTAAGTCTTAATAAGCAATTATCTTATATAAAAACCCTAGGTTTAGATTATTAGTTTTTAATATTAATACTATTGTTAAACTGGACAGTTGTAATCCTGAAATAAATCTTTTTTTTAATTAATCAAGTTGTCCGTCATTTAACTCGCTCCTTGCTTTCTTCTGGCACATGAGGATCCACTATTCCCCTTAAGACGCAGGTGGTGCAAGCTCAAAGAGTTCATACACTAACAAATATAACAGTCTGATTTACGAGACACTATGAAGTAACTCGGAGTACGCGCGGATCAATCAATTCACACGTCCTTCAAACGCAAGACGCATGGACGCACTGAAGATCCATTTCTCCAGTAGATGGCGCGGCGGCGACATCCTAAGTACCGTGGACGAAACAAAGCGATCCCAATCGATTAGCTAACTAGAAATTATGAAGTTTACTAATAGGGCTAATAGATGGCGCTAACATTTCCCCCGGCCTTAATGGGTTGCCATTAAACAAACAAATTTCTATTTACCTAATTAACGCGGCGGTAATCTAAACACAAATATCGCGGTTATATCTAGAAACACATAATCTAAACCTAAAGCTAAACACTAGATACATAAGCATCAAATGAACGCGGAATATCATATTCTAACTTTCTTACTCTACAGTAAAACTAAATAACTAAACTACAAATGCTAATATGTAGGTAACCTATTGGTTCGGCAACGGACATAACCGTACAACCGGACGCAAAAAAGTACCCTTCGCGGTTCGTACCGTGACGACGCGAACAGTACCATCTTTGGAAGGATGGAGCTGCTCTACGACTCCAAGCGGCCAGGCGAGAGGTGGTGCGGAATCAACAATTATCAAAACAACCGTGCCCAGAGCTACAGGGACAGCGGGAGTGTTCCACTTCTCTCTGGTTTGAAGCGCGTGCAAATATTCAAGCCTCCATCGCCTCCAGAACGACTGGACTAACTTATCCAATAGCCTATATCGCTGAGGTAGACTACCAGGCTCCAATTCAGCCGCGGGAAAAGAACACAAAGGCGCGGTATGCAAAAAATGACTTGGAGTCAACGCGGTAGGTTCAGCAGGATCTGAACTCAAAACTGTGAGAGGACGCGAGTTAAGAAGGCATTCCACCTGCGCGAGGACAGTTATAAGTTCTTCATAAGATAAAAGTTGTTGTCCAATAACCTTAAACAAATGATTTTTTATAATCTTCACCATGCTCTCCCAACATCCTCCAAAATGCGGAGAAGCCGGTGGAATAAACTTCCACTCGATACGGCTCTCTAACAACTCTTCTTGAAAACGCGGGCGATACTCAGAATTAAGGAACTTGTATAAATCCTTTAGGTACGAACTGGCTCCAACAAAATTCGTACCGTTGTCCGTAAACATAATCTTAACCGGACCTCTACGAGACAGAAATCGCTTTAGTGCACCCAAGAAGCTCACCGTGCTGAGATCTGTAGCACACTCAATGTGCACTGCGCGAGTAGTCAAGCAAGTAAATACACAAAGATAAGCTTTCAGAGCCTTAGCACCACGGCGCCTAATTGGTGTATAAGATATCGGACCTGCATAGTCACAACCCGTATTTGTGAATGCCTTGACCACCCGACGAACCCTAATGTCCGGCAGATCAGCCATCAGTGGAAACGATGGATGAGGTTTCCGTCTAAAGCAAACGTTGCACTTATGAACGCGTTGTCTTACTATGCGTCTTGCGGACAAAATCCAATAACGTTGCCTTAGTAAACTTAGCACCAATTCAGGACCGGCGTGCAGATACTTCTTGTGATAGTAATCTACAATTAAGTCAATTACGTGATCTTGACGCGGCAATACAACAGGGTGTCTATGATTATATTCTAAATCTGAGTTCGACAAACGACCTCCAACGCGAATTAATCCGTTATCCAAAAACGGTCTTAGTTTTATTAAAGCGGGTGAACAATTCTTTTCAAGTTTCAAACAATTCAAATCACTACTAAAATATTTTATTTGTAAAGTACAAAACAACTTCCTCTCAACAAACTCTAAGTCTGACGCCGTTACACAAATTTCATCTCTACGCGGTAAAATCTTTAATGCGCGGTAAACAAAAACTAAACTTCGCAGCAACCTACTCCACGATGAGCAGCGGTTGGCTAGCGAGAGTATTTCACTTTCTTCGTTCGCGGGTGTCACTACAGGATGGGCGATAACCTTGCGTTCAGGAACATCCGAGGGAATGGACTCTATATCCTTAAGCGGCCACTTCGTGGAATCCAAAGCGGCCCAAGGAGGTGCATGATACCACAATGGGTGTGAGGCTAACTTAGCCGGAGTCAAGCCTTGAGACAGACAGTCAGCGGGATTGTCTGCACCAGAGACGTGAAAAAAGTCTATATTATCGGTCAGCTTAACTACGCGATTAGCTACAAAGGTTTGCCAGCGGTGTGGAGAGCTTTTAATCCAGTATAAAACGACCTTTAAATCCGTAAAAGCATAAACCCTTAAACCGGAAACGCGGGGAGAATAGGTATCTATGACAGTGCGGAGAAGCTGCGCCAACAGGACTGCGGCGCACAGTTCCAATCGCGCGATGGACAAAGGTTTCATGCAGGTACACTACACCACCATACGCATGCTCGCTGGCTTCAGAGAAACCTAGAAGAGTGACGTCACTATCAACACTTACACCTAGATGTCGCGGAATTCTAAGTTCATTAAGAGATGGCAATTCCGAATAAAATTGATGCCATTGTCGCACGACATGAAGAGGCGGTTCGTCGTCCCAATCGAGCTTCAGCTGCCATAGTCGTTTTATTAACAGCTTAGCGTATAAGATCGTAGGAGCTACGAATCCCATTAAATCCCAAAGGCGGGCTACAGTGGACAAAATAGAACGCTTCGTGCATTTTTCTGTCGGAGAAGATACCTTAAAGCAAAAGGTGTCGTTGTTTGTAGACCAATGCAAACCTAAAACCTTGTGCTGGTCTGACTTACCAAATTCTACATCGCGACGAAGTACATGAGACGCGGGCAAACTATCTATAACGACCGATGAATTACTATTAAATTTAACTAAATCAAGTCTGGCAAAATTAAACAATTCAATAAGTTCAGCGGCTGTCGCAGCGGCCTCACCGTCCGCCGGCAATGATAAGGCTACATCGTCCATAAACAGCGCGGGCATAAGCAGAGCGGTGCGGGCACGCGGCCACAGCGCACCGGCGTCAGTCACCAGCTGTGACACGGTGCGGAGCGCGTGGAACGGACTCGACTTCAAACCGAAACAAACTCTATTAAACTCATACATGACTAACGGGTCGTCCGGACTAAAACGATAAAGAATGCGTTGAAATCTACGATCCCTTTCATTAACAATTATTTGTAAAAACATCTGTTTACAATCTGCGGTTAATGCTACAGCGTGTAGCCTAAAACTTAAAATAATTTTAAAAAGATCGCCTTGGAAATTCGGTCCACTATGCAGAATGACATTCAAAGACACTCCCGAGCTAGTTTTACAACTAGCGTCTAACACAATACGTAACTTTGTCGTGTCCTTATCTTCGCGAATCACTCCGTGGTGCGGGATGACGTACATTGGCGCGGATGTGTCGTCGGCGGGAGCGGGCGTCAGGTGACCTTGACTAAGGTGATCACGTATCACCTGATCGTAAGCGGCCCGAAGTCTCGGAGAAGCTACCAGCTTCCTTTCTAAGCAAAGAAAGTGCTTACGCGCGGTTTCTAAAGATTCACCCAACTTATCCGCCGAATCACGGAACGGCAAAGACACGATATATCTACCACTGGCGGGATCGCGGGTAGTAGTATTGCGGTAAATTTCTCACACTCGACATCATCGGGGTGTTGAGGACGCGGGGTTGGAAGCTCCTCTAGCTCCCAAAACTTACTGACGAGCTGGTTTATAGGCGGCAGCGACGCTACAGAACAACAGCAAGCAGTTGTATTTGAACAATCGCGGCGAGTGCGTGCGGTTGCACTCTCGTTGCGGTGCAGAAACGTAGGCGCAGTACCTAGCAACACGTACCCCAGCGCGGTTTGCAGCGCAGTCAAGCCAGCTAGCGGGCGGCAGCGTGCGCGCAGCAGCCGCGGTAGCAGCGCCGCACCCAGCAGCGCGTCCACCGCGCCCGGTACCGCCCACGCCTCGTCCGCCAGCTGCAGACCGCGCAGCGCTCTCAGCGCTGCGGCGTCTACAGCCTGCGTCGGCAGATTGTCCGTGATGCGGTCAACTATTAAAGCGTCAACTTCAAAATTCACGTTCTTCTCAAACCGTAAATGAATCCTAAGATTCGCGGAACCTCGAATAACCTTTTCCGAACCACCTATTCCTTTTACTACTGTGCGCGGTATATCGTTCGGTCTCATACCTAAACGATTCAAACATTCAGAAGTAACAAAATTGCTCTGAGATGCACTATCAAGTAAACATCTAACTAAATGTAACTAGTGTAAACGACCTATACTGTCAAAAACAATTACTTGCGCCGTCGCAAGCAAAACCGTCGAATTCGCACTACATTGCTGTCTAGTATAGGCGCGGGAAGTGAGCTCGAAGCGGCAAGCGACGTCGTACACAACAACACGTCGGCGCGCTGAGTCACGGCGGGTGAACGGGTACACGGAAAAAAAGGATTTCTTAAATGAACAAAATCGGTTTTCTTGGGATTTCAAGGTAATATTAGCTTTATGCAAGTGAGTGAATATCAAAAAAAAATGTACGTCACACAAAAGAAACACAATTGAATATTAGAATATCTGTAACACAAAAGAATATGTGTCACACAAAAGAATATAAAGGTGCATTTATACAAAACACCTGAGACGCATAATATATATTTTAATTAAATAGACATGTAGAATACTTAGTGTAGGTAAGTATTAAAGAAAATAGAAAAAAAATCACAAAACGTCTTTATTTGTTATCACATACACAAAGGATTGTCGACAGCCAAATTCGAGAATTTTAGTTGAAACAGAGATTTCCAGTTGTCTTTTTTTAATTGTACTTAACTTCCAAAAATTTATATTCTATTATTCCAAAAAAGATTTAATGAATTATACAGAAAATGTATAAGTATTATTTTTGGGCGTAATATTACTTTGTTCATATTGAAATCAATATGACCTAGCATCTTTATCACAAAAATAGTCAATAAAACTAACGTGAGACATATTATTTATGTATTATAAACTCGGCTAACTCACGGTCTATGGTCGGATTAGTCCGACTAGTTTCGGACTCGTATGGAGCCCTTCTTCAGGGAATGAGCGGTCACGGCGCGGCGGCGTTCCGTTGCTCACTGCGCTTCGCCGCACGCATCGCGCGGGCGCTCTGCGCGGGGCTGAGGGCGGCGCCCGCAGGAGGCTGCGCGGGGGCAATGGGCAGCGCGGCAGGAGCGGGTGTGGGGGGTGCCTTAGGTATAAACAGGGTGCAAACAGAACTAACCGTAGGGAGAGCTACATCATCGGTGGTGCGTTTATGTGTATGTACTAAGGGCTTCCACGCAGGGGTTAAAGTCCAACCCGTATCGCGATTGAAATTATCGCGCCTGTTAATTTCAATAGCTTCACGGATTTTGCGCGGCACAAGGTTCTTCTCAGGCACAAGGACTCTGGCTTTGTCGAAGCGGATGTAATGAGAAGGACCAGCATATAATATATGTTCAACAACAGCCGATGACTTCTCATCCATCTTTTTTACACTGCGTATATGTTCAGAAATCCTTGTGTTGACGTTTCTGCACGTCTCTCCTATATAGCTTTTGCCACAGTCACAGGGAATTTCATAAACGCCCGGCTTACCTAAGGGATCACTGTCTTTGGGGGATCTCAAGAGCTGTCGTATTTTAGTTAAGGGACGGTAAATCGTCCTTATACTAAACTTACGGTGTAAAAGATGTCCAATTGTATCCGTTATCCCTTTTATAAATGGTAGGTAAGCAGGCGCTCTACCCACTGTAGCATGGAGTTGTTTTGTACTCGCGCTTGAGACTCTTACACTCTGTCTCCAGTTGTACCCATTGCTTTCTAGTACTTGTCTAATGTGACTAAGCTCAGTATTTATTTCCTGAGGATCACATAGGCGCAAAACTCGGTTAATAAGGGCGCGTGGCACTGAAGACAGGTGGGCAGGGTGGTGGTGCGAGTCAGCCCTTAGGTACCGGTCAGTATGGGTGGGCTTGCGATACACAGTGTGTGTTAGTCGACCATGAGGTTTGCGTCGAATGAGCACATCCAAAAACGGCAGTTCCCCCGCCACTTCCCACTCTACGGTGAACTGTATTCTAGGATGAGTACATGGCGTTGATTGAGTTCTGTCTCACCAGTGGCTACTTTGTCTGGCGGGGTGATTACTACCTACAGGTGGACGGCGTAGCTATGGGCTCACCAATAGCGCCTGTGGTTGCCAATATATTTATGGAGGCGTTTGAGGAAAAGACGTTGAACGATGCACCGGTAAAACCACGATATTGGTGGCGATATGTAGACGATGTGTTCACAATAGTACCGGAAAGCGAAGTCACACAGTTGCTTGGCCACTTAAATAAAGCTCATGAAGCTCTGAAGAAGGGCTCCATACGAGTCCGAAACTAGTCGGACTAATCCGACCATAGACCGTGAGTTAGCCGAGTTTATAATACACAAAAATAGTCAATGAGCAAACGTCCTATTTTTTTGTGTGACGTCACCCAATGTCACACAATGGAAGCAAAATATAACGTAACCTAACTAGAAACCACGTTCAACAAATAAACTAAAAATATTGTCGCAATTCTTGTCTATTCCACGATTTATTTAATACAAATATTGTCATATGATTGTATTTGGGTATTAAAACAATAAAACTTACCTGAAATTTTGTGTCACACAAGTATTTTATTTTATAAACGACAAAACGGTACACGCAGGTTTCGACACCAATACATCAAAATTAAGATTGCTGACGTTTTGTTTTGTAAGTTAGGTATAAATCAAATGTTGCCAGATGTATTCAAATATAGATACGTTAAAAAACTGTATATTGACGAAACATATTAAAATTAAAACATATAAAATTAAATACACTTAATACAAGAAAAATTGCTCTCTATAGGAAAAAACACATCTATATTTGCATTAAAAAATATTGTGTTCAACGAAATTGAAATTTTCTTTTTGAAGCAAATCAAGCTGTCGTTTCATTTCAATACTTCATATTTGTCTATGTAACAAAATAATATTTTTGAATTAAAATTAAATACACTTAATACAAGAAAAATTGCTCTCTATAGAAAAAAACACATTTATATTTACATAAAAAAATATTGTGTTCAACGAAATTGAAATTTTCTTTTTGAAGCAAATCAAGCTGTCGTTTCATTTCAATACTTCATATTTGTCTATGTAACAAAATAATATTTTTTTATTAAAATTAAATACACTTAATACAAGAAAAATTGCTCTCTATAGAAAAAAACAAATTTATATTTACATAAAAAAATATTGTGTTCAACGAAATTGAAATTTTCTTTTTGAAGCAAATCAAGCTGTCGTTTCATTTCAATACTTCATATTTGTCTATGTAACAAAATAATATTTTTGAATTAAAATTAATCAGAATTAAAACAAGAAATAACGCTCTTTATAGAAAAAGAACACATTTATATTGACATATAAAAATAATTTTTTCAACGAAATTGAAATTTTCTTTTTTAAATCAAGGTATTGTATCATTTCAATACTTATATCTTTCTATGTAATAAAATAAATATTCTAAATTAAAATTAAATAGAATTAAAACAAGAAAAAATTTTCGTTATAGAAAAACACATTTATATTGACAAAAAATATTGTTAACATCAAAATTGTAATAAACTTTTTGAAGCAAATCAAGCGGTTGTTTAACTTCAATGCTTTATATTTTTCTAGTAACAAACAAATATTTAAAGATATTTTAAAGTGGAAATTTTTGTATTTTTGTATGTATCTAAAGAATAAACTCAAAAGCTACTGAACCGAATTCAAAAATTCTTTATCATTAGATAGTTACATTATCCAGGAGTAACATAGACTGCGTTTTGGTTTGCTAAGAAATTCCCACGGGGTCAGGAGTTACGCGGGAGAAACCTCACGAACCCGATAGTACTTTATAAAGCAATTTGATGGGATCGGGAGGAATGTATATGTTTGCACTTGCCATTTACCCATTATTGTTGTTTACGCCCAATATCAAACGAGAAACGGCCTCATCGTCAGTGAAAGTGTTGCCTATATAAAATACTAACCGGTCCCTGCTGTTCCACTTGCGCAACTCTCATTCCCGTTCCCGGGATTTTGGGATAAAATATACTTAACCTTCCCCAAGGACGCAGCTATAAAATCCCCAATGATTTTTTTAAATCGGACTAGTAGTTCCATAGATTAGCGCGTTCAAACAAACAAACATACTCTTCAGCTTTATTATATTAGTATAGATGAGCCAGTACCATTTACAAACGCAATAAACTATTCCACGAGGACAAAGTCGCAAGCAAAAGCTATATTCTTATAATTGCAAACGCTTAAAACAGTAAGTTACATATTTTATAGGCGTCAAACCTTTCATACAAGTCATCCCCTATTTCAATCAGTACCTACCTGTAGTTAAAAAAGTAATAGTACAGTCTAACATACAGTCAGCAATCACCTTTGATGTTAGCGAAAACATCAACATCTTGACATCTGCCATGATTTACAAAAGTGCAAGGGTTTTCACACTATCTATTGGACGTAGTTACTTACGAAAGACCCAACCAATCTACAAGAAGTTAAGTACTTTCGATATATGGCGGCTTTAAATTATTATATTATGTATATATAAACTCAAACGAGACCCATATAAAAAATTTGCTTTTGCCCGCATCTCCGTATTGCGTTTGTAAATGGAATTGGTCCGTTTTTGATAAAGGCGTTTTATAAAGGTACATTTTCATACAAATATTCATCCCTTTTTTCAACCCCTAGAAGGAGTTTTCGCAATAAAAAGTAGCCTATGTCTTTTCTCATGTTAATATCTGTTCTAAGTTTCATAACGGTCGGTTCAGTGGTTTGAGCGTGAAAGCGCCGCACACCAGAGTTACTTTCGTGTTTATAAGTCGGGCTTTACATATTTGGGTCAACCGTCATCTTGGGTTTCAAAAACTACATCAAATTCGTACTAACTTTATCCTAAAACTACTCGAATACTTTCAAGTTACGAGTACGACTTCCCAACCACAACACCACACTCTTCTCTCTTGACCTCACTCATTTTTTAAATCGGACTGGTAGTTCCTGAGATTAGCGCGTTCAAACAAACATACAAAGTCAAGTGCGCTAATCCCGATTTGAAAAAGTATTTTTGCATTTCAAACATTCCACATTCAAGTATATATATTGTTAACGCAAGACAAACAGATTTTGTCGGAGCAAATTGACCTGTTGTTTCATTTCAATACTTTTTACTCTCGATGTAAGAAATTATTATTTCTGAATAAAAATTCAATACACTTAACGGAATAAAAAACTTTCTCTTAAGAAAACACGTTTATATTGACATGAAAAAATATTTTTTTCAACTAAATTAAAACTTACTCAGAACAAAAATAGATAAACTTAAGTTAAACATTTTATCCCCCTCCTATTCTGTCACCGACTGTCGCGGTCGAACGTATTTCGCGGGTCACGCGCTTTGACACTTTGACCGTTATTATACTCCGCACGCCGAATGATGATCCCTATGACGTTTCAACTGACAGTTGTATTAGTTATGCGAAACAATTTCGATAAAATACTGTTTTTTCAGGCAAATGTCATGTCATTCAGCCAGGTCATTCAACATAATAAGCAATATTTATTTATTTTGAAAAAAAGACTACGCGCATTGATGGACATAAAACACTAGATAAAAAAGTAACAGCCTTATTATATTTTATTTTACTATACTTTAATTTTTATTCAAATTGCATAATTTAAAGAATTTAAAATTCTTTTTGAATTGAATTTTAAAGAATTCATAATTAGCTGGCAATTATGGATTACATGGAAAAGTATTTAAAAGGAGGCCATAGACCTACCGTATTTTTTTAATTCAGTCATGTCATGTCTTGTCAGTCTGTTTTGTCTTCTTGTCACACCGCATCACATCGCGTCATACGAGTGCTCTAACGCCTTGTATGCGCCACGTCTTTCTTTGTTAGCTGAGTTTTGTTTCTGTTTTCTGTTCGAAAGAACGAAGAAAATTTGCTTACAAGACTGGGATCGAGATGTACAATACGACAATATCATTGACCAACCGTTAATAATAAACGTCACGGAAAGCTGCAGTTCAGACTCAGATTTTGAAAATCCGATTGACCCTGTATCAGATTCAGATTGATATAAATAAAATACAAACTCAAAGCATTTGTTTTATATTTCCAACAAATTATCGATATTTTGTTTATCGATGTGTCCCTTCTTAGTCGATAACAGCTTGACGACGTAACTTTTGCAGCACGTACCATGTACATTTGCATTGAGTTTTTTTCTATTATTTCCGAACATTACGTAATAATTTCTTAATATTCATTTTTATAATTTACAATTGTACACAATTATGATTTTTTCGTCTTTTTAATGGACCTCTAAAGGATTTGATGTGATAGGACGTCAGTACAATGTTAAGCGCTAACGAACTGTCATAGGGATCATCATTCAGCGTGCGGATTATAGTTGGTGATTATTGCTAGGTATAAGGTTGTACTTTGTGTGACGCACGTGCATGAGAAGATTCAAGCAAAATATGAATTTGGAAGTCGAAGAAAACACTTTAACACAATTGCTTTGCTCGTGGAAAGTGCGGGAAGATATAATAAAAACATTTATTGGTAAGTTTTTACATGTTTGTTTTACGTTGTTTATTACAACGTGAAATCTCGGATCTAGAAAATTTTATCAGTAGGTTGTATTTGTAGAATTTTAGAAAACAGTGTGCATTTATCTGTTCCTGGATTGTCTTCTGTGAGTAATCAGCCATCGTATTTCATCATATCAGCCTTTCCTACCCTTTGCTGCCTCGCACGCACGTAGTCTTACATTATGTGTGGTAGAAAGTGTTACACTTGGTGCATATAAAACAGATTCTATTAGTCCTATACATACAGTATACGCTGCCCTTCAAAATAACCATAGTATTACTTAGGTACATGCGAACCCTTAAATGCATGAATTTTTTTTTGATGTTTCAAGGTTAGAAGAAACGCGGGAAACGCCCACTGCTAGATACAGGCCTACAACTGTAGGTACTGTCATGTGGCAACAATTAGTAATTTTCATAAATTATAAACTTTGTATAGAGTAGGATGTTCAGTGTACTCCTATTCTTATAAGATTCGTATCTTTAAGATTTGTATAAAAAAATTTTCAGTTAATGATATAACAATAGACCTTTTACCTAAATTATCAGAAGAAAATCTAAAGGAGCTATTGCCCCCACATGGCAACTAGAATTTCTATTAAAGAAAGAGTTGCTGAATTAGTGACTGCAACTGTAAGTTTTTAGCTAGCCACACTTATAGACATAAACATATTAAGTATCATAGAATGCAACAAGTGTAGTAATCAAGACAATAATATGTAGGTATAATTAACAAAATTTAACAAAAAAGATTGAGATATTTAATGTTGTAATTCAGTTAATGCAGCGTAGTAATTTTGTGCATTACCTATCTGTATTGGATCACCTTCTTAATATTTAAAATTTTTTTCAGACTCCAACTGAATCAAACACATTAAATACCACGAGCACATTGCTTGATAATAAGGTTGATGGGGCATCCTTTATCTCCCTTGATGGAATCAGCATTATAAATGATTTTATGGAAGAAAAAAATTGTACAAGAAGCGCCAGAAATTTCCCTGATTTTGATTTATCTACTTTACTGCAGACAACAGCTGGTGGGAGCAGCATTATTGAATATTATAAAAATTTTGGGTGCCTAAATAATACAAAAAGAAATCAGTTAACGGACATCATTATTAAACATGTTTACACCCACATAGTAAACAGGTATTGTATAAATTTCTTTTATATTAATCTTTTTATCATAATTAGCTAGTATGTTAATCATTTTGCATCACTTGTAAAATAATAATTTTTTTTTTAATGTGTCTTTATTTTTATTTATGTTGTTTTAGCAAAATAACATATGAAGAATATAACATATTGGCGGCAAAAATAATAACGTTATTCCCTAAAGAAGCAGTGGGAACATATTATGCAAAACCCATAAGAAAAAACCAAACTATTAATAAAAGGTCTGTCATAGCCAAAGGCAAGCTCGTTGACAAAGTAAGAAATTTAATTTATAAATATGGAGACAGATGAAGCAGTTCAACAACCAACCATGAATATGAAATACCTCAAAAGAAAATATGTCACACAAATCTAAAAGGTGAAATGCAGATCTGTTGTCAATCTTCAATTCAAATTATACCTTATTTTAGATTCAGACTTAAGATTCAATGAAAATGTATACTCTGTCATTTGTATTATAGATAAAAACTAGTATTTGGACAGAATTGTAACATCATTGTCCCTTTTCATTTTTAATAGATTCTAAAAAAATGGTTTATCTTTGCAGAAAGCCATAAGTCTGCCCTTATATGGCTCCAAAATCATTCTGATCCATGGGAAAATGTAGAGATCAAATGGAAAGAAAGTTATGAATTAAGACGAGCAGCAAAGTATGAAAATTTGCATTTTAAATCACCCAAGAAGTGATGTATTAGTAAGTAAATATTATTTGTTCACAACTGTCAATCTAGTTTGTTTTGCTTTGAAATATTAAACTTGGTTTATCTAGTTACAATAAAAAAATATTAATAGACAAAGTAGTATAATAATTGGATTTCACTTTTATAAGTAATTTATAATTTTCAGATAAACATTAATTTTGATTTAATGTTCCCTGAAAAGGGATTAAACTTCTATCTTAATTGGGACGACTTTTATAAAAAAAAATGATACAATTAAGACCTACACAGGAAGAACATATAGTACATTTAATAATATCTGTCGAGAATTTGGAGGATGATTGTAAGTTTTCATCATTAATTCAAAAATTTTATTTGTTATTTTAAAGGATTTTTAAACTTGAAAATTTTAATTATTTTACAGTAAAAATTCCATCACAAATTTGTGTGCTAGGGCATTTAATTCGGCCAAAAGGAAGGCTCAATAAAAAAGAAAAATTCTCCACGCAGGAAGCTATTGAAAGCATATTTTGTCTGTGCTAAGGTAACTATCAATTTGTTCACACATTCACACGTTAAATTTAATGGTACTCTTTATATTATAGTAAGTGTGTTGTGTGTGGTAAAATAGTAAATGCTTTGATGGCACCACCTTCTATACCAGACAGTCCCTGTTTCCATATGATAAGATATTAATGTGTAATGACAATTTTTATGCTTAATATTTCAAAGTATTTTTATTTGACTGATTTTTTTTGGTTACCACTGTGTAACGAAACTAAATAAAGTTTTTTCACTTTTCAAGTTATTTTAAAGAAATTATTCTATGTAAAAATACAGATGTTAGAGATAGGTAAGTGTTGATTTTATTAGTACTAAATAAACTGATAACATGTAATGACAATTTTATGCTTAATATGTCAAAGAAGTAAGTGTATATCGAAAGAAGGGAGTTAAGAAACTATTTAAGTTAAATTATGATAATGTTAAAAACTTTTAATTAGTATCCAATAATTAATGATAAATATGTTAAAGAAATAATATTATTTGACTGATTTTTTAAAGTTAGTACTTAATTATAGTTGTTATTTGAAAGAAGCGAGTAAGAAACTATTTATGTTAATTTGTACTAAGAAATTATTTATTTTAAAAACTGAAAGCTAGAGATGAGTGTTGATTATATAAGTGCCTCATAAATAATTGTAATGTGTAATCACACATAACAGTCACAAAAATATTATAAATATTTGTAGGAGCGAGGCGCTGGTTAGAAAAATTGAAAACTCGCACACTACATAAAAGGTTCTTTTATTTAGCAACGTGCACACCACGTACATAAATAACTGTTTGTTTGCACTCGCACACCTTTCTTATTACTAAGTACATTGAACTTAATTATGTTGTAAGAACAATCACTTTTAAATGCACATAAGTAATAAATTGATAATATTTAATATTTGTGGCTATAGCCCACACGCGCTGCAATCAGCGATACATACGTTAAAAAAAAAGGAAGTAAAAAAAATGGTTAAAGGAAATGTCACATCACAACAGATCTGCCAACATTATAGAAATCTAACAATATTGCCACATGACAAAACTTTATGTTACGTTCAGGACTTAACATAGTTGCGGCCTCGGCAAACAATATTTGGAAAATGAAACTATAATTTAAACATTTAAGATCAAACTTTACAATCTTCTTCTAAAAGAATCAACTCAAAAATACTTATGTACTACATACATCATTATCTTCAATAGGCAGAACACAAACCTTTGAGATACTAGTTCTAGTTACAAACCCTTTTTGGTTTTTAACATCTAAAGCACGCACCCTGCCATCCTCCCCCGGATGTACTCCAACCACTCTGCCCATAGGCCACGTGAGAGGGCTGGTATTGTCATTGTTCGGTTCTTGCCTCAAATGTAGGTAGAATTAAAACTGTACAAATTGCGGGTGACCGACGTTCGGTCACTTGACGTGTCGAATCTGCATGGGCGTTGCTCTGCATCGTAAAATACCTTAAAAAAATACTTTGAACTGTGTTCTTCCTGTGCTGTGAGCTTGGTGGTGTCTACACTGTGCTGTTTGAAAAGTGCTGGACTATCAGAACGTTTCTGAGAGCTGAGCTGGCTGCCTGGAAGACGCCCTTAACCTACGTGCATGAACGTTGAGACTACTGACGGAGACTGGCGGTGGAAGCTCGAGGTTTGTGCAGTCTTTCTTCCTTATTTGAGGCAGGGGTCCGTGATTCTCCTCATTTAAATCAAGACTTTGAATCCTTAATTGATACGTTACTTTTCTACTTTTCAAAAACTTAAGGTTCCATTGAACCAGCAAAATAATTCTTACCAGTCCCAACCATTGGTCCTTCGAGCCGAGATATCTTTATTCTAGATATTCTAATTAAATACTTTAACGCATACTTTGAAGTTGATCTTGAACATAACCTAAATTCCTTGTTACAAGACCATTAGAGTCTAATAAATACTTTTAAAACTTGTTAATATAACTTAATTTAGATTATAGTAGAACGTTATATAGCAAAAATCCTTGTTTCAATACTTAATTTGAAAACACGTAGTTTCTTTATTCAGTAAATTAGGTAATTTAAAATGGCGACACGTAGCCAGCAAGAAAATAAGTCTGATTCAGAATTGTTGTCAAAATTAACTTCTCTTAATGCCATTAGACAACGATTATTTTCTAAGATGCAACAGTTATATGACACCACTTTGAAAATAAGAACTCATCCTGAAACTGTAGACATAGACATGTTTTTACTTCGTGCTTCTGAAATCACATCAATTAGAGAGAAATATGAAAAGGTTACAATGAATATTTTTGAATCAGAAATACAGTTAAATCCCAAATTACAGTTTTCTGAAAAAGACTTAGATAGCTTCGATGATTTATTTTATACAGTTAAAAGCTACGTTAAAAGATGTGATATCAAAAGTGAAGAAAACTCATCCCTCACTTCCCGTGGAAGTCAGTTGGACTGTCGACCTAGGTTACCTAAACTCGAGTTAGTCTCTTTCGAGGGAGACATTGAGAATTTCACAACATTCTATGAAACGTTCTGCTCTTTAGTGCATAATCAACCTAACATTTCAAAGATAGATAAATTTCATTTCAGTTCTGCCTTAAATATTGTTAAAAGTGTACCTATAATCGCTACTAACTATGATGTTGTTTGGCAAGCTTTACTTGATAAGTACCAGGATCAACGCATGTTAGCTGGTAAATACCTTGACAAAATGTTAAACTTTGCTCCTCTTCTAAAGGAGTCACCTGTTGGCCTAAATCAGTTTATTGAAATCTTTGAAAATTCATATAAAGCTATTTGTTCTTTACAAATACCTAATTTGCATAGTTTTGTTGTGTGTCATATTGCGTTAAGATCACTAGATCAAAACACACGTAAATTATTCGAACAAAGTATCGATCAAAAAACTATTCCTTCGTATGAAAACTTAATAACCTTTGTTCAAAACCATATTAAAGTTTTAGAGCATTCACAATCCTATAACAATAACTTAATCTCACCCAGCAATAGCACTCAACGAAATAAACAAAACAATTATAATAATATAAACAAAACTTTAACTACACGTAAAAACTATTCTCAAACAATATCAAATAAAAATCCTTCGAATAACTTGTTGTGTCTACATTGTGGTGGGAATCATATGATTTTTCGTTGTTGTGAGTTTCGTAAACTCACACCTAAACAGCGTATTAGCCGTGCTAACACCCTTAATATATGTCACAACTGTTTGAAGGTCAATCATTCATCAGCTGATTGTCGCAGTCAATTCAAATGTTTTACTTGTGGGCGGGCGCATCATGCGCTGCTGCACGACGACTGCGGCGGGGCTCGCTCGGCCGTGCCAGCGGAGTCCCAGCCGGCCGCCGCCGTCGGCGCCAGTATGGCTGCCGCCGCGCGTTTACCTAATATTACTAATTCGAATTGTCATGCGTCCGCGGTAATTAACAGAAAATATTCAGTAATTTTAGGTACAGCAGTAGTTAATGTTGTAGATATCTTTGGTAATGAGCAACCATGTCGAGTTTTAATCGACTCGGGCGCACAATCAAACTTTATAACGACGAAATGTCTAGAACGTTTAGGGCTTAAACGTTTTAAGTGCCCTTATAGTATTTATGGCTTATCAGGAGAAAGAGTAAAAGTTAATGGTATGACTTCGTGCACAATTAAATCTAGAAATAATAGTGATTCTATGTTCACAATAGATGCCGTTGTGCTTCCAATAATAACTTCGGACTTACCTACGTTTGATATTCCGGAGAATATTGTAAAAGAATATAAAAACCTTGTGTTAGCGGATCCTTTGTTTTACAGACGTTCTGTAATTGATATTATTTTATCGGGAGACGTTTTTCCTTATATTTATGACGGGAATCGAATCGTATTCGGTCCGTCACTTCCGCTAGCGTTAAATAGTATATTCGGTTACGTAATTAGTGGGAAGTTGGAGGTACCGTGTACTTCAAATAGTAACTGTAGCATGTCAGTGACGTCAAACTTAATGTCCTACAATAAGGATGACGACGCCATCGATGCATGCTTACAGCGTTTTTGGGAAATCGAGGATTCACCGTGTGAAGTACTCATCGATCCTTTAGAGCAGCAAGCTGAGGATAT
The DNA here is from genome assembly GCA_923062675.1 of Marasmarcha lunaedactyla. Lineage (NCBI taxonomy): Eukaryota > Metazoa > Arthropoda > Insecta > Lepidoptera > Pterophoridae > Marasmarcha > Marasmarcha lunaedactyla. The sequence goes on from CAKLPU010000002.1 coordinate 761,192, forward strand.
TTACACATCGAGTACATACCGCGACGCAAGCGGTCGGTACGTGTGTCCTCTGCTGCTGCTGGCGACGCGCGAGCTGCTCGGAAACTCTCGCGCCGCCGCCGAGCGCCGCTTGCTGCATCTGGAGCGGCACCTCGCGCGCGACCATAGCCTCCGTGAGGCGTATGTGGCGTTCATGCGCGAATACGAAAGCCTTGGTCATATGGAGCCATACACCGGCAGCGAGCCTAGTCAGTATCTTATACCTCATCATGCCGTGGTTCGCCCGGGTAGCGCGACCACGCCGGTTCGGGTTGTGTTTGACGGCTCGGCGAAAACATCAAACGGGATGTCGTTGAATGATTCGCTTTTGTGTGGTCAAAAGTTACAACCAGATATCTTAAAAATATTAATTAATTTTAGATTGTATGACATCTGTTTTACCGCCGATATAACTAAAATGTATGTATGTATGTAGATGTATACTTATCAAACCGGAAGAGCGGAAATATCAACACATATTATGGAGAGAATCATCGGACGATCCTATTAAGGTGTATGAACTAAAAACGAATACGTATGGTTTGCGCAGTGCACCTTTCATTGCTGTACGTACGTTACGTCAGCTGGCGCACGACGAGGCCGCGCGGCATCCGCACGGCGCGCGGATGGTGCTTCATAATTCATACATTGATGATTTTTTAGGGTCTGCGAGAACTTTACAGGAAGCCTGTACGTTACAGGACGATCTCATCGAGCTCCTCAAGCTTGGTGGTTTCGATTTACGAAAGTGGGCGAGCAGCTCGCCGGAGTTACTGGCTCGGGTCGGCGTCGATCAGTGCGCGGTTGTCAACTTTGATGAAGATACGTTATCTTCGGTTAACGTCCTAGGATTAAAATGGGATCCTAAAGATGATTGTTTTTTCTACGATTATAATTTAAAAGATAATACTTTTACAAAACGCTCCGTCTTAAAATTACTAGCGAGCATTTTTGACCCTATAGGTTTTCTTGCACCGTGTGTCTTTCTTGCAAAATGTTTAATGCAAGATTTATGGAAACTTAATATAAATTGGGATGAACCCCTTCCATTAGATCTTCGTAAGAGATGGGAGGAATTCACTTTGTCGTTATCCATTCTTTCTGAACTTCGCATCGAGCGCCACTTGTTAATAACGAATTTTACTGACGTTCAAATAGTCGGATTCTGTGACGCGTCGTCGCGTGGTTACGCCGCCTGCATTTACCTGCGCAGTGCGGATGAAAACGGCAAAGTTAAACCTAGGCTACTGTGCAGTAAAACAAAAGTAGCTCCTATAAAACCTCTTTCTATTCCAAGATTAGAATTGATGGCATGTGTACTTCTGTCTAAATTATTTTCTTTTGTTAAAAATAATATAACAGACTTCAATTATAAAATTATAGCCTTGACAGATTCTAGCGTGGCCCTAGCATGGCTACAAACAGAACCTTATAAATTAAAAGTGTTTATTTCGAATCGCGTAGCACAAGTTGTTGAAGTGGTACCGCCTAGCAACTGGTACCATGTTAACAGCGAGAATAACATAGCTGACGTGTGTTCCCGCGGTGTGGCGCCGCGCGCGCTGCTCGAGCTGCGGCAGCGCTGGCTTCACGGCCCGCACTGGCTCAGTGAAGACGTTCCTCACTGGCCTATCAGTACATTTTACGTTCGGAATAAAAATAATATTTTAGAATTAAAATCAAATACGGACAGTTTTAACTTAGTAGCTAATAATGAACTTTTTGATAACGAGCTGTTTTTAAGATTTTCATCCTTTAATAGATTACAGCGCGTCACAGCTTGGTGTCTGCGATTAATTAAAAACTTACGTAAACAAAAGAATAATAAAATGTTATCTAAAACCTTGTCAACTCTCGAGTTGAATAGTGCACATGACCTAATTATCAAAATAACGCAAAATCAATATTATTTTAAAGAAATATTGCAATTAAAATTAAGTAAAATTTCTTTTATTCCGACGTTACGGAAATTAAGTCCTTTTTTGGATGAATCGGGGCTCCTCAGGGTGGGGGGTAGAATCTCCCAAGCGAGCCTACCGTTCAATCAAAAGCATCCCGTTTTGTTACCAAAGCGAAGTCACGTGACAAACTTACTGATCGAATATTATCATAAAAACTATTTACATGTGGGACCTCGTACGTTACAAGGAATTCTTTCACAAAATTATTGGATCGTTTCCGCTCGTAGCGTGATCCGGTCGGTTTTGTCTCGGTGTGTCACGTGTTTCAAGTGTAGTCCACGCGGAATCCAGCCTAGCATGGGTACATTACCTAAGGCGCGCTTAGAGCCGTACAAGGTCTTCAGCCACGTCGGCGTAGATATTGGCGGACCCTTCTATGTAAAAGAAAGTTGTCGGCGCAATGCTAGGTTGAATAAATCATATCTTTGTTACTTTGTCTGTTTTTCAACTAAAGCAGCTCATTTAGAAGTTCTAAGTGATTTATCTGCAGATTGTTTCCTAGCTTGTTTGGATAGGTTTGTTGCTCGTCGTGGTTTGTGCGCGTGTCTGTATTCAGACTGTGGAACAAACTTTACAGCTGCAAGCAAGCATCTGCAAGAGGTTGGCAAATTTTGGCAAAACAATAACATAAAAAATACAATTGCAGATGGTTGCTCAGTTCGTACTATAGAGTGGAAGTTTAATCCTCCGAGTGCTCCCAACATGGGAGGACTTTGGGAGGCAGGCATTAAATCTGCCAAGTATCATTTAGTGCGCGCAGTTGGCGATAGATCTCTAACATTCGAGGAACTTACGACTTTATTCTGTAAAGTGGAGGCTGTGTTAAACTCACGCCCACTGTGTTCTCTGTCAGATAACCCTAACGAGTTTGAGGTGTTAACTGCTGGACATTTTCTTATAGGTCAGAGTCTTCTGGCCGTGCCAGAATTTAATTTTGAGGACGTTTCTCACAACAGGCTGTCACGGTGGCAGCACATACAAAAAATGTCTCAATCATTTTGGAGACGGTGGTCTCATGACTACCTCCATACATTACAGCAAAGAGCGAAATGGCATTCGTCGCCACCTGGTGTTCAGGTCGGTGACCCTGTTTTAATAAAATCTGACCTAACTCGCCCATTGCAATGGCCGTTAGGCAGAATTGTAGAAACGTTTCCTGGTCCTGACGGCCACATTCGGGTCGTTAGAGTTAAAACTTCTAAAGGTCTCTTAAAGAGGCCAGTTAATAAACTATGCCCTCTTCCATTTTCCAATTAAACAGTACTAAAATTTATTTTAATTAGTAGGTACTTTAGGTTAAGTTCAACCGTTTTAGGGTGGTTTTATAAAATTGTTGCATCATAAATTCTCTTTTATTTTATTTTAAAGCACACAAATATAGTGCTTGTTTATAGTAAAACACTTAGGAATCTTACTCGTAGCAAAGGTTCATGTAAAACTTTGTGTACACATATATTTTCTAATTTTTGTTACTGGAAATCATTACAATGATTTCGGTGGGGGGTATGTTCGGTTCTTGCCTCAAATGTAGGTAGAATTAAAACTGTACAAATTGCGGGTGACCGACGTTCGGTCACTTGACGTGTCGAATCTGCATGGGCGTTGCTCTGCATCGTAAAATACCTTAAAAAAATACTTTGAACTGTGTTCTTCCTGTGCTGTGAGCTTGGTGGTGTCTACACTGTGCTGTTTGAAAAGTGCTGGACTATCAGAACGTTTCTGAGAGCTGAGCTGGCTGCCTGGAAGACGCCCTTAACCTACGTGCATGAACGTTGAGACTACTGACGGAGACTGGCGGTGGAAGCTCGAGGTTTGTGCAGTCTTTCTTCCTTATTTGAGGCAGGGGTCCGTGATTCTCCTCATTTAAATCAAGACTTTGAATCCTTAATTGATACGTTACTTTTCTACTTTTCAAAAACTTAAGGTTCCATTGAACCAGCAAAATAATTCTTACCAGTCCCAACCAGTCATCTTTAATAATGACCAATGTTCCAACCTTTACATTAGGTCTACTAGCTTGCCACTTAGGCCTATTTTGCAGCTGCACGAGGTATTGTTTGTGCCACTGTTTCCAGAATGACTGCTGCATTTGCACACACTGTTTCCAAAACTTCAATCTATTAGTTGGAACATCAGTCACATCTGGCTCTGGAAAGGACTGTAAAGGTGCCCCCGTGAGAAAATGACCGGGGGTGAGATAAGACATATCATCATAATCTGACCTAATTAAGGGCACTAAAGGCCGGGAATTTAAGATTCCTTCAATTTGTACCATAACAGTATACAATTCTTCATAAGTAAGGCATTTATCCCCTACTACACGCTTTATATGATACTTAACACTTTTTATACCGGCTTCCCATATGCCCGCAAAATTTGGTGAATATGCAGGTATAAACTTAAATGAAATCCCTAATGAGTTAGTATAATTATGAACAGCTGCTCGATGTTCACTAGAATTTTGCATTTTATACAGCTCCTTTAATTGGTTCCTTGCGCCACGGAAATTAGAAGCATTATCTGAATATATTACAGATGGTTTATTTCTTCTCGAGATAAATCGTTTTAAAGCGGCCAAATAAGTATCAGTAGTCATATCTGTAACGAGCTCAACATGTATAGCCTTAGTGGAAAAGCAAATGAACAATACAAGGTATCCCTTTGATATTAAAACCTTTCTGGCCCGTGATTGTTTTATTTGGAAAGGACCTCCATAGTCAACTCCTACCACTTCAAAAGGACGCGAAGCTGTTACACGACTATGTGGCAAGGTACCCATCAATTGTGAAGCCTGCTTTGCCTTAAGTTTAAAACATACCACACATCTATGTGTAACATTCTTTATTTCTCTTAAACCATTGATCAGCCAATATTTTTGATTTAAGTAACTCAATATAAGCTTAGGCCCAGCATGTAATAACAGCAAGTGGGCATTGTGAATAATCAGTGTAGTTATATGTGATTGTTTAGGTAAAATAATAGGATGCCTTTGGGTAAAGGACATCTTTGAATGTTGTAGCCTTCCTCCAACCCGTAAGACACCTTTATCATCTAGAAAAGGATTTAATTGTAATAAACTACCTTTAATTGGATGACCATTGCTTAAGCATTTAATTTCAGAACAAAAAATAAGTCTTTGTTCACATTTGACAATAATTGTTGAAGCAAAATTCAGTTCACTTACAGTTAGAGAATTATTAATTTTATTTTTTGAATTTTTGCAATTGTTATAAAATCTAAATATGTAAGCAACTATTCTTTGTAATTTATCCCATGATGAGTGTTTGCAAAATATATTCTTTATAAATTCATTATCCTTTTCCTTTATATTTACCAAACATGTGTTTTTAACCTCTGGCAGTTTGTGAATATCAATATTATTATTAGAATTAGGACAATAATTTTTATCATGCATAACCTGTGGACCATGCCACCACCATAATAAATTATGCTTCAGCATATCAGGCTCTAGCCCTCTTGATATACAATCAGCTGGATTAAGTTGTGTATTTATATAATGCCATGAAAACCCTTTAGTATTTTCTATAATACATTTTACTCTGTTGGCAACATAAACAGACAGACGAACAGGCTCAATTTTTAACCAAGCTAAAGCAATTTGAGAATCTAAGTACAGGTATACATCAAGCTGTTCTTTACTTGTTTTTAAACATAAAGGTATTATATATCTTCTTAACTAAAATAGACAACAAGAGTGCACTATTGAGCTCAAGCCTAGGCATTGTTAACTGCTTCCCAATGGGACTGACTCGAGACTTAGAGCAAAGTAAGTCCATGGTGACTGAACCATCAGGTTTAACCACCCTTAAATATAGACAACATCCATAAGCATCATTTGATGCATCTGCAAATCCTATTAATTCTATTTTTTTACTTAAAGATATGTCTATGTTCCTAGCAATCGAAATACACGACATATTAATTAAATTTAATGCAAAACCTTGCCATTTTTCATTTAACTCTGAAGGTAAAGGAACATCCCAAGCTAAATTCGTTTTCCAGAGTTCTTGTAAAAATAATTTTGCTTTAACAAAAATAGGACCGACCATTCCCAAGGGGTCAAAGAACTTGCTAACAAAACTTAAAACCTCTCGTTTAGTGTAAACATTACTTAACTGTTTTTTCGGACAGCACACATCAATACTATCAGTTTTTATATTGTAATGTAATCCTAATGTTTTTACAGAAATATTATTATCATAAGCTAAATCAATATTTTCTAATTGCTGCTTCTCTATGGAAATATTAGCTAAAATTTGTGGTACATTAGAATACCATTTATGCAATTGGAAACCTCCCAAATTTAATAAATCAATTAATTCATTTTTTAACTGTTCTAACTCCTTTATATTGTTTGTACCCCCACAAATATCATCTACATAGGTTCTATGCCTCAAGGTTGATGCTGCTAAATTATATTTGTCACCATATCTGTTAGCTAATTCAAGTAGACAGCGAGTAGCCAAGTAAGAAGAACTTTTTAAACCATATGTGACGGTTTGAAGTTGAAGACATTTAATATTATGCTCATTAGACTCTCGCCATAAAATATTTTGGAGTTGACAATGACCTTTGTCTAATTTTATATTTCTGAACATTTGCCTTATGTCACAGATAAGTATATATTTATCCAATCTAAACTGTATTAAAATATCAATTAAATCATTCTGAACTATAGGGCCATTCAGCAAAATATCATTTAAGGAAATCCTATTTTTAGTTAACATGCTACCATCAAAAACTACTCTTAACTTGGTGGTTTTAGATCCTTCATTAAAAACAGGATGATGAGGCAAAAAATAAATGTTACCTTTCTTAAGATCATATTGTGATATATCAACTAGCTGGGCATGTCCTTGTTTAATATAATCATCTATAAACAATTTGTATTTATTGAATAAATCTGGATTCTTAGATAATCTTTTTTCAATGTTATAAAATCTTTGCAAGGCACAGGTTAAGGAATCGCCTAAATCAATCTCTTCAAATGGCAACTTAAGTGGCAAAGATACCTGAAATCTATTATTTTTAAGGACTACATTTTCATGGAAACACTGTTCTGCTAATTCTTGTTCGGAATTAGATTCAAAAAAGGTTTCAGGCACCTTCTCACACTCCCAAAATTGTTGTAATTGTTTATGAATAGAATCATCACACTTGGAACAAGTTTCCTCAAAATAATTATTAGTTAAACACTTATTAGTTAAATTGCAATATTTAATGCCCTTAGTATTGTCCTTACTAACAACAGTACCACCCACAACATACCCCAACTTAGTGTTAATAAGGTAGGGTCCGTTGGGTGTCAGCGGTATCCGCTCACGTAGCAACACCTGGAAAAACACATCACAGGCTAAAAGCAGTTGCACATGCCCAGGCGCATAAAAACTAGCATCAGCCAGCTGTACATAGGAAGGGATATTTAAGTGTGCAATATCAATCAATTGGTGAGGTATAGTGCAAGATATCTTTTCAATAACAGAACAAGTGACAGGCAAACTAAATTCTCTTTGAAGACAAGAGCCAATAGTAAATCGTGCAATATTATTTATATTATTTGTGCCTTCGCACACACCCACTACAGTATGAGACTGCAAGGAAATTAAACATTTAATTTGATCAGCAATTTCTTTGGTGATCATTGATACTTCACTACCAGAATCAAGGATAGCCCTAACATACATAAGAGACCCATCGTTTTTAACCAATTTTATCATAGCAGTTGGCAACAGTACATGCTCATTTTTCCTGCAGTTAAAAAGTGACACCTTGCAATCTCCCATGGCTTCAGATTCATTATCTGCTGAAATATTATTGTTGTCATTATGCAACAATGTATTATGCACACCCCTGCATTTAGCACAGCGAAAGTTAAAATGACACCTCTTTGAGTGGTTATTCAAGCATAGCTTACATCGCTTTGTTTTTTCAATAAATTTTAATTTATCACTCAATGAACTTATTTTAAATTTTGAACAATTATAAATTTTATGACCATCTTTATTGCAATACTCACATGAGTTTTGCCTGGTAAACAGGCTTACTCGTGAGGCTCCTCCACCACCACTTGTCCTTTTGTCTGGTTGAGCCGTTGCCTCAAAGGCTATTGCTTTGTTTTCTAAAAATGTTAAGAAATCACACAACTTATAACTATTATCCTTGACATTACATTGATCCAAATAGAATGACCTAACTGTATAAGGGTCTATTTTTCTAGATAATATTGCAATTAAGATCATATCCCATTGAGATACAGGTTGCCCTAAACTCTCCAATGCACTCAAGTTTTGCTTAATATCTGCAACAACATTTCTTAACACTACAGAAGTACACTTAACTATAGGCACAATATCCAATATTTTATTTATGTGATCAGTTATAATTTTGTTTTTATTATCATATCTTTCCACAAGTAAGTTAAGAGCTTTCTTATAATTACTAGATTCTAAAGTTAAATTTTTTATTAAGTCTCTCCCCCCTTAGAAAGCTTCGCAAATAATACAATTTTTGAGTTTCACTTAGTTTTTCATTTGAATCAATTAAACTTTTAAACAAATTGATAAATGGGTAATACTCACTGCTTTGCCCACTAAAGTTTTGAATATTAATTTTAGGTAAATTTACATTATCTGTTGTAGGACTACATAATGTTGTAGACTTACTGGCATTTTTGCAACTTAGTGCTTGCTGCAAACATGATAAGGCTGCTATATATTTATCTTCATATTCATTGAATTCATTCTCATCTTTAGTGGGAATTTTGTGGCAATAAGTTTGGTAATTTTCAAATGACTTTTCCAGGTAATTTATTTTCACCTTAAGGGTTTCCAGTGAAATTTCTTCAGCCCAATGAGGAAGTTGCGTCATATTAAACAATTTAGTTATAGAGCCCTTTAGCTGGCCACGAGCAGCAATATACTCTTCTAATGTTTTTGCCATCGCGCAACGTATTTTTTTTTTCTTAGGTTTATCACTATGACCAAACTATGACACTGGATACTCAACAAAAATACTTAAGTATGTAGTAACTAATTCTCAACCCTTAAATCGGCTTGCAATATAGTACACATTTATTTGCCAATTCTATTATTTATAAGTTAAAATTTTAATTTTTCAAACATAGAACTTGATAATATTTAAAAATGTCAAGCACACGACGCAGAGCAGATGCACAGAGCACATTCCACAAACACCAGAAGCGAGGTTCCCGCGCCGCGTATTCCAGTAGTACAAACTGCAACCAAGCTCCGCTGCTGCCACAGCTTATCGACCAATGATGTCACTGCTTAGCCGCCGCGCCAATCTCAATATTGTTGAATTGACCAATCGACTGATTGTGTTGTAATCTAAGGTTGTAACGATCTTTGTTGGCTTTAGGCCCTCCGCACATGAAGCTACTCAAAAAGAACTAATTACTAACTCAAATTACTAACAAGTTGCTTCAGCGTCACCGCCCATACATTCTCATTGAGGTTCGCACACGACGCAACTAGTCACTAACCGGTTAGTAACGCGTAAGCAACTGATCGCGCATGACGCGTCGTGCCGGTCGCCACGCTACGGTTTACCAGAGTTTTCTAGTGTATTTGTTGTGAAAATGAACGACCAAACATTAAATATAAAATTTGTTCAGGAAGTGGAAAAGCGTCCATGCTTATATAATTATAAACTATCAGATTACTCACGAAAGGATGTAACAGAAAGGGCATGGAGTGAAGTGGGAAAAATATTTAATTTGACAGGTAAGTATTTTTTATTTATTACAAAATATGATTCCATTGCCACGGTAATGCTGCATGTGGTGTAATAAAATAATTTGCCAGATAATCTCTGAGATTATAAGCTGAAGATAGTGGAGTTATTTGAAGATTTTGTGGAGCTGGTATTGATTCAGGAGTGAAGTCAGTTGTTTCAAATGGCTGTGGTTTGTACTGAATACCTTCTCTGCTACGTACGTAATTGTGCAATATACACGCAGATTTTACAATATTTGTAACTTTTTGAGGATCTCGACAACGTATAGGTCTGTCTAGAACACCAAATTTCTCAGCCATCATTCCAAATGTACATTCAACAGTCTTTCTTCCTCGACTCAGCCTATAATTAAATACTCTTTTTATATTATTCAAAGTTCGTTTTGGATATGGTCTCATCAGATAGCGTAATAATGGAAACGCCTCATCACCTACGAAATAGTAAGGAAATTCCTTATCGTCGTTTGGTAATCTTGAAGGCGCGGGAATATTAGCAGCGTTTTCTAGCCACTGTTTGATACCAGAAGCACGAAATATTCCACCATCACTATTTCTCCCAGCGTAGCCACATTCAATTAATGTAAATAGCCCGTCTGCATCACTACAGGCCATCAAGACGACAGAATGAAATGATTTGTAGTTAAAATTATTTGATCCCGAATTAGGGAATTTCTCTATTCGAATATGTTTCCCATCTAAAGAACCGATGCAGTTAGGCAAATTCCACAACAAACTATAGCGCTCTGATATATTCTTCCATTGGGTCACATTCGGGATTGGCATATAAATATCTTTTAGAACATTCCAAATAATAATTGTAGTTTCAGCGATTATCTGTGCAACTGTATTGTCTCCTCTTGCAAAATAGAAGCTGATATTTACAAATGAATCTCCACTTGCCAAGTACCTACAAAATCAGAATAAATTTGTTAATTTTGTTTCAGAAAGCCAAGCTAAAGAAAAATGGAAAAATTTGCGAACTGTTTTCGTCCGGCACATAAAACCAGCTCCAAGTGGATCTTCCTCGAAAAATAAGAAACCGTATTATTTGGCCGATGCGATGTAATTTTCAATCCCATACATCAAAGTTCTGAACAATACCGTATCAGGGAATGTTCCTCATCAAGCTATTAGGGAAGTGATGGAGCAAGAAGATAACGAAGAAGTAAATGAGTCGCAATCCATATTACAACAGAACATCCCATCACCATCCCAAAATATCCCATCACCCATGTCATGCCCTCTGCCTGTATCTTCTCCTATATCAAATCAACCACTGTCTCCCATGTCATGCCCTTCATCCAGATCAAATGCGCCCAGCACTGACATCCGCTCTAATCGTCGTAAAGGAAAACCAATTTCAACTGTCGATGACGGTATTATTGATTACTTCAAAGCCAGAAAGGCTAAACTTGAAAAAAAAGCTGAAGACACAGAGGATCCTAAACGGATGTTTTTGCTAAGCTTACTACCAGACATGAAAGCAATGTCCGACAGTCAAACGAGAACCTTCAAGCGAAGAGTGCTGGCCTTAGTGGATGAAATTTTAGAAGAATCTCCGAAACCTTTGGCACCACCACAACGAGCCACACCAGCATATTTTGATACACAAGGTGTCTTTCTTTCTTCGCAAGGACTGCCTGTAATAAATAGACAACAAGCCACACCAGCATATAATGCTGAAACACAAGGCGTCTCTCTTTCTACGCAAGAACTGCCTGTATCAAATGAACAGCAAGCCACACCAGCATACAATAATCACATTTTGTCGTATTATGAATCAGTACCGCTTCTACTTAATACAAATAGTGATTAAAAGTTCATTTAAGAATTTAATACTAAGTTGTGTGATTGTGAATTACAAGTAAATAAATAAAAATCTTACCTCAAAGTTATTAAAATTCTTTCTTCTGCGCTCACGCACTCCCGCATGTTAGTATTTTTTTTATAAATGGCAGGAGATATTAATTGTACCAAATTTAAATAGCTATCTTCGGACATTCTATAGAATCCCACAAATTTATTATCTGTTTCTCGCAGCTCTTGTGCTGCAACTGACAATCTGCAGTTCACATTATTTCGAATATACGGGTGAATCCAAAACCTTCGAGGATTCCTTCGGCGTCTATTAAGATAATATATAATACAATGTCGTCGTCATCCTCGCTCGCTCCACTCGACATGTTTCCTTTTTTTTTCAAATATTTCCCCTTGTTAAGCGTGCGCTTTCGTGAGAAAAAATAATAGAAATGACTGAAACCTTGCAACTTGAGTAGCGTCGTGTGCGAGTTACAGTTTGTAATTGGTTTGTAATTGTAATTACGGATTAGTTTCGTCTTTTCTGAGTAGCTTCATGTGCGGAGGGCCTTAAGCACACTTCCGTTCATATATATTGCGTAGTTTTAATAGCATCTAATGAAATTTTTTGACGAATTTTTCGTTTATTTTTCCACAGCTTCTATTTTTAATGGCATTGACAAACCATTCCTCATTTTAGGTAGATACTTCGTAGAAATTGACGTCTACCACCGCTTCTATCTTTCTTATTTATAGAATAAGCCTTGTAAAGAATCAACCTTCTCTTCTCGAAGGACCATTTTTATGTAGGAGCAAGGCGCTGGTTAGAAAAATTGAAAACTCGCACACTACATAAAAGGTTCTTTTATTTAGCAACGTGCACACCACGTACATAAATAACTGTTTGTTTGCACTCGCACACCTTTCTTATTACTAAGTACATTGAACTTAATTATGTTGTAAGAACAATCACTTTTAAATGCACATAAGTAATAAATTGATAATATTTAATATTTGTGGCTATAGCCCACACGCGCTGCAATCAGCGATACATACGTTAAAAAAAAAGGAAGTAAAAAAAATGGTTAAAGGAAATGTCACATCACAACAGATCTGCCAACATTATAGAAATCTAACAATATTGCCACATGACAAAACTTTATGTTACGTTCAGGACTTAACAATATTATTATGTGACTGTTGTATTCAATCTTATTGTATCTAAGAGTATAAATGTTAATAATTATACAATCTTTTCAAAAAATAAATATTCAATAAGGTGATTTGTAGGTACACGATTTGATCACTGTCATTTACTTACAATTCAATACTATTTATCGTTGTGAATGTTGATTAGGTACTTACCTTCTTTACAAAAGTAAAATGTTAAGTATTAAGTACAATTTATACCCCTTAAGATTATGTTATTAGAGGCAAATATTTGTATTTGATGTTTAAGAATGCTAAATTTTTATTCCATAGTTAATAAATAAATGTTACTTGTTTAAAATTAAAAAAGACTTTTATTCATTTGAACAACTAAGAACGCATGTTTCATTCATCTTTTTTAATATAAATGTAAAATAGTTTTAAGAAAAATATTGAAGTATATGTATGTCTTTCACGTTTTACGGTGTCATTTGTTAATGTCAAAGAAAAGAAGGCATATGCGCGTTCAAGATACCTAGGCTGTTCCGTTGTTAAGTACCTACATAAAACTGTTAAGCACGCGCGCTGCGCCAATGCACAAAACAGTTTTATGTTATAAATTTAATAGCACAACAGTGGGGTCGCTTGATCACATGTATGTATTCATAGCTAAATACAATGTAGATGTAAAATAATAAAAGTTTTGATTGAAAGACATCCATTCTTAATTGAAGAGAATATTACCTAAATTTAAAATAAAGAAAGTTTTGAATGAAAGACATCCCTTCTTAATTGAAGAGAATATTACCTCAATTTTAAATAATAAAAGTTTTGAATGAAAGACATCCCTTCTTAATTGAAGAAAATATTACCTCAATTTAAAATAATAAAAGTTTTGAATGAAAGACATCCCTTCTTAATTGAAGAGAATATTACCTAAATTTAAAATAATAAAAGTTTTGAATGAAAGACATCCCTTCTTAATTTAAGAAAATATTAACTAAATTAAAAATAATAAAAGTTTTGAATGAAAGACATCTCTTCTTAACCCTTAAGCAGGCCACGGACGTATGCTACCCACATAGATTTTTTAACGTTGTAGCCAGGTTTTGGTAATACCAAACCCACAATCTGTCAAAATCTAATCATGAATATATACTCTATGATTTCAAATACCGAATCTCTGTGTATCCGAATGTCAATGTCATTGGCAGCCATTTGAATTTTGAATAACCGGTAAAGAGGTGATTTTCAGTGTCCGTGCAAGTTTTTTTCCGATTATGGCGAAACAAAGAAAGGTAAGTCGTGTAATTTTTTGATATGTTGCAGATTATGAGTTTATCTAACAATAATTTTATTATTTGTAGTTCAGTTATTGCAAAATTGTACAAAAATATGGTAAAATAACATGTGGGGAACATATGACCATTACCTGTTGAGTTGAACTATTTTGTGGGAAAATTATTTCCTTTGCCTGTTCTAATTACATTTTGTTTTATACTAGCTTATTCACCCTACTTTGTTTGTGTGTTTTAATATAAGCAAATTTTTATAAGAAAATGCGCATGATTATGAATATTTTACATAAGTGTTACTCATAATTGGGATTCTCCAACAGAATTTTGTAAAAACTTTTGATATAAATATCATATAAATATTAGCAATTTGTTACTGTTTTTCTTTACACAGGGACCGCTCAAAGACCGTCAGATAGAAAGTATTCTGGAAGAATGGAACTCATCATCAGAAGATGATGAAGAGAATGAAGAATGTGCAGCTTTGGACTATATACCTAAATCAGTGGATATGTTGCTGGATCAAATTCAAGGTATGACAACCCAACAGCTGCTACATGTATTAGAAGATGCTGATGAACAATGCGCTTCTGCTGCTGATGAGGATATGCTGCCACCTTTACCTGCTCCCTTTCAAGCCCGTGGTCCTGCTGCCAGTGAGATGCTGTCGTCCTTAACTGCTCCCTCTCAAGCTCATAGTTCTGCCGCCGATGAGATGCTGCCGTCCTTACCTGCTCCCTCTCATGCTCATAGTTCTGCTGCCGATGAGATGCTGCCGTCCTTACCTGCACTCTCTCAAGCCCGTGGTTCTACTACCGATGAGATGCTGTCGTCCTTACCTGCTCCCTCTCAAGCCCGTAGTTCTGCTACCGATGAGATGCTGTCGTCCTTACCTGCTCCCTCTCAAGCCCGTAGTTCTACTACCGATGAGATGCTGTCGTCCTTACCTGCTCCCTCTCAAGCCCGTAGTTCTGCTACCGATGAGGAAATGCTGCCGTCTTTACCTGCTTCCTCTCAAGCCCGTAGTTCTGCTACCGATGAGATGCTGTCGTCCTTACCTGCTCCCTCTCAAGCCCGTAGTTCTACTACCGATGAGATGCTGTCGTCCTTACCTGCTTCCTCTCAAGCCCGTAGTTCTGCTGCCGATGAGGAAATGCTGCCGTCCTTACCTGCTCCCTCTCGAACCCGTAGTTCTGCTCCCGATGAGGAAATGCTGCCGTCTTTACCTGCTCCCTCTCAAGCCCGTAGTTCTGCTGCCGATGAGGAAATGCTGCCGTCCTTACCTGCTCCCTCTCGAACCCGTAGTTCTGCTCCCGATGAGGAAATGCTGCCGTCTTTACCTGCTCCCTCTCAAGCCCGTAGTTCTGCTGCCGATGAGGAAATGCTGCCGTCCTTACCTGCTCCCTCTCGAACCCGTAGTTCTGCTCCCGATGAGGAAATGCTGCCGTCTTTACCTGCTTCCTCTCAAGCCCGTAGTTCTGCTGCCGATGAGGAAATGCTGCCGTCCTTACCTGCTCCCTCTCGAACCCGTAGTTCTGCTCCCGATGAGGAAATGCTGCCGTCTTTACCTGCTCCCTCTCAAGCCCGTAGTTCTGCTCCCGATGAGGAAATGCTGCCGTCCTTACCTGCTCCCTCTCGAACCCGTAGTTCTGCTCCCGATGAGGAAATGCTGCCGTCTTTACCTGCTCCCTCTCAAGCCCGTAGTTCTGCTGCCGATGAGGAAATGCTGCCGTCCTTACCTGCTCCCTCTCGAACCCGTAGTTCTGCTCCCGATGAGGAAATGCTGCCGTCTTTACCTGCTCCCTCTCAAGCCCGTAGTTCTGCTGCCGATGAGGAAATGCTGCCGTCCTTACCTGCTCCCTCTCGAACCCGTAGTTCTGCTCCCGATGAGGAAATGCTGCCGTCTTTACCTGCTCCCTCTCAAGCCCGTAGTTCTGCTGCCGATGAGGAAATGCTGCCGTCCTTACCTGGCCCTTCACAAGCCCATGGTTCTGCTGTTAATGAGCAGATGCCTTCTATGCCTGCTCATGCTAATGATGTTGCTCTCTTTTCGACATATTCTCAACTACAGTCCCAGAATAGAATATGGACAACTAATGTACAACATTGGGTAGAACCTCAATTCAGTGAAGGTTTAGAGCCAACAAAAGAATACAATCATAGAAGTACTCCAATACAGTATTTCAATAACATTTTTCCAGCCGAACTTTTTGAAATGATTGTATTGTATACTAATAAATATGCAACACTAAAGCGGAGCAAATTTTGGATAGACACTGACATACATGAAGTCAAAGCATTTTTGGCCATCGTGATCCTCATGGGACTACACCCTTTGCCAGACATTGAACTGTATTGGAGTTCAGATCCATTTTATAACAATGTGGAAATAAGTGGTACCATGACTTGCAAAAGATTCAAAAAACTACTGGAGAATATACACGCATGTGACATTACAACACATTTACCCCGTAACCACAGAGACCACGATAAATTACAAAAAATAAGACCTATGCTTACTCTACTAAACAGAACATTTCAGGAGAACGCCACCAATTCGCAAACTCAGTCAGTAGACGAGAGTATGATTAAATTTAAGGGACGTGATAGCAAAAAGCTATACATGCCAATGAAGCCGATAAAAAGAGGTTTTAAAGCATGATGCCGTTGCGACTCTGAAAGTGGATATCTCGTATATCTCGGATATCTCGACATATACGTAGGCAAAGATAATGAACCAAACGAAGAAGGGCTGGGTTACAGAGTTGTAAACAAATTAGCTCAAAATCTACCAAGGAATACGCTATTGACCTTTGATAACTTTTTTACTTCTGTAGCTCTCATGGAATGCCTTTATCACAGAGTAATTTTTGCGATTGGCACTGTTAGGATGCAACGAAAAGGTCTTCCAAAAGATTTAGCTATTCAAAAAGCTCGAACTCCCGAAGAGCGACAACTTATCAAAGAAAATAAACTCCAACCAGGTGAGTTTACATTCCGTGTTTGCCCTCCTTCAGCTGTAATAAAATGGAAAGACTCAAAAGATGTTTACGTGATTACTACTGCTATTGACCCTAAAAGAACTGAAACAATACAAAGAACTCAAAAGGATGGGCAAAAAAAAGACATTCTCTGCCCATCTGCGATTGCAGAGTACACTAGACATATGGGTGGAGTAGACCGTTTTGATCACTTCCGAAGGTCTTATTCGATAGGTCGCAGGTCTAATAAATCCTGGTTTAGAATGTTCTGGTTTCTTTTTGAGAGCGCTGTGATTAATTCATATATACTGTATAAACACAAAAATGAAACCCGTCAAAACGTACACAGGGATTTTAGATTGCGTTTGGCGAGAAGTCTAAAGTCTAAATATCTGACACTAAAAAAACAGGATCCAGTAGTGTTCAAAAATAAAAAAGGCGGAGTTTTTGGAGTTCCTGACGAAACACGATTGAGCCCGCAAGGACATTTTCTGAAATTGACGACTTTTAAGCGTTGCCGATTCTGCAGCACACGCAAACAAGAAAAGCGTTCAAAATACATATGTAAAATTTGTAAAGTTTCGCTATGCGTTGATCCATGTATGAAAGCGTTCCATCAAGCTAATTCTGGGACATTAAAATGTTTTATCTTTCATTATAACAAAAATAATCAAAAATTACAATTATAATAATGAATAATGACAGAAATATATTTTAGTTTCATTTCAAACTTACCTGTAGATACCTAAATTTGAAAGTAAACATAATAAATAATAGTATTTACAATTTTATAAAATAAAAGTAAATAAATAAATAAATTATGGACATACACACTTTTGCCTTTTATATATAGATATACAGCTAAGGATTGACTCTGTTCAGGCAATGGGTTTATGTTTTCCCACATCATTTTTTCAGGTATTTCAATGTTTTTCAGGAATTTGTTGACAAGGAATCGTAAAAAGCGTTATACAAAGACTAAATCCATATATAACACTTATAATATCACAGGGGTTCTTCGAGGCCTGTTTAAGGGTTAATTGAAGAAAATATTAACTAAATTGAAAATAATGAAAGTTTTGAATGAAAGGCATCCCTTCTTAATTGAAGAAAATATTAACTAAATTTAAAATAATGAAAGTTTTAAATGAAAGACGTAACTTCTTAATTGAAGAGAATATTACCTAAATTTAAAATAACGAGAGTTTTGAATGAAAGACATTCCTTCTTAATTGAAGAGAATATTACCTAAATTTAAAATACTTAATGAAAGTTTTGAATGAAAGACATCCCTTCTTAATTAAAGAAAATATTAACTAAATTTAAAATAATAAAAGTTTTAAATGAAAGACGTAACTTCTTAATTGAAGAGAATATTAACTAAATTTAAAATAATAAAAGTTTTAAATGAAAGACGTAACTTCTTAATTGAAGAGAATATTACCTTCGGTCAAGTAAATGTTTATTTGATTTACAAGAAAATATTGATTTGAAGTGACATTATTCCATTTTATTCATATAAGCACAATTAATCTTATTTTAAAGAAAATTAACCAAGATTATCCCTAATTTTATTTTAAGAAAATATTGTTTTCCCTATATATGAGTGAATCGTTTTCTTGGACTTATGAAATTTGCTTTAACTGGAGTAAATTTTCTTTATTTTAAGAAATCCTTTTTTACCGTGTATCACTATCTCTCTCTCTCATAGGTACCGAACCCGATGGCACGGTGGAATGTGGCGCGGAAGCGTAACTGTTGGGGTTTATGTTCGACTCTCGTCCGGGTAATTTCTCAAGATGAAGCGAGCTGTGGTGTTTGCGTTTACAAATATTACAAACTGTGTTCGAATTACAATCAGAAGAAAAATGCTTTAAACTTAAACAATTAAAACACGCACCGAACTGCTTCGCGGATCTAAAACGGACTTCGGGGGGACTTTTATTAAACGCGGGACACTTATACAAATGGGAATGTTTAGTTGAATCACACAAACACCTTTTACAATCTACAATATTAACAAATGTGTGTAACTTCGGAGGCGCATTAATAGTATGTTTACTAATTTCTATCTTTCTATTGGAACTAGAATTAGAAGCCGCGGAGGAACGTTGTGAAATCTTAGATTGGTTTACAATAAAATCAACAAAGCTTTCAAACGTCGGTATTTCATTCGAACCATTACTCATCTCAAACGAACGAACAGTCTCACAATCAATTTTCTTTAAGGCAATATGTAACAAAATATAATTCGACAAATCTTTTAGTTTTAAATTATTCAAAGCGCGAGCGGCTGTTACAAATTTATCAAGGAATAAATCTAAGCTGTTTGCAGTAGCACAAGTTAATGATTTTAAATCTAACAATTGATTCAAATATGTTGAAGCTAACATACGCTTATCTTCGTACTCATTAATTAGCGTTTGTAAAATAAGCGAATAATTATCCGCGCTGGGTGCAAGTCCAGCACAGACAGCTTGTGCCTTATTACCAATTTTTCCTAATAAATAATACGATCTCTCCGAGTCTGTAAGCGATGGATTATCATGAATAGTTGACTTGAAACTTGCGTAAAACAACGGCCACGAGCGAATGTCGCCGTCGAATGACATTAAGTCTATGGGAGGCAGCAAAGGCCGACCCTTTACCTCCCCGAGAGGTCGTGGAGAACTGTGCCTTGCAGCTCCTGACACGGCTATACAACTGTTCAAACGCGATCATACATTTATAATTAGGTGTTGCGTCAGGTTTCAAAGAAAGTAATCGTCTGTTATAACTGTCTTATATCTCAATATACTCGGTTCGTAAGCAATCAATATTAGATACGGAACTCAAAAACCTATCCTTATCTAATTTATCACCACAATCAACTGTATTTAATGAGTCATAAATCTCCTAAAAATGTTCAAAAATTGCGTTCCGTTTACTTTCCAAAATAGTTAACTCGGCGTCAACTACGGAGCCTCTACTACGCTCAGTCATCTTGAACCAATTCAAATTGCACCTGAATCAACCTAAATAAACCTACAACTAAGCAAACGATTCTCCCAAATTAAATAGTAACTACGCGACAGCGGAGTTCAAAGTCCACAAGCGTGTTCGGTGATCAAGCGCAACTCGACGCACGAAACTACCCTCAACAAGAAAAACAAAACAGTTTAACCAGGCGAATTTAGCGACTCCTCTAATATTGGCTCTACATTTTTCACAAAGAGTTTATCGACAATATCAAAGCCCTGAGCCACGATTCTATCTGCAGTCCTCTTTACCGTCGCTCTTACGCCATCTGATGAACTTTTGCCATAGCCGCTCTCTGTTTAATTCCAGCCGACCACTTTAAATTTCGGAAAGTGCCAATGAAGTTTTGAGATGACATAAAACATTTTTTGTGACGGTATTGTCCAGTCGGAGGATCTGATATAAAATTAATGGCAATTAATTGGATAAGCAAGCAAAATCAAGGTGCAAAATGACCGAGTCAGAAATTTTCCATTGTTCTTGTAAGGAATGACAGATGTATGCAGTTGCTTTCGGCTGCCACGAAAGTGGAATGACTAGATTTCATCAATGTATTTTGTGTTATAGTTCTCGCTAAAATCAACGTGAACAGTCATTCTCAGGTACTTTTAAATGTTGAATTTAACTATTTCGAATCATATTGAAATTTAAATATTTATTTCTCAACATTGACCATTACTTGACGTCAAATAAAACATGACTCTACCACCAGTTTGGAAAAACCTCCGTGAAGAAGAACTGGCAAGAAACTTCACAGGTATATTTTTTTTCAAAATAAATTTTTAGTGTCTCTTTATGTCCAAACAAAATTATTCGTATCTGCATCTTTTAGCTCGGCTCTCCCGCACGACTCTCCTCCTCACGGCACCCGTTGACGAGTTAACGCGGGATCCAGCCATTGTCCTCCTCAACCATATTAAAGGGAAATGAGCGACCCTTTACCCAACGCTACCATAAGAAGACGTTTTTTAGTGACAATGACCGAATAGTCTTTACCTACTACTTAATATTTTCATACAACGGTAATTAGAAAATACACTGTAATTAGTATACGGTAATTAGAAAATGGAAGGTTTTCTTAGAAATTCCGAAAACTTATACAGTTTTAAATTACTGGCCTACTACAACACACGGAGGCCAAAGTACTGTCTTTATTTAAATAAGCAACGAGGGTCTAATCTTAACAATCTAGTATATAAATAAATGCACGGTAATTAGAATTTTTTTAAACCAAGGGTACGGTAATTAGACTCCTACCTGTTTTGTGGCGAGACGCCGACACACAAGAAACATCCACCTGCTTGCGAGTAGTAGCCCAAACCGAGGGCTGGCGATGCGTCTAGTAGTGATGTTCTAAATACTGGTATTTTGGGATGAGCACGCCTGAACAAAAAGCGCTACGGTAATATAACTTTAGACCGGACATGCGGGTACTTAATGATAATTGTTTACATACTGGTTCTATTAAGTGGATATTTTGTTATAAGATACACACTACGCAAAACTATTTAAAACTTTAAATTAAACAAATTAAATCCGAACCTTGTAAAAACTACAGGCAAGTTTTAACATTAGGTTAGCGTGCGGACAGGTCACGGCAATTAGAGAACAGGGGTTCAAAATTTAATTTAACCAAATATTTTGATTTAACTGAGGCCTAAGTTTATGTTTACAGCTAGATAAGAATGCTTACTAACTTTTAAAAAATTGCACTTATTGAATTAGACAATACTTACCGATATACAAGCCCGGACACGGCAAAGCTGGCTAATCGGAGAATGGCCGTGACCTGAAATGAATACATTTATAACTTATGGATATCACAACAAGGATATCAAACCGCTGGCCCAACTTTGTGAGTTCCCCCAACTAGGCATCACTACATTACTGGCCAACTGCTTCGGTGAATAGGGAATGAACTGAATATTTCCACTCCATTTCATTATAAAAAATTTCAGTGCGGTCCTCCTTTTTCCAGGCTTAGGCCCGGCATCAAGCACACACTTAAATGGCGGAGTTACACTGCAATGTGAATAATTAGTGCGTAACAACAGTATGTACGTACCTAATAAATAATTATTAAAAAATAAACTATAAGTCTATTACTAAAGTATCTTTGAGGAGAAATAATTAAAAAAAAAAAATTACTAAAGTATCTTTAGATAGTACAGAAGTACATAATGAATGCCATCCACAAGGATGCCCGTATGTTCCATCGCGCAATAGAAAAATTAGCAGTGCGCGCTTCGTGGATGGCACTCGCTATGGATAATTATAAAAATAATAATGCTTTGGATCAAACAGAGAATGTTCCTATTTAAGAAATGAAATAAAAGACACACGAACTACACAAATATGCAACATAATATGCGGCAAAACGGGCAATATCTGCATTTGCATAAAGATAAATTAGTGAACACATCTTAAAAAACACCTGAGGGCAAAAATAATGCTGAACCGATTTGATATCGAGAGACACACATGTCCAACTTATAACACCACTCTTTATGCGAAAAAGAGCAGTTTCGACCTAACGCCCACTTTCCAAAATGTTTCTGTTCCCTTAACCGACCACCTAGGGCTTCTGGGCGTAACTATATCGTCCCAACTAAACTTCGGGCAACAAATTGTGTCCATGGCTCAAACTGCTTCAAAGAAGTTGGGAATCATCTCGAAGGTCCGACGGTACTTCAGCCCTAAACAGCTACTTAATGTGTATACAGCTCAAGTTCGATCTTGTATGGAGTACTGTAGCCACCTTTGGGATGGTTCTGCAAAGCACCAACTAGAAGCGATGGATGCAGTTGAATGAAGAGCCCGAAAAATTATTAACAACTTTGACCTCACCACCAAAAAACTGTAAACCCTCGACCATCGTCGGAAAGTTGCCAGTTTAGCAGTCTTCTACAGATTACATTTTGGAGAGTGCGCGAATGCTCTTTTTGGGTTGAACCCACACCCTTCTTGCATCGGACTACTAGACGCAGACAGACCTTCCATCCTTTCACGGTAGATATCCCAAGAAGTCGAACCAAACGCTTCGATAGTTCCTTTTTGGTGCGGGTCGCCCAGGTGTGGAATAAACTGCCTGCGTCTATTTTTACAGAAAACTATAGTCCTAGTTCTTTCAAGCGTCGAATGAATAGGCATCTCGTGGATAGACGTGTAACACCTTCGTCTTCATCGTCACTTTCCATCAGGTGAGATAGAAGACAAAAGTCTTAACCTTTTTCAATTAAAAAAAAAAATCCTCAGGAACCTCATTATAAACGCGTATACATTGACCCATGAATGAGTTAGTGAATATAAGAAGCCTACTATTATGAGCTGCCAGCATATTTCTTCCTCTTGTGTTAACAAGATCTTTTTTTCTTTTGAAAAAGGTTATGTTCTTTTTTACATACATTAAATTTTGTAAAATATGTTGTGAATTGAAAGTAAGAATGAATAAATTCTTACACTGCATGGTTTCAGAATGTGTAACAAAATAAAGTTTTTGAAAATATACACGATATCTACATACTGTTCTTGTATACTTTCAATATACACCGCCAGACCACACACTTTTTCGTCAGTTTTGACTTAGAAAATTCAGGATTCAATACGTTCTTTCTAATAAGATTTTGGTTTTAGAATTTGCTATCCTCCTATTTCTTACCTTCATGTTTTCTTCTCGTTGGAACTACTGGTACTGCTCATCGTTTTTTTCCCGAAATGAACTGTTTATTTATGACCGTTAAGGCCAATAGGCCTTCTAAATTTCACCGAACTTTGTAGCCTAGCGCTGAGGGTGGAACATAAACTACTCCTACATCTGATACGTCTAAGAGCACGGACTTCGGCTTAGGACGTCGCGTAGATATTGAAACTGTTACTGGCTAGGAAGGGTTAAAAGAAACTTTTTTAAAGAGTTGTATTGATAATGGTCAGCCTGGCTGGGATGCACAAGTGGGACAGCTACTGCCCAAGGTAAAGATAAAGTAAAAACTATGTGTAAAAATATAATGGACCTAGCATTAAATAACAAAAATGTAGTAGTTTATCAATGATGAAAATGATAATTTATCAACCAAACATCATTTGAGTCGTATGTAATAAGTCGTATTATAACAAGGTTCCTGAGGATATCCAAGGTCTTCTTATTGACAAATTCAAAGAAACTATAAGCAGAAGTTGTGTGCTAAAGCATATTATAAACTATCCGATTATTTGGATGATAAAAGCCCTTGAGGTATAATCCCCTCATTAACAGGATTTTAGTAGTTTTTGTAACAAAACATGTGTAATGTGTTGTTTGTTCGTTGAGTTCTTCGTCCCGGTGAATATCTAAAGTGTCATTGTCACTAAAGTACTTCTTCTTATGGTAGCGTCGGGTGACGGGTCGCTCACTTCCCTCTAATATGATTGAGGAGATCGGTGGCTGGATCCCGCGTTAACTCGTGAACGGGTGCCTTTTGAAGGTGTTCGTCGTTTGGATACTTGTGGGGAGGGAGACTTGCTGAGCTATACTCCGCACGCCGAATGATGATCCCTATGACGTTTCAACTGACAGTTGTATTAGTTATGCGAAACAATTTCGATAAAATACTGTTTTTTCAGGCAAATGTCATGTCATTCAGCCAATTAAGCAATATTTATTTATTTTGAAAAAAAGACTACGCGCATTGATGGACATAAAACACTAGATAAAAAAGTAACAGCCTTATTATATTTTATTTTACTATACTTTAATTTTTATTCAAATTGCATAATTTAAAGAATTTAAAATTCTTTTTGAATTGAATTTTAAAGAATTCATAATTAGCTGGCAATTATGGATTACATGGAAAAGTATTTAAAAGGAGGCCATAGACCTACCGTATTTTTTTAATTCAGTCATGTCATGTCTTGTCAGTCTGTTTTGTCTTCTTGTCACACCGCATCACATCGCGTCATACGAGTGCTCTAACGCCTTGTATGCGCCACGTCTTTCTTTGTTAGCTGAGTTTTGTTTCTGTTTTCGCTGTTTTGTGTTATTTGTTGATTTTCTGTTACCTGTTTGTTGATTTTCGGTTTTGCAAAATGCCGAAAAGACAGCGGAAAACTGTTCTCAACAGTGAAGTTCGCGAGTTTGTAGTTCGTTTGCGAGACTATTTTGCTCGTGAACAACAAAATGGCGGACCCTTGTTACCGCTTGACAATGTTCGCGATCGTGTAGCCGATGCTCTAGGAATCGGAAAGGCTACTGTTTCTCGAATAACAAAGGAAAAATTTGGGGAGTCGTCCATGGAGGACAATAAACTATTAACACCAAAGAAGAAAAAGAAAAGGTTATGTCATATAACAGAACCTGATGAATTTGATTTAGATGCTATACGCAATCATATTTATGGTTACTACCTACGAGGTGAACTACCGACCTGCCAGAAGTTATTATCTTCATTAAAAGCTGCAGAACTCTTCAAAGGCGGTGCTACTTCTCTTAGAATTGTTTTGAAAAAATGTGGATTCCGCTATAAAAAATGTGACAAGAGAAAAATATTAATGGAGCGTACTGACATAGCTTTACTACGATGTGATTTTCTTCGCAAAATCAAACAAATTGATAACTGGGAGAAGGTAGTATACCTTGATGAGACATGGCTGAACGCCAATCATACTGTAGGTAAGGCATGGACGGATGACACAGCCAAATCCAGCACAAAAACTCCTGAAGGAAAGGGCCAGCGCTTAATCATTTGCCACGCTGGCACAGCTACAGGTTTTGTGCCGAATTGCCTGTGGGCTTTTAAGTCAGTGAAAACAACGGAGTACCACGAGGAAATGAATTTCGAAAACTTTAAGACATGGTTTATAAAACTATTAAAAAATTTGAATGAGCCTCACTATATTTTAATGGACAATGCTTCATATCACTCAGTTCAAATTAACAAACCCCCCAGCAGCAATATCAAAAAAGCTGAAATTATAGAGTGGTTACACGGCAATGGTGTGGAAACTGACAGTCAGATGTTAAAAAAAGAGTTGGTTAGACTGTTGAACTTTCACAAACAACAGACGCACCCATCATATTTTTTGGATGAATTGGCCAAATCAAATGGACACACGGTAATTCGGTTACCGCCCTATCACTGCCAATATAATGCAATCGAGTTGATATGGGCGCAGATCAAAGGTATCTATATTTTTTATTTATATAATATTATGTATATGCATATATTTCTAAAAATAATTACTAAATGTACAAATATTTTCAGGTCATGCAGCTAGGCATAACACAACTCCGCCATTCACAGCAAATAAAATGATGGTTTTATTGGAAGAAGCTTGCGCTCAAGTGACAGCTGACGATTGGCGAAAAGTGGTCGAAAGAACGAAGAAAATTTGCTTACAAGACTGGGATCGAGATGTACAATACGACAATATCATTGACCAACCGTTAATAATAAACGTCACGGATAGCTGCAGTTCAGACTCAGATTTTGAAAATCCGATTGACCCTGTATCAGATTCAGATTGATATAAATAAAATACAAACTCAAAGCATTTGTTTTATATTTCCAACAAATTATCGATATTTTGTTTATCGATGTGTCCCTTCTTAGTCGATAACAGCTTGACGACGTTACTTTTGCAGCACGTACCATGTACATTTGCATTGAGTTTTTTTCTATTATTTCCGAACATTACGTAATAATTTCTTAATATTCATTTTTATAATTTACAATTGTACACAATTATGTTTTTTTCGTCTTTTTAATGGACCTCTAAAGGATTTGATGTGATAGGACGTCAGTACAATGTTAAGCGCTAACGAACTGTCATAGGGATCATCATTCAGCGTGCGGATTATAACAGATGCAGATAAGAATAACTTTGTATAGACATAAAGAGACTCTGTAAATTTATTTTGAAAAAAAAAATATACCCGTGACGTTTCTCGCCAGTTCTTCTTCACGAAGGTTTTTTTGACCTGGTGGTAGAGTCATGTTTTATTTGACGTCAATAAGAACAAGTAATTTTCAACGTTGAGAATTTCATTTGTAATGTATGCGCTAGGGACTTACCAGCTAAAATTAGCCAGGAGTTATTACAATGAACAAGTCTGTAATGGTGTTTATACCATACAACTATATAGAGAAAATGTTAATTTGAACAATTACAACATAGCTAGTAATAATTGCTGGCTATTAAGGGGTAAAATGCAGTGTAGACATACTCACAGCCGAACTTATTATACGTATATACAACCCTGGAAAATTTCCTAATCCAGGTGATTCAGCAGACATATTTTCAAATTGAACTCGTCGGCTGTTTCAGTTGTGGTCATGAAACATATCTGCCAACTTTGTATTTGGTTCACTGGTTCTCAACTTGATCAAATATATCGCCAAAGCGGTTTTAGGTCTTTTACTCCTTACACGCAGAGAAGGAGTTTCGTCGAACAATCTATTCATATCGACGTTTCGACCAGTCAGAAAATAAAGTTCATCCAGGATCTGAGCTTTGTCGAAATCATGACTGACATTTGGTGCTGATAACATAATATCCAAATCATTCAGTATCAAATGTTCTTCACGAATACGTGCAGCTGGAGGTACGTAGTGATTAAAATCATGCAGCAAGCGAACTGGTACCATGGGTTGATCTCTCGGTTCTACGGGATTTACCGGTGGTTCATTCCCATTCTCTCTCTCACTAGAGGAACGACACAAACTCGGCGTTATTAAATAGTATCTGAAACAAAAGTATTCAGGGTCTCACACATATATCTTCAATAAACTAAACCCTAGTCTTTATTAAGTTTATGTTCAGATTAGTTCAATCACTACTAAAATTGCATCTTGATTTAATAATAAAAAAGTTACATTAAAAGTAACATTATTATAAGTATTTTTATACACAATTATACAGGGTGCAAGCAGTCTGCAAAAAATATTCTAGATCCAGTAAGTGTAGAGCATTAGATTACAAGAAATAATTTTTCTTTTGCACTCATATTCTATTTATTAAGAAACGAATAAATAAACATCTTAATGTTCTCTCGCTCACACAGGCTTTAACAAAGGGATAAGGATCGCTGGCCAACATAGGTAACTGTGGCAAACTAGCTTGCTAGCTACTTACGTGCGATGAAAGGTGCACACATTTCACACAAAAGTGCATCACTATGCATTATGTTGCTTTCTCGGTCACACAAGTGCAAACAAACGAATAAGGATCGCTGGCCAGCCTGTGTAACTCTGGCAAACTCACTTGCTAGCTACTTACGTGCGATAAAATGTGCACAGATTTACACAAAAGTGCATCTTTAACTACCTGCGATAAGAAAGGTAATAAAAGCTTTTTCTTAGGACTAATTATTAGCTAATATCTAAATTTCTGCAGGATATATTTTTTTGATTCCATAGGAGAAAATATTGAATTTGAGATGTTCTTTCAAATAAACCATGTGGCAAGCTTAGGGGCACACTTTCATTTTTTTTTACCAAAAAAAACATTCCTCTTTAGAAGACTACTTAGAAAAGAACTTAGATTCGCATTTAATGACCAATTTCAGTCACCCACTGTAATTGAACCGGTGTTCCATCTGGTTCAGCAGCCAACAACACTGATATGCTTAAACATATAAAATATTGAATCTAGGTAAAAGTATATGTTTGAAGCTTTCAGCGCTAAACCCATGGGGACAAGAAGCTCAACGCCTTTATTCATACCCTTAGGTTTCATATTAATTACTTTTTGTATTATTTTGTGATAAATAAGAGTTTAGGTTTGGTTTCTTAACATAGTAACGCTAAGATTTATATATTTATATACAATATACATATAAAGCTCATTTTAGCCGTACAAGCCTTTCCAAAAAAAAAAAAAAAAAAGAAGGCAAGTAGATGTAAACGGAGCTACTGATTGATAAATAAACTCTATTCTTGTCTATGGTGTGACATCAATTATCGGGGCGTGCAATACGGTGGTGTACATTATCGTCACGTACCGATATTGCACGGCATAATAAAACACAACACGTATTGCACACCATGATAATTGATGTCACCAAATATTTGGTGTCACCAATTATCAGGCCGTGCAATTCGGTGCTTCGTTTTATCGTGTTGTACATTACGGTGTTGTACAATATGGGTTCCCCATTGGACTACCATTCTGCAACAATACGTACGTGAGGATTTTTGTGCGTTCATTGTGATTTTGTTTTTTAAATATATTAATTTAATATGAGGCCCTTAGCTCTTCGGTTACGGTGGAATGTTTTGGTGTTAGCAAATGCTGAAGATCGCCGCCGACAAATGGTTGCTCATCGCCGAAAAACGCGGGCGATGATGAGGCGTACGGTAGATGCCTATAACTTACCAGAGTCGGAGTTTGTGAAGACATTCCGGCTCGGTAAGAGTGAAGTGAGAGCTCTATCGGAGGTACTCACTCCATTTCTTCGCCGACAGCGGAGAAGTGATGGAATATCCCCTAATCTTAAGGTTAGTAATGTTTCATATTTTTTAAAAGGCAGGATAAACAATTATAATTCTTTTTAATACCTATACGACGTTTTGCGTTATATAAAATTTCCATTGCAGATACTTATTGCATTGGCATTGGGTTTACTATAGAATAGAGCCGCAGGATTTTGGGGGTAAGGGGGGTCGGGGTGGTTAGGGGGTGGTCTCACGAACCCCTTGGTACCACTCTCCCCGCGCGGAGATGCATGGTTCCTGAAATATTTGTGATTAAAGTTTTGAGGTTATGTTGTATTTTCAAGAGGGTTTTGAGGTGGATTTGGCTAAATAGGAGTAGAAAATGGTAAAGTAGGTTGCGGCCTAACCCTGCCGTACCCCTCATCAACTCCGGATACAAGATTAGATTGGTGTAAGATGGTTAGTTCATGAGAAACCTAACCTCGAAATTTATTTTGTGTCTAACTGGATCTTTTCTGGTTATTAAACTTACTGATTGATCGGTTAACAACTATTATCTACTCTCCATTAAGGCTATTTCATTTTAATTCAATGAGCATGTGAGTGCAAGTCGCTTTTTGGCATGTCCTACATACTGACTAACCCGCTCCTCCTCGCTACGCTCGTCGTCGCACCTAATATTATTTATTGTTACTTTCTAGACTCAACATAAACATACGATCTGCACTTGATAAATTAGTGGTAGTAAGTTGTAACAACAAAATGGCGGTCGCGTTCCGTTTGACGTAAAAATAATTTTGTCAAAATTTACATGTAACATTATAATGTTACGAATACGTATTGAAAGACATATTATAAGAACGTAACAACATTTTTTAATAAATATCCTTTCACTATATCAATTCAAAACGAATAAAAATGTAAAAAACAATGTCGCATGCGTTCCATTTCACGGATATAAAAAAAATAATTAAAAAAAAACCATGCGTCTCCGCGCCGGGGGATTGGTACCAAGGGGTTCGTGGGACCACCCCCTAACCCCCCCGACCCCCCTTACCCCCAAAATCCTGCGGCTCTATTCTATAGCCCACCCTTGGCATTTTATGCCACAGGATCTTACCAGACTCTGGTTGGCCAAAGTGCCTTTCATAATGTTTCTCAGAGCACTGTCTCAAGGGCTGTGAGGGAGGTTACTGAGGCACTCAACCATCCTGATATTTTTAAAAGATTCATTGCCTGGCCAATGAATATTCAGGAGAGAAATAAAGTTAAAGCCAAGTAAGTAGATATCTTCTGTGAGGGATCAAGTACATTTATTTGTTTGTGTTTTTAATATCTAAGGGATACTTGTTTTAATAACTACTGTTGTAAATTCACTAGGTTCTTTGTAAAAACTATAAGACTTTTTTACAATATTGTATGATGTATTTGTAAATGTTGTTCATGACTGCTAAATTTCTTAATTTAATTTGAACTATAAAGTTTAAAAAAATGTTTTAAGTACCTAATACTTGATGTTATAAATTCTATAAATTTGGGATTCCGGGTGTGTTGAGCTGCATAGATGGCAGTCATGTAGCCATCCTGAGGCCAGTTATACACGAGGAAAGGTATTTCAACCGAAAGGGATACCATTCCCTTAATGTTATGATTGTAAGTTATCTAACCTATTAGTTAAAACACCATTAAGTTTGAAAACCAGTTTCTAATTTAATAATTACTTATAGATTTGTGATGCGGATTTAAACATACTTTG
Organism: Marasmarcha lunaedactyla; assembly: GCA_923062675.1. Lineage (NCBI taxonomy): Eukaryota > Metazoa > Arthropoda > Insecta > Lepidoptera > Pterophoridae > Marasmarcha > Marasmarcha lunaedactyla. The sequence goes on from CAKLPU010000002.1 coordinate 792,349, forward strand.
TGTGGATGCGAGCAACCCTGGGTCAGCCCACGACTCCAGTGTTTGGCAAAATCACTCAATATGTAATCACATGAAAGAATTATGTGATGCTGGAGAGCATGTCTTCCTATTGGGTAATATATAGACTTTCAAATTTAACCCATTAACGCCTGCCGTACTCGCGCGAGTACAGTCACAATAATGCATATTTCTAAAGAATCTATTTGTTAATCTGCCCTATCTCAAAAAATATTTGATGGCCATATAAGTTAGTCATGATTGAAAAAATAATTATAGGGTAGTTGTATTTTTATGATGAATTCGTAAGTTACAAGATCGGAGTTTGAACTAACGCGTCAAGGTAAGATATAATAATAAATATTTATTATTAACAATTTAGTAATTATAATTATCACTGATTATTATGCATTGTTATTGTGTATTTCATCATATAATAGTATTTCAGTAATTATTCCTTATAATAAACACGTTAAAAGATTCATTTTAGTTGACTGTACTCGGTCGAGTACAATGGGCACTTATGTTCTATTTTTTTACAGGTATTTTACAATTTTGGAAATGGTGATCTGTTCCTTTTGCATGCGTCCAAACGCTTATTCAAGACTGGATGAAGCCCTTGATCGATAATGGCTGATGACAATGACGATTCGGAGTATGATGTATTATTGTTACCTCCGGAGCCGGCGGCTTTTTAGCAAAAATGCCTATTTTTCCTAATGAACATGTCATATATTTCGATAATTTTTTTACGAATTATCGACTATACACGATTTACGACACTTAGGTTACAGAGCAACGGGTACAATACGTGATAACCGAACAAAGAAAAGTCCAGTAATTTCTGTAAGGATATGAAAAAAAACAGAGGGCGGAATTTGACTATCGTTTTGATACTAAAAATGAAATAACTATCGTGCGTTGGAAAGATAACACAATATTGTAACAATGAGATCAAACTATAATGTCATTGAGCCTTTGGGAAAAGTGAAGAGATGGTGCCATGTTCGGAAGCAAAACGTTGATTGCAATATCCCCAGACTGTTTATAAATTATATAATAATAATATAAGGGTATGGGTGGAGTTGACCAGATGGACCAGTCGTAGGACAATAAGCCTATATCAAGTAGTCATAAAAAGAAAAAAATGGTGGTGGGTCATCTTCACTTGCCTGTTAGATATGGCAGTTTCCAATGCTTGGCGGATGCACGTTTAACTAAGCAAGCATGACGGGTTAACGACTTATATGGATCAGTTATCGTTCGTGCATACCTGTGACCAATAAAATCTAAAAGTCGACCTACTTCTTCGATCACTGGAATCCAACGAAACAATAACGGTCACAATCCAGAGTGTATTGAAAATCAGTTACGGTGTTTTATTTGCCACAGCCTGGTACGATGGCGTTGCATGGTTTGCTTGAAAACTTTGTGTGTCGAAAAACCATGCTTTGGACAATTTCATACCTAATCCGCCCATTGTACTCGGACAAGTACATCCTCATATTTTCCAAATCAAAAATATTTTTTTCAGTTTTTGTTAATTTTCCTTTTGTTAACTTCATAATAAAGCAATAAATAGCATAATCAAACATTTTTCATCAGTAGTTTTATTTTGGGCGTTAATGGGTTAATACTATTCAGTAGTTGGGGTCTTGAAATTTCTCAATCCTATTTTTAGTATCTGTAAAGGTAAAGACATCTTCCATGTCTATGAAGTATGTGATACTTAATTTTGTCATAATTTGAGAACATTAATTTACAATTTTGTAATGTTTCAAGGTGATAGTGGGTATCCTCTGCGGATGACTATGATGACTCCTGTTTTAAATACCATTGAAGGTACACCAGAGCATCATTATTATCAACTGCATGTTACTGCACGCAACACTGTGGAGCGGTGTCTTGGGGTGTTGAAAGCTCGTTTCAGGTTTGTTACATCAATAGATATAAATAACTGAGGTAATATAATTAATAATGTCTATGGAAATACAGTTAAATGTATTCATTTTGTAGATGTCTGCTTGCTGCCAGAGCCCTGCATTACGATGCTATAACTGCAGGCAAAATAGTAAATGCTTGCTGTGCGTTGCACAACATAGCAAATAGAAAAAGGTTGCCAGTGACACCTCTCACACCTGAGGAAGTCGTCATAGAGAGTCAACGACAGCATGAAGTAAGTCGATACATGGTTGCCTTATTCTGCAATCACTGAAGGGAATGGTGGTTATGCCAATGTTTTGTTTATTGAGAGATATTCAGTTTGTTTGGCATGTCTGAACAGGGTGAACCTTAATTTCAAGATAAAAAAAAAACTATTACACTGTGTATAAAACAAGTGTGGCTTAAAATGTTCTAAATTACCTAGGATCCCCTGTTCATACTCCTTCGCATAGTTACCAAACACCCTGTATAAGTCAATGAGCTGTATAGTATTGCAATACTTCTAAAATCTGACTCTAATTATATTGTAAATTAATACAATAAACTATTATTGTTAATATATTTTTTTTCAGATTGAAAGAGAAATAAGTATTGCCTCAGTGGATTCACACGCAAACCGCAGAGTAAATGTAGATCTGCAGAGAGGAAGAGTGCTCCAGAGGGCTCTCAAACAGATTGTGGGGGGAGCATAATGCTAATTAAACATATTAGATATTATTTTTTCAATCTTTTATTTAAATAAAATACATTATTCACTATCAGAATCATGATTTATGATTCTTTTACTGGCCCGGGATGATACCTGAAAAAGAAAATAATTTTTAAATAAACAAGACGCCAGCTGTTGGTATAGAGTAGAGATTACTGGCACTACTTTCTAAACCAGAAGTTCCTAGGTTCATATCCTGGGAGGGTAGATATTTTTTATATAAATAGTTATAAGCTCTCAAGCTATGAATGCCTGTATGGTTATTTCTAAATTTAATTTCTAATATTCTAATGTTGACTTATATAACTGCAGTTTCAGGATTACACAGAAACAATAAAATTTATGTCATGGTAAATAAGATACTATTCAAATGACATGTAATTTACCTTTTGTGGCAATTTTATTGAAGGATGCCACAGCCTTTCTGCCAACACCTCAAGGGCTGCAGCTAGCCTATTTGTGGCTTGTGCTTGCTCACATATGGCTTGTGTGTGCTCACTTGTGGCCTGCGCACTTTCCCGCTCCAATGCCTCCAACTTATCCGTTGCCCTGCGCATGGAGCCAAGATCTTCAGACTCTTTAAAATATATATATTACTGTTAATAAATAAACTCAACACACTTAGTTGTATGTATATTAGAAAATAATGATAGTAGAAACACACCAGTGATTTGTTGACGCCGACTACGACGTCGCCGCGGAGCAGTCGGTCGTGACTGCTCCCCACCTTGGAGGTCTGTAGCCTGAGAGTCCCATTGTGAGCCAACACATCCAGACTGAGGCTCTTGGACTCTAGGCAGCTCTGGCTCAAATGTTGGCATTAGAGGCTCCCTGGAAAGTAGGGAGGGACTTTGTTGCGTTATATGTTCAATGAACAATTTATTAACTCTACCAAATCTAATAACACGAAATATCATAACATTAACTGTTCAAAAATTAAAAATAACAACAGCACGATTTTCTTGGCACCTGTAAATGAAATTGAAATTTTAACAATAATCAAGGCTTTAAAGAACACCAGAACGAGTGGATATGACTCTATTTCACACAAATTTTAAAAGCATGTGCTAAATATTTAACTGGACCTCTGACGCATGTCATCAACCTGTCTTTGACTGAGGGCGTGTTTCCAAGCAGTCTATAGTGAAACCCCTTTTCAAAAAAGGTGACCCAGAAGACATAAATAACTTCCGACCTATTACTATGATATCAGTGCTATCCAAAACTTACGAAAGAGTGGTATATGATAAAATAAATGTCATAGCAAATTATTAAAAATAATTAATAGAATGACATATAAAAGTTAAAATGTCGGAGAAAGCATAATTAAAAGGATTTTTTTAAATCTATGGTCACAAAACTAATACGTAGTAATTTAAAAAAAAAAAATAATAGGTGTGATAAAAGTAATCATGGTCAAACATATCATACAAATCAGATAATAATAATAATAAATTCCTTATTTGCTAGTATAAGCGTTACAATAGGTCTTAATTTTTAATATTAATGTCCGTACATATACTGCTACAATGTCAGCGTGCAAAGAATGATGGCAAATTCAATACATATTCTGCCTTACATAAAAAAAACTAAAGAAACGGCATGCATTAATGAAACGTGTGTCTTTTGATAGAGCGAATTAAATATATCAAATTATCTTTTGAATAATATCATTGAAAGATGGGAGAAAAAAGATAATTTACTTTAAAAACAATAATAATTTTAGGTTAGGTATTTACGAATATCACTTATTCAACTGTGTGGCAGTAATTTTATCACTACTCAACCAAATCAGTATTAGGATTATAATTATTTACAGTTACAAGTCGCTTTATTTTCTATTTCTATCAATATTTTAACTTAAGCCTGTACTCTAGGTATACACCGTTTTATTCATAATCCTTTTATAAAACTGTAACTGTAACTAAAATATGTTCTGTCTCTTTTTATGACATATTACTTATATATGACAATGTAGTTGATAGAAAGAAATTAAATATGATGTAACTAAATCACTGCTATAAGGGATTATGAATAAGAACAGTAAGATGTTAATCAATGCATAATGATAGTTATGGACTCAGATGCCATTTACCAGTTGATCACATGGATATAGCGATTAGTGGATTGTAGAAACCAGTTATTTAAAAAGGGTAGGTATAATAAAAAGAAACAATTATATTTTTTCTTGATTCAATTATAACATTGTCGAGAAATGCCGCTGATGCTCCAAGATATCCCAAATATCTTGCATAACCCATATACCATAATATACTCATTACATAGGAGCAACATCCCACAGTCCTATTTCCAGCGACACAATTACAATATTAACTAACTTAAGATTGCTCTGCTACAATTTTTTTTTTTGATTCTTTAATTGTTTACCTCATTCATATATATTCCTTCTAGAAAGGCAAAGGACTTTACTCATACGGTTACGTCGTATGTTTGAAGTTTTTATTTTATTATTAAAAAGTATCTTAATTTAGCTTATTTTAATTTTACTTGTTCACTTGCAACGTTCTTGTATTGATCAATTAATTACGTTTATTTTGAGTCAAAATGAAAATGAAATCAAGTAATGTCATATTTATTTATGACAAGGCTGTATGGCTTAGCTCCTTACGATCAAATAGAACAAACAACAACAAAAAGAAAATGTTTTCGTAATCAACAATTTAAATCCAAAAAATGAAATCGATTACTTTTTATGCCGTTCTTTTAAAAATGTAATGAATTTAGCAAAAGTAGGGGATTTATTTTTTATTGAATTGTGTTATATTGTCGAGTGTGAACGCTTTTTCGTTTTGTTTTTAACTGTAAGGCGAATCTCGCCATTGTTCTTTACATAATGTCAATAATTAAAATTATTAAGTTAACTCTTAATTTGGCAATGAAAAAAAAGTAGAAAATACTTGTATTTTTGTTAATATTTATCTAGTAGAGGGTAAAAATAAACGAAAAAAATTAAGAAAATTTTTTTTCATATTTACTTTCGCGAAAATACCATGTCCGTCACAGCGGCCATTGCCAAATAGGTAAAGAGTGATCTACTGATTTAGCTGTCCGGTGTGTATAATATTGTTATGTATTGTATGTGTATGATAGTAAAACTGGTAATATGGATGATTATCTGAAATGAATAATAATAAGAATAATTATTAATTACAGAGTTAGAGTTAGTTAGAAAGACCACACCAGTAGACTGCTTGCTGACTAAGGTATTGTAACGTTTATAATTAAAATTCAGGGGCGTAACGGCACCTTCATACATACCAAGAACTGCATCTGCATCTCCCGCAGCCAAAGTCAGGACGTCACTGTCGACATACGCCCCCACGACATCGATGTTAGAGCCACTTCCATGTTCTGTCGATTCTGAGAATAAATGATTGTATATTTTAATTTATTATCAATCGACAGGTTCAAAAGCAACTTGCACATTTCGTTTCTATATTTAACATCTCTGAGATTTTGTTTAGTTAACCTAAATCCGTAGTAACCATCAAACTACTAAACGTCGTTAACTTACACCTTTACCGCTGTAATGCATATTAACTCCTATGAGAAAAAATATTGCAATGTGTAATTCCGTTCATATTGTGTAGCCTTGTAACGTTAAAAATCATAGTGGTATAACTGCCCAGACAAATGCATCTACTGTGTTGCCCCAAAGTAAACAGAACTTGTGTTATTGATCACTCTGCGGCGAATCGGGGGGTCCCAAAACAAACATACATTTTTAAATATCAACAACCATGACCCGAGAACAAACATCGGTGTTCACCACACAAATTAACGCCAAGAGCTGGACTCGCACCTGGTGTATGAGGCAGGCCTACTATCTACAATTAATACACAACACTACATCGCGATCCACCCGACACAACTTTAGTGGCAGCAATTGCTTTGTTAAGGTCTCGTCTGGAGCGGCAATACAGCTCTTTTTATTTTGACCGCCATAATAAGCAAGTCTTCGTGATTGTGTTCCGCTGTCTTCTGCAATCCAGCAATGCATCATTTATCAATATTTCGAGAACACCAAGATTTATGATGTCTATAGACGCAGTGACCAATTACCATCAGGTGGATATGAAATTATGAAAAAAACAAAGAACACTTGCTTCAAATATTTAAACATTCGCGTTTACACCGAGCGTAACGAATGGGTGTAAATAAAACAGTTTTATACCCGATAATAGAGTTGCTTAAATTCATTGTTTTAAAACTGAATTAGCTATTGACAAAGATATGGACATGTGCTAGCTCTCGCGGCTGAACCCAGACTGAATAAAATATGGAGGCTTTTAATTAACCTGTAGCCCCATCATGGACATTACATATAATTAGCATTCTATTTTATCTATACTTGACACAATTTTCATTTATTTATGATTGTTCCATTGGCTCTGTGTATGATATGTTTGACCATGATTACTTTTATCACACCTGTTTTTGTTATTTTTTAAATAACCGCGTATTAATTTTCTGACCATACATTAAAACTTGCTTCCTTAGATTTTTAACTTTTATATGGCACTGATATTTCATCTATTAATTTTGATAATTTGCTGTGACATATATATAATATTCTTTACTAACGATACATTTTAATGAAATAGTTACGTACGTATATTAATTACAAGAAGATACCATACAAATAGACTGTTGGCTGATTACTGCATTGTAACGTTTATTATTATAATTCAGGGGCGTAACAGCACCTTGTTTCGAATGGACAACGTTGTGTGTCGGCGGTTTTCCTTCGAAACCGAAGATGCTGGGGTCACTGTCCGTGTCACTGCTGCTGTCCGTTTCACTATCGACGCACGGCCCAACGACGTCGATGCGAAGTCGGCCACTTCCGTCACGTGTGCCCGGTTGCACTGTGCTGCATCCCGGTTCTGGTGATTCTGGGAATAAATGTTTGCATGTTTTTGTTTATTATCAATCAACAGCTTCAAAAGCAACTTGCACAGTCAGCTTCTGCTTAACATCTCTGAGATTTTGTTTAGTAAATCTATACTAACCATCAAACGTTACTGAGTAATTTGAACCAGGAAAAACCTCTCAACGAATACTCTTAATACTATAAGAGTATACTTAATACTAAGTATCGAATCCACGTCTTTAACAATAGGATTTGATGTAAGAGATTCTATGGCTGAAATCTCATGTCTTGTACTGTACTTACACTTAGTGGTCAAATAAATAAAAGCTGACTTTATTTAATATCATATAGTATACATTTCTCCTAACAAGCGACACCAATATTGTCAAAATGGAGCCATTACACTTTACAGAATCAAAATAGGGGTTTCCTCGAATACCCGTCTTATCATTTAATAGTGATATTTACAGACATAACAGCTAAACGGGTTTTATAAGTTAAATTAATAACTTTTACAAGTAGAGAACTTAAATTTACCCATTATTGATATTATAAATATACAAATATTATTCGGAAAACTTTCATAAAAGTACTAATTTACGAAAGCATCGTATAAATTACTGCGCCGTAGTGTTGTATCACTACATACAACGCTTGATATCAACAAATCACACAAGGCCGGAATCCACTCTCTAATATTGTGGTTTGGATGGATATATACTATATTAAAGTTAGCATTCTCTTCTGCTTACATAATAAAAACAAATAAATGCCCAGACAAACACACCAACTGTATGGCCCCAAAGTAAGCAGAGCTTGTGTTATGAATGACCATACAGCGAACTGGGGGGCAAACCCATAATAAACATACATAATAATATATAAATACAAACAACCATGACCCGAGAACAAACATCTGTGTTCATCACACAAATGATTGCCCCGGCCAGGACTCGAACCTGGGACCTTCGGCGTATGAGGCAAGGCTACTTACCACTACACCAATCGGTCGTCAAATATGTATTTGATATATCTGAATCTATATAATCGAAAAAAATCTTTCTTAAGTTTTCACGATCAATTATGAAATAAAAAAAAATACTTTGTAACCGGGTTTTCTCGCATTTAACGTCAAGTGAAAATGTAACATTATAATTAACCGAGATGAAATCCGGTTTAAAAGTGTTTTATTTAAATTAGAAATTCTTTCACTATTAGAAAGCCGCATTGATCAGCAGTAACCCGAAAATCCCGCGGGGTCCGGAGCTAAGCGGGCCATAGTCGCCGGGACCTCACGTTCCGATACTCCTGCGGGGTCCGGCGCTAGGCGGGCCAACATTGCTGGGACCTCCGTTTAATATATTTAAGTTACTTGTAGTTAAGTTTATTTTGTTTGTTTCTAAAGATCTCTTTTGACGCGATGCTACAGTCGTTCTTGTTTTGACCACCATACAATAAACCCATTCAAAATTGATAAACAAACCACCTACGACCAACGATGCCCATGAGCGCGGATGCTACTTACCACCAGGTGGGTCGCATGCTTGTGTGTCGGGTATGAGACAGGGCAACAGTTTATTGTGCAGCAGTGATACTTACGGGTAGTTCCTCGGTTCTGGCGTGTTGGGGCGTCCACGTCTTCACTGTCACTGTCATCGTCGTCCTGAAACTACAAAAACACGCAAAAGATGAAGACCATTCCTGACCTGTCAACATTTTGACAACTCGTATTATGTATAGATAAGTAATATAGTACGAAAAATTACTAATTTTTAGCTGAACCATAAAACCTTATTCATGTCAAAAACTACAAATCCACAAAAAAATATATTGGATTTTCTTTTTATAGTCATTTATTGACATTTGATTTGCCACGAACGCGCCCAGTAAATATATAGTCTGTGACACGTTTCCTTCCAAATAAAGCTCAAACTTTACAATATTTCGAATTCGCTTTTAAATTAATAGAAATATATGACTTTTTAAATTAACTAATATTCCATTTGTTAATTTATTTAAATTAATGCATATCAAAATAAAATAATCAATTATTTTTCTTAAATGTACAATACAGGTTAACTTAACTGTCATTTTGACAATGTCAAAAATTACAACGTCAGTTTAGATTTGAATTAAATGTTTGCATTCCTTCGTTTGCATTTGCGGCATGTGTACTGTGCGATACTACTCTGGATTTTTCTAACTTTTGATCACCTTGGCATTCCTCGTGGTTAACGTTACTGGCTTCTGCTTCAACCATTACTTGTGCTAGTTTTACACGGATCTCGGATTTTGCTAAACTATTGGATTTACGTAGTGTGTTCCTGTTCGTTAAAATGTCGGCTACATCTACGAGACTAGGGATGACGCAACGTATTCTGTGTATTAACTATAACATGTGTTAATACTTATAACACAGTTCGTCATCACCTGGTTGTCGGTTTTGAATGTATATTCTAGGATCCTAGTAGTTCGCTACATGGTAACCTATAACGCAAGCCTTTGCTTACTTTGGGGCCATGTTGTCTGAGGACTTTTATTTTAAAATCCACACATACCTACTTATCTGTGTAAAAATCTATAATCTAACTGGATAAAATGAACAGGTATTTTCACTATCTACATTACAATGCCGAGGCTTACTAAACATCAGTGAACTCATTTGAAATCGACATCTTTCATGTCATTTCATTACAGCGATAGAAGGTTTGTCTACATTTTAACCAAATATGAGTTTTCATACATGAATTTCAACATAATTATTGAGAATACTTAGTAATTTGAGGTTTTGAAAGGCTTTTTACTTCTTTTGCTTAAAAAAAACATGTCCGTGAGAATCTGAAACCAAAATCCTGAATTGAGCTGCACTTTCGTTTTTCCAAGTTAAAAATTGTGATCCAAGATGTGCTATGAAAATTGATTGAATTTGACATATAACCTCGAAATATATTTTTCAATGTAACTTTTTTTCTGAATTGCTAAATTGCATTAAGTTGTTACCTTGAGTTTAGGAATAAAACACTATTTTTTCCGCATCGTTTTTATATTTATACATTAGAACAATAAAAAACAGGCTGACAGGTCATTGCATATATGAAACATGGGCAATGTTCTTTAGAGCTCTCTTAGTTTTTAATAATTCAATATTGTAACACCCACATCAACCCTCGTTCTATCAGTGACCACTAAACAGTGCCAACTTATAAACATCTCATCACAGAGACGATTCGTTATGGTGAATTAAACTAGATGGCGCCACCAGTATATTAAATCGCACATGTGACTTTCCTATTGTTTTGGTTTACACGTTATGACCAACAACTAAAGGCTTTCTTGCTGCACGATACCTGCTTCCACCTGGTGGGGCAGGGAAAGGAAATTATATTATGTTGTTAGCATTAGACGACAGTCATGGGCAAAATATATCACAGAAAAGAAAAGATTGATATGTATCTTTCGATCAATGTGATATGTATTATGTATCACTCTTTTGTATCTATCTATATCACAAATGTATCAGTTGCTCATGCATGTCACTCTCGCTACTCAGTCAGGTTTGATCCGCTCAACTCAATCAAACATATCAATGAGAGATTACTGATTGATTTGGTTTAATCGGCAGCTGCTTCTTAGTGATGGCGCCATTTTGCGGCATCGAAACGAAACTATTTATCGGTACCCAATAACGGGTTCTATGTATTTTGGGGAAACTATGTATTTTGAAAACTATTTGTTGCGAATGGCGAGACTTCTTTTCCTAGCATTGTGCGAGCGAGATAATCAGACGACGCGTGCTTGAGCGAGTGAGTTGTAAAGATACTGTGGCGGCCACTTCTTCGATAGCGAAGGCCACCCTATGATCGCTTGGGATACACACCCGTGTGGTATGCGGGTTAGGTTATTGGCGGTTTTGGAGGATCTAATACCTATTATATGGAACTACACGAACTAACCTGGAAGGAGGCACCTAGCTCTCACCCAAACACACGACCTGGAGCGGCGGTACTTCGACGTTTTCTTCTTCCGGGCCCGGGTTATTCCAAGTGTCTTCTCACAGTAGTTAAGTCACTGCAGTCCAGTAAGCGGGTGTGGGTCGCTAGTAAGCGAGCAACCACGAGCGGTGCGGTCAGGGAGCTCAGATGAAACTTCCCTTCTACAAGAAGGTGGTACACAGCGTCCGACGCGCGTGAGGGTTCGGAGCGTGCGGTGCGTATCGAGAGCGGCTATGTACTATTCGGTAGCGAATGATGCGGCGCGTTTGACAGCTAATGTCAAAAGAAATATTAAATTTATGCGGGTAGCCTAAACTACATACTGAGCGCCACACTGGCGCGAACATGCCCCCGGCCTTAAAACCATCTGGTTTTAAAGAAAATTAAATTAAAGTAACTAGCGGGCCGCCGGGGAGGCATGAAGCGAGCTGTTATTGCGAAGGTAGAGGGCAGAGACGGACGACAGGGCGCTTATACACACCTGTAGCCGTCTTAACTGACGCAACTCTAACAATCCCGTCTTTACCAGGGTAAGTAGAAGTTACTACGCCAAGAGGCCAGTGAAGCGGGGCTAAGTTATCTGTCAATATGATAACGACAGTACCTTCTGTGATTTTAGCTCTACTTTGCAAGAGATGCAAATACTCCTGCTTCCAGCGTTTAGAAAACGACTGAACCATTTGGTTCAGCAAAGCGTAGCGGCGTAACAAGTTTGGAGGTTCTTCAGTAACGTCACAAGCGGGCAAATGTTTCAGCGGCGTCGACATTAGAAAGTGTGCCGGAGTTAAAGCGCTCAATTCCGATGGGTCTTCTCCGAGCAACGTTAGAGGTCGCGAATTAATAACGCATTCGATTTGAGTAAGAACTGTTTGAAGTTCTTCATACGTAAGCAACTGAGAACCTACAACTCGGTAAAGATGCGTTTTAAAAGCTTTAACATAAATTTCATAATGACCACCAAAACGTGGACTACGCGGCGGATTAAATTTCCATGAAATGCGGTGCGAGGCTAATTCATTCGATAAATTTAGCTTAAAATCATCCGAGTTTAAAAATGTATAAAGCTCAGCTATAGCGTTTTTTGCTCCTATAAAGGTCGTCGCATTATCAGAGTACATACAAGAGACGGCACCTCTGCGAGATAAGAAACGTTTAAAAGCGGAAATAAAAGTGCTAGAACTTAAATCAGTCACTAACTCGACGTGAACTGCACGGGTTACTAAACAAACGAAAATACACAAATACGATTTAATAGAACGTACACCTCTTTTTCTATAAGGTAAAATATTGATAGGACCTGCGTAATCTACGGCTGTATGAGTGAAGGCCTTGGCTTCGTTCACTCTGCAGGCGGGCAAGTCAGCCATAAGCAGGAATGTTTGTTTAGGTGCGACCTTGAAACAATAATTGCAATTATGTATAATGCGGCGTACTATATTCCTACAGGATAAAATTCAATATCTTTGACGAAGTATGGAAATTAATGTAAGAGGGCCTATATGACTGTTAACGCGATGATAATGTCTAATTATTGACTCGACCACATGATCGTCACGCGGCAGCAGCGCGGGGTGCCGCTGCTCGTACGACATGTCGGTGGCGTGGCGCAGGCGACCACCAACGCGGAGCACGTCGTCCTTATCGAGGAAAGGCGACAATTTATAAATAGCGGGCGAACAACGTTTGTTACACTTAATTTTATTAATTTCGTCAGAAAAGTACAATTTTTGAAGCGATTTTATTAAATATATTTCGGCGCGATTCAGATCGGTAGCGGTTATAGCATTAAAACGTGGCAAGATCCGCAAAAATCGATAAATATAAACAATGGAGCGAAGCAATTTCGTCCAAGATGAAAGGCGGCGAGATAATAATACGAGCGGGTGAATATTGTCATTGTTAATAGCCGGTAACGAAACCATCGGTTTGATTTCGAGTACATTTTCATCTAAACCTGATGAATCAATAGTGGTGGCCACTGGATGACCTCTTGGCGGAGCCAAGCAGGGCCAGTGAACCAAAGCGGATGATTCATAATCTGCGCGGGAGTTAATCCTCGCGACAAACAATCGCTAGCGTTGTCTTTACCTAATACGTGGTAAAAACAAGATTATTGGTAATTTTTGTAATACGAGTAGCTACAAAACATTTATATTTATGTGGTGATGAATGTACCCAATGAAGTGCTATCATAGAATCTGTAAAACAATATATTTTTTCAATATTATGACGCGGTTTGTAATTGTCAACAACACGGCTAACTAATTTAGACATGAGTAGAACAGCGCACAATTCTAGGCGTGCTATTGAAACTGTATTAAGCGGAGCGACTTTAGACTTAGCACAGACTAAGCTAATAGTTGGCGGCGAGGAATCATTAAAAAACGAGCGTGCATACACAACGCAACCGAAACCCTTTTCGCTTGCATCTGCAAAAGCTACAGCTTGGAATTTTGAAAAACATTTATATGGCGCGGGAATCGTAAATTTTGTACTATCGGTAATTCGTGTAAATACTGTTTCCAAATTTGTATAATGTTTTCTGGCGGAGTATCATCCCAGTTCAACTTTAAAGTACTAAGATTTTGTAATACTAATTTTGCGTATAATATAACAGGCGCAATCAATCCGAGTATATCATATTGACGGGCGATTACAGACAGAATATTGCGTTTAGTGCACGGCCTATTGTCAAGAGTCACTGTGAAATAAAACTCGTCAGTAATAGGTGACCACTGGAGTCCAAGAACCTTTAAGCTGTAAGGTTCATCTTCTAGAAAATTAATATTACACGAGTAGCGGTGAAACTCGGGTAGCGTGTCAAGTAGCTCAGTCGAATTACTCGACCACTTGACTAATTCGAAACCGCCAGATGAGAACAACCCTAGCAGCTGATCTTTGAGCTGGACAGCGTCGTCTAAAGTAGGCGTTGAATAACAGATGTAATCCATATAACAATGTCGTAGAATGACGTCAACAGCGCGCGGGAACCGCAAGCCCTCGTCGGCGCACTGCTTGCGCAGCACGCGCATGGCGAGGTACGGGCTGCTGCGGAGACCGAAGCACACGCGGTTGAACTGGTAGGAAACTAGTGGCGAGGAAGTATCGAAGCGAAATAAAAACTATTGAAATTTGCGATGCTCTTCAAGAACACAAATGCCTAGGTACATTTGTTTCACGCCAGAGGTAAATGCGATTTTATATAAACGAAAATTTAGTAAAACTGAAAATAAATCATTTTGTAAATTAGGTCCGGTGTGTAAAATATCATTGAGAGAGTAACCTGTATCTGTTTTACAACTAGCGTCCATGACCACTCGTACCTTAGTAGACACCTTGTCAGCGCGAACTACGGCGTGGTGAGGAATGTAATAACCAGAGTAGTCATCGAATGAGAGCGGCGAAATAAAATCTTTAGCGATATATTCCTGAATTATAGCGTTATACTCAGCGCGTAATTCGGGGGCGACAGTAAACTTGCGTTCTAGCGAAGCAAAACGTCGCCTAGCGGATTGGTATGAGTTACCTAAAATGTCAGCGTTACGAGAAAACGGTAAAGCGACCGTATAGCGGCCGGTCGAGCATCTCGACACGGAATCAATAAATATTTGTTCACATTCGCGGGCGCACGGACTTAAGACAGGCTCACACGAGACCTCCTCTAATTGCCAAAATTTGTTTAAAATATTATCAATTTGCGGCGCGGGTTCCGTAAAGGCACATAAAGAAATATTATTCGCGGTTAAACAATTATTATTAATAGCGGTTGGCGCGTTGCCAATTAAAACATAGCCAAATACTGTCTCCAAACCCGTCGGGGTACCTGGAGGGCCAGTAATGCGTCCTGAAAGTAAAATGTCAGTAAATAGCGGGGCACCTATGAGAAGGTCGATATCTCCTGGTTTATAAAAGTTATTGTCAGCGAGAGTAATATTTTGCAAATACGAAAGCGCGGTTAAGTCTATTTGAATATCTGGCAAAGTATCAGTTATGCGGTTTATAATAAAAGCGTCGAGCGGAAAAGACAAACTATTACTCTTAAGAGAATTAATAACAAGTGATGTTTTGCCTTTGATCGGGTTCGGCGAGGAACCTATGCCTTTTACTCCTGCGCGGGAAATTTTATTGTAACTAAGCTTCAGTTTTAAACAAGCATTCATAGTAAGAAAATTATTTTGTGATCCCGAATCTAATAAAGCGCGTATTTTATGCAATGCACCAAAAGCATCGCGTACCCCGAGTTCGATTGTACCTAATAAACAAGTGGAGGCGCGCGAATCTCGAGCGTCTAACTTATTACACAACGCAACATTGTTCCGTAATGCGCGTGAGTCATCGCGGGTCGGCGACTGCAGCCGAGACAGCGAGGGATGCGGACGCGCGGCAGCCGAGCTTGGCCCTGCCGGAGCAGTGGCGGCTGGCGCAGGCTCGCGGTTCGAAACCTGATTGCGACACAGTAGTGAGTGGTGTCTGTGGTTACAGTAGCGACAATTAAACGTTGACTTGCAAGAGTTTAACTTATGTCTAAAACTTAAACAATTGGTACACGCCTTATGAGATTTAACGGTTTCATATCGTTTGTCGACAGATAAGTCATTAAACTCGGGACATTTGTATAATTGAGAATGATTACATTGTTTACACAACGAGCAAACTTTTTTTTTTTTTAATTCTTTATTATTGAGGGTTTCTTCTAGTTTAGAAGACTTCACCCTCATAGTTCTTATAAAATACAATCAATAAGAATAAATTAACCTAACTTAACCTACGTTTTAAACAAATCATAACTAGTTTATAGAGTAATTTTGCGGATTCAGAGGTAGGACGAGCTAATATACTGTTACATATACCCACTTCACCATTAAAATCAATCTTAATAAAGAATTCGTGTCTTTCCGGCTCGTTCCGGACACACTCCATCATAATATGGTACGCATCTTCAAACACATCACACTCAGCGCAATTCGGAGAAGCCGTCTTACGCATTAGAAATGCAAAATTGTTTAGGGGAATGTGTCCGCAGCGAAGCCAGAAAGCAGTAACTACTTCTCGCCTGCACATGTTGCTTCCTTCAAACCAAGGGGATCTGTTCAAGACTGGTTGTATGGTTCTGTACCAGATCCCCGCGTTCAACGACCTTTCGTCAAAATACTCGCTCCACACTTTCGTACAATAGTTTTTCACTTCAAATAATAGTTCATGATGAAATGGCAAACAATCATATTGTATCTCCTCACTAATAGCCTCTTTAGCAAAAGAATCGACAACCTCATTTTCTTCGAGACCAACATGTGCAGGTATCCACTGGAGAACGACCTTTTTATTAGTACCCTCCAACTTGCAAATCAGCTTTAAAATTTCGTAGCCTAACGGAGAGCCTCGAGCGCTCGAGGTACAAAGAGACACATGTTGCAATGCGCTTTTTGAGTCTGATAAAATGACAAACTTATTGTAATTCAAAGATTCCACATACGAAAGAGCTTCGAATATTGCGATTAATTCCACCCGCATTATAGATACATCAGCATTGATGCTAAACTTACAGTGAGTGTTGTGTTGGGGGTCAAAAAAGGCCGCTCCACTGTTACAGTTCCCTTTAGATCCATCGGTAAATATTTTAAAGTAATCTGAGTAACTTTTACGTAAAACATGATGACAAATTTGTTTCAGATTAAGCTTACTATACATCCTTTTACATTTTTCTATTAATGGTAAATAACATCTTATATCCAGATCCACATTGCAGACCCATGTATTCAGAGAAAACATTTCCAACATTTCGCTTTGAAATAATTTAATTCCATAAAAAACCTGTTGGATTTCTACAAGTAATGGAATTTTATTGCGACGCCAATAAACATTGTGACATAACTCTTCCAAACACATTAAACATTCAATAGAGGTATTATTTTTCATGGCCTTACATTTCAGCCAGTATTTTGCAGCTAGATATTTTCTCCTAACAGAGAGAGGAGGGACACACAGCTCACTCTCCATCACGTGAATGGGAGTGGATTTTATAAAACCTCCAACTAATCTTAAACATTGATTTTGCAGTTTATCAATTTTGTATAAATTAGACTGACAACTACTATTATAAAAAAACACAGCCATAGTCAATCCTACTTCTAACCACCGCTATGTACAGTCGACGTAAGTGACTTTGATGCACCCCCCAACCTGGACCTCTTAATATTTGCAATATATTTATAAATTTACAAACTCTCTCCTTTAGTTCATTTATATGTTTTGACCATGTAAGACCACGATCTAACCGAAGACCTAAATATTTTATATTATTTACAACTTCTATGTCATTATTATCAATTTTAAAGTTAATCTGGTCCCTTTTGTAACCTTTCTTAAAAACGCATAATTTTGTTTTTCTAAAAGATATCTCTAGTCCAATTTCATTTAAAAATTCTACTAAAAGTCCCACCGCTTCCTGTGTCTTTTGGGTACTTTTTAAAATGTTGAATCCAGTAGAGTATATGACAAAATCATCAGCATATTGGGATATAAAAACATTTTTGATTTCATTACATATTTTATAAGTTGCTATATTAAAAAGTAAAGGAGACATCGGATCCCCTTGGGCTAAGCCCATATTTGTAGTTCTCACAACTTTAACTGAATCTAAATTAATTTTTAAGTTTCAATGTTTAAGAAAGTTCCACAAATACATGCAAAGCTTCTTTCCTGCTCCAATTCGATCTAAAATTGCAAGTAACGAAACTATATCGAAATTATTGTACGCATTGTTAATGTCAACAAAACAAGCAAGCGTTGCCTGCCTCTCAGAAAACCCAATTAATATCCTGGTAACTAATGTACTTAAATTGTCGTAACATGAACTAGCTTTTCGGAAACCTGTGGTATTTGGTGAAAATAATTTTGTTTTTTCACAAAACCATTCCAATCTTTTACTCAAAATATAATGAAATATTTTGCAAAGACAAGACATCATAGAGATTGGCCGTAAAGATGAAACATCATTTTGCAATCTCCCTAGTTTTGGAATCGGGATTATGACTATGTCTCTCCATTGCGAAGGGATAAAATGTTGTTCAAAAAAACTGTTATATAACTGCATCATTATTATTTTAGCATTAAGAGGAAGATTTTTTAACATTAAATAACATATTCCGTCATCTCCTGGGGAAGTATTTTTGAAAGGAATACTTTTATTCAACTCTGTTAACGAAAATGGAGAATTTATTTTGACATTTTCTGAAGAAAATTTAGGACAATCAGGAGTTACAAAATCGGGTGTTAAACTATAAAGAAGTTCTGTAGCTACATTCTCATCTACATTAAGTTTAGGCTGCCTATATCCTTTAATCCATTTCATTTTCGACCACAAATCAGTAGATGAAGTCGAATGGTCTACTGAAGAACAAAATTTTTGAAAATTAATACTTTTTGCTTTGCGTATTTAGTTTTGAGCCGTTGCAATTTTATTCTTTAAAATATTATAATTACTCGGGGTAGGGTTTCGGCGGAATTTAGAAAGAGCCAACCGGCGCTCTGCTACTGCTTGAGATAAAATAGGACTCCAATATGGACGTGGAACAAATTTACTACACGGGTTTTGATTGAACTTAACATATGGAATACATAGCTCAGCGGCAATATTAATAAAATCTACAAAAACATCATAATTCTTTTGAAGATCCGAATAAAAAGAGAAGTTCTTAAATAAATCTTCCAAAACGCTACAATAAGAATCCCAATCAGCCTTTTTAAAATTTCTTTTTGTCTTTGTATCATGATTACCTGTAGGCAAAACTGAAAAACTTGACTTACAAAAATGATGGTCACTACCCAGAGTCTCATTTAGAACTTTAAAATCAAATTTAAGCGCTATATCAGATGAAATAAATGTAATATCCGGACTTGATTGCTGCAAGCGCCCGTCTACTAATTTTATTCTAGTAGGAGAGCCGTCATTCAAACTAACAAAGTGATTTTCAGTGGAAGTATCAAAAATCTGAATTCCTCTGTTATCTATTTTATTTGACCAATTAGTATGGTGCCCGTTAAAGTCACCCAATATCAAAGTTTTTGAATTTGAAACTGAAAATAAAGTCCCCCAATCAGACACAGAGGTACGCACTGTAGACGGGCAATAAATAGCTATGACTCTTTCAATATGTACACAATTTAAAATTTCAATTGATAAAGCTTGAATTCCTGTATTGGACAAAGTTATGTTACTTACCTTAGATTTCAACGTTTTGTAAACAAAAATGGCTACCCCACCATATGAATCACTTCAGTCACATCGATAGATATCATAGCCATTTAATTTTAAAAAACTACCAGGTTCCAACCATGTCTCTGATACGGCTGCAATGTGGATCTTTTCCTGGCATAAAATATTTTCAAAACTAATAAACTTTGGTCTCAAACTTTGCGCGTTCCAATTTATAATATTAACAGCTATATTTTTACCAAACTTATCCATTGAAGTAATCTAAAACAAGTTTTAACATCGGCCACTCCGCAACATTACCAACCACTATTATAATAAACCATTCTAAACAACATTTGATGACATTTTTAAATTTATCCGAAATAGATAAGTTACTTAAAAATATAATTTCTTTTAGCCTCATGAGCAACTCCGAAAAAGATGTACTTTTAGGTTTCGGGGCTTCTTTTACTTCTTTATATGAAGATTCCTCGTTTGAACATATTCGGCAAAATCAGTGCATACCGGGTCCTTGGCTTTCTTCTTTGTTGATTTATCCCTTTGTCGAGTTTCTGGCTTTTGTTTGGATTGATGTAAGTCTGCTTGGACATTCAAAACATTTACAACAGAAGGATTGTACAATGGTGATTCTTTTGATTGACTATCAAAACATTTACCAAAATCTGGCACAGAGGGCACAAAACCTTCTTCCTTCATGATGTGTGGTTGAAAATATTTAACTTGCGAGGTTTCTGGTTGATCAAGATTAACTGGAGATTTCTCCACAAACATTGTGAGTGCCCTCCTGTAAGTACAATTATACTCTGACATTAGCTCACGGATTCTTTTCTCCTTCAAATAAACTGGGCAACTTCTACTTAAAGATATGTGGTTTCCTTTACAATTCACACAAGAAAATTTGGTTGTTTCACAATTTTGATGGAATTTACCACACTTTGGGCATACAATTTGATTGGAGGGGCACCTCGAAGCTGTATGATTTAACTGCCAACAACGCGAGCACTGGGAAACCGGAAAAACGTAAGGGTCTACTTTAATACGTAGGTTGTCTACATAAACATATGTTGGTAAATATGAACCTTTGAAACAGAGCCTAACAGATTCGCAAGGGACCCACTTTCCTTCATTGTCTCTTCGTTTCATTCTCAAGACAGAAGAAATAGTAGCTCGTTCATCATTACACATTATTTTCTCTAATATGATTTCTTCTTTCAGCTCTAAGTCAACATTTCGAATTACACCGTAAGTATAACTTACATCAAAGGCTTTATGAAATTTCCATCCTTTACTTGCGAGTTCTTCACAGTTCATCATCTTTTCCAAATGCGATTCATTTTCAAATTCAATTCGTATTTTATACGGTGACAAATATTTCACTCTAAGAATTTTCGTAATATCTAAATTTTGAAAAATATTTGCCAAAGAAAACTGTTTTGGTAATTTATCTTTACTTGAGACGTATAGTTCTATTTTACTTTCAGTCTTAATTTTCTTTTTCCTCTGTGTAATCCATTCCCCTTCGTTCATATTTTCTTCTTCCGATAACACTTGCATCCCTCTTTTCGTAGCCTCCATTTGTAAATATTCTTTCCCCAAGTTCTCCGCAACTTTTTCTAAATTTCTCTCCCCCTCCATAATATCATCTTCAATTTGTTCTTTATTCATATCATTCACGTATTTCAACTGTTCTTTATAAAAGGCTGACGGGCTTGGTGTCCTTAGTTCGCTGTCACCAGTCCGATTCTCTAGTAATTCATCCATTAGGATAGATTAACATAATAACGCTCACTGATAATAGCACCCAAACTCGACGTGAACAAAAGAACGCGCGATAAACTACTTGCCTACCGCACGAACCGTTCGCTAGTAAAATCTCTCGCGACAAAAAACACGTCTTCCGCGTACGCTTACCGCCGCGCAACTCAAAACGAGCAAACTTGCGAGTGAGAAGCGGTTACAAAAGAATGCGTTGATTTTGCAGCGGAGCGGGTATTATTGTTGTGTTGACGAGATGGATTAGATGTACGGATTTTACTATGTGGGTAATTAGAAGTTGACTCAGTGCGATCGAGTATTTTAGATTGTTCGCGGAGAAAGTTTATAAGATCATTGTAAGTAGGTATGGAACAGTTTCTGTACTGCATTTCGAAGGAGCGAGCGGTTTCAGAATCAATTTTATTAAGAGCGATATGTAAAAGAATAAAATCAGAAAGGTTGGTCAAGTTGAGCGATTGTAAACAAGATACAGCGGCACAAAACTTATCCAGAAATAAGTCTATGTTATGAGAATAAGCGGTACTGAAAGGTTTAAATTCGAACATTTGTTCTAGGTACGCGGTTGCCAAAGTTCGTTTATCGTTGTACTTATTGACAAGGGTTTGCCATATTAGCTGGTAGTTTTCCGCATTAGGTGTAATACCAGTACAAACGGACAAAGCGCGACCCGACAGCTTGCCCAGCAAATATTGCACGCGTTC
Source organism: Marasmarcha lunaedactyla (assembly GCA_923062675.1). Taxonomy (NCBI): domain Eukaryota; kingdom Metazoa; phylum Arthropoda; class Insecta; order Lepidoptera; family Pterophoridae; genus Marasmarcha; species Marasmarcha lunaedactyla. The sequence goes on from CAKLPU010000002.1 coordinate 814,577, forward strand.
GTTGTCGGTTAAATCAGGATTTTCGTGGATAGTATTTTTAAAAGTTTCGTAAAATGTAGTCCATTTAGTAGGTTCTGCTCCGGAGAAACTGACTAAATCTAACTTAGGCAATTTAATAAGAGGTTTTTTAGAAGACTGCGGCAGAATGACTGAATTTTTATTTTCTGAATTTGAGTTTATTTGCGACATGTTTACAACGACAATATAAATCTTCGAATGCAGACCAGCTTTGAAAACTAGGTTCATACGAAGGATTTATCTCTAGTTCTGTGTCATTAATTTGTTCAACAAGGTCATTGAACTCAGAGCGAAGATCGTCTAAAGAAATTACGTTACATAAAAATAACTCGGAAGAAGATTCATCTTGAAAAGCGTTTTTTGAATAATTATAGATGGTTTGTAAACGAGAAAATATTTCGTCGCGTTTTTTAATTAATTTCTTAAGTGTCAAAGACATTTTGTCAGCGCTTTTAGAAACACTTGCACCCTTTTAGACGTCATTTAAAATTTACAATTCTTATAAAATTTTAAATATCAAACCTTCGAACATGTGATAACTGTCACGTAAGAGCGGCCACGCTAGCTGAGGCAAACGGAACGTTCGAGAATACTCTTGAAGAATTTGTAGAATTACCCACAGATATGTTTGCAAATTGCAAAAAATTAAAAGTTGATTAAAATAGATAATTTCAATGCTATTTTAGAGCAAAATGGAATATGCGTTTTACATATGTAAGATATGACTTGATGCGGCTTTCGGGAGGTAAGATCGACTCAGGTATAAGTATTGAATTAAAGAATGGACTGTATTCTAATGAAATAGCGGATGTTATAAAAGAATTTGCGACGTTAAGAGGCTAGGGGCAGTTACTAGGAACCGATACCTAATACCTAGGTAGAAATAACGAGGGTGAAGAGGCCAGAATGATCTCGAAGTGAAAGATCCTGCTCGGTGGACAATAAAGGGGTGATAGATCCGGCTCGATGGACCAGAAAGGGGTATGTGGCGGCCACTTCTTCGATAGCGAAGGCCACCCTATGATCGCTTGGGATACACACCCGTGTGGTATGCGGGTTAGGTTATTGGCGGTTTTGGAGGATCTAATACCTATTATATGGAACTACACGAACTAACCTGGAAGGAGGCACCTAGCTCTCACCCAAACACACGACCTGGAGCGGCGGTACTTCGACGTTTTCTTCTTCCGGGCCCGGGTTATTCCAAGTGTCTTCTCACAGTAGTTAAGTCACTGCAGTCCAGTAAGCGGGTGTGGGTCGCTAGTAAGCGAGCAACCACGAGCGGTGCGGTCAGGGAGCTCAGATGAAACTTCCCTTCTACAAGAAGGTGGTACACAGCGTCCGACGCGCGTGAGGGTTCGGAGCGTGCGGTGCGTATCGAGAGCGGCTATGTACTATTCGGTAGCGAATGATGCGGCGCGTTTGACAGCTAATGTCAAAAGAAATATTAAATTTATGCGGGTAGCCTAAACTACATACTGAGCGCCACATTGGCGCGAACAGATACAGTGATACATTTGGATATGAACGCATATAAAGAGTGATTGATTCAAACGGAGTGATACATATCTTTTTTATCTATCACTCCTGAGTTACCCATCGCTATTAGACGGCCATCTGTTGGTTGTGTGTTGTTGTGTTTGTTGAAAGTCATTAAATAATAAATAAAGGGCATAGTTGACGAAAGTCTGTTTGACTCTTATTCAGTCGATTATTCAGACGATCTTTATATCACCTTATAATGTAATATTTATGTAGTTTTATTTAAACTTATGTGGAAATATTGTGCTAAAGTCACTAGTACTGACTTTTCCACTTAAGTTATCTGATTATTTATATATTATATTTATGATTATCTGAGTACGACATCATGGAGGCAGTGACTCAACTGTTTCAAACACAAATGCTAAGTATGACAAGAAATTAGAGAAAATTGCAGTTCATTCATTGTTGCTCGTTACTCAAATCTGATGGCGTTAAATAACGAACATTATAAAAAATAATGTCCCAAAATGAAACGTTTGAATTCGAAACATACGTCGCTGATGTGACAAAATTAATATTGCGCCTCCTGCGGGTTAGTTTTTAAACCCTTTTTGAATCGAACACTTTTATCTTTACGTCTTTTTAACCCAAAATAAACAAAAATGTTTTATTTGAATTGTGCATGTATATACCTGGAAACGTTGCAGTGAAGTTCTGGAATAGACCCTCCACGACCGAGGCTTCCTCGAGACGAAGCACGGGAATCTGTAATAAATATTTAATTTTAGGAGCCACACAACAGTTCACGGTGACAAAACACCCCAAACTCCCCAACCGACTTGGATCAGGTTTAATCCATTTAAAATAGAATACAGGTAGGTCTTATTTGATCCACGTATAGTTCCTGGGTGATTAATGATTAATTATTTCATTTATTAGGGTAATTTATTTTGTTAAATACCAACCAGATTGCATAAAGTTTGGTCCGCCATTTTGTGTTGACGAGATATTCTGTAGTGTCATTTCAGTAGTCAGTGTTCTGTGCTCTAAGAAATATGTAAAGTGCTCTGTTTGTACGTGGATTATTGTGTAGTATTTTAATTCTGAAGAGATTAGCTTTACGTAATATTAACCACTAACCACCAGTATCAAATTGTTTAATTAAAATCCAAATTGAAAACATACGTGATCGTTGTTCAATTCAATTTTGCATAATCCTTGAACCTGAGGTACACATATGGGTACCTATGTTTTCTAATAAGATGAAAATAAAAATATTATTTCAATAAAAAAAAATTTATTTGATCCCTAGCTAATCACATTTTAGCTTAAAATAACTTTGAACTTGCTTCTATAAGACTCAGGTCCGAAGAGGTTAACACTCCGCAACACGCGTGAGCGGGCGTCGTTACTTTTTGAAAATCGAAGCAGGCTTGTAGTGTCTGCTTTTTCTCTTAAATTTTTTAAAAATTAAAAAAAAAAACAGTATATTTGTTTGATTAATCAATACTTAGACTCATAATGATCTAATAACATTAAATGTAAGCAAATTCCGTAGTTTGTTTCTAATAGGGAAAGAGACATAAACATCAGCTAGTGAACATCCGCTGTCAACGCCAGCTCCGCGTATTTTAATCCGTTAAAATAGTAAATCACCATAAATTACGATAACAACAAGCGCAACACAATAATAATTAAGTAAATACAGTACAAAAATGTTATCAAAGTGAAAAATCAGTTAAATAAGTGTGTGACAAGTGATTAAAATATTCTGCTGAAATGATCAACAGCAAATATAAAAACAAGTGAGACTAAATTACTGTGGACATTATCTTTGACTTAGTTGCAAATTAAAAACATTTATTTAGTGAAAATCTAAAAATAAAGTGTTAATTAACCTACTGATTGATCTGAGATATCTGAATACCTACCTTACATCAATATTTAATGAAGCTCGTAAGAGCGGTTTCGCACTACATCCGATCCGAATCCGATCCGAACCCGTGAAAATATGGGTCTAGAAAACTCTGACTGAATTCGGATATTGCTTACGCACTAGTCCGACCTCTGATACAAATCCAATCTGAGACAAATCAATTCAGGAGCCATCTTTTAGAATACATCATTTTACGCGAAGCCACAGCAGTGTGTTTACGTCTGTGATCATGAGTCCTTTCAATCGACGACAACTTCTGGCAATATTATTGTACGTTAGAAGACGCAGAAGACGTAAAGAATTCTGGGTGCACCCTCTCTTGCAAGACCGACGATTAAAAGGAGCTTTTTACAATCAGCACGCAGTGTTACGTCAATACGGCAGGAAATTTTACAATTACTACCGTATGAGTGTGTCTACTTTCGATTTCATTTTACATCACATTAAAGATAATATCTTGCGACAAGACACAACATTTAGACAATGTATACCACCAGAAGAAATGCTTGCAGTAACATTAAGGTAAATAAAACTCAGTTCTAAATTATTATAATATTTATTTCTGATCAGTTGTAAGTAGGTATTAAGGTAAACTAAAACTACACATCATCGCTGAAATTCTGTTTGAATAACTCGGAAAAAGAAATTGCTGTCTCCTGTTTTTGAGTTTCTGTTTCCCCAGGCGATGGTGTAATGACTTCCGTATTGGTCTGGATGATCTCATCTATGAGGTGTTCAGAAATTTCTGTATTGTGACTTACATTATGTTGCGTTGGTGCCATAACTGCCGCACTGGTCCAAGCTGGAGACGCAATCGATGAAGCTGTTGAATCAAAATTCTCAGTAGAAGACAAACGTCTCAATCGCTCTTTGTTTGTATATTTCCGGAGTAATTGCATCATTTCAATACGAAATTCAAGCTTATCATCTGCTGTTATTTGTTTAATCAACGGTAACATAGATTGAAGAAACGCCATATCGTCATCATTTTGAATGGGTTCTGTTTGTTTTAATGAATTATTATCACATGTTTGAATTGCCCTTAAAATTTCAACATCCACTGAGTTCATCCTCTTTTTATTTCGTGGTGGCAATAAATTAGCAGTACTTTTTGATGGTGTAGGAGATTCGTTAGAAAAAATTTGAGTACTAGTTGATGGAGAAGGGCAATCAGATTCGTTAATAGAAATTTGGGTACTACTATCTTGGGTGCTATCAGAGTTATAGTTATCAGCTGTATCTTGTGGCTGGAATACTTTTAATAGAAACTGCAATTGTGCGTGATAAATATATTTCTTCTTTGGAGCTTGTCCTGATTTTGTTACTAAAGATTTCTTGAAGGTATCCCGAATGTTGTTCCACTTTTTTATGATCAATTTTACTGAAACAAATTAATTAATCATTAATTTTCTTTTTCAGGTACTTTGCCAGCGGAAATACTTTCACAGATATGCATTACAGTTACAAATTAGGGGTCTCGACACTAGCCGAAATAGTGAACGCGGTGTGTTGCAGTATTTGGGAAATCTTCAGACTAAAATTCCTTGCACCACCCACTGAGGAAAACTGGAAAGCAATAGCTGATGAATTCAAGAAAAGAGCTAACTTCCCGAATTGTTTAGGTGCAGTGGACGGAAAGCCTATTCGTATTGAAAAATTCCCGAACTCCGGGTCTATGTATTTTAATTACAAAGGCTATTTTTCCATCGTGCTTATGGCGGTAGTGGACGCAGACTATAAATTTATTTTCGTTAACATTGGTTCATATGGGAAAGACTGCGATTCAGCCATCTTTCAGCGTACTAATTTTTACCAGCAACTTACTGATGGAAGACTACCCATACCTACGCCCTCCTCTCCTCCTCTACACTCAAGCTTAAACAAAAGAACACCACATGTTTTTGTTGGTGATGAAGCATTCCCACTAGGCCCAAATCTATTAAGACCATACGGAGGCTTAAATCTTAATGTGGAACAACGCATATACAATTATAGACTATGTCGAGCAAGGCGGTATGTTGAATGTGCTTTCGGTATATTAGCAAACAAATGGCGAATTTTTCACCGCCCCTTGAACTTGTCTGTAGGTGCATCTCAAAATGTAGTGAAGGCATGTGTTGTTCTACATAATATTGTTCGAGAACGAGACGGCTATAGACCTACAGATATGTACATGCCTGTCGATAATGATTGTTTCCAAGAACTAGCTCAAAATAATATTCCAGCTGGAAGGGCAGCAAATGAAATTAGAACTGATTTTGCTAATTATTTTATGAGCCCGTATGGATCACTGCCTTGGCAAATGTCTAAAATATAATTTTTGAAATAAAATACTTCTTATTTGAATTCGTACTAAAAATAAATATCTACTCGTAATTACTTACTTGTCTCATTTTTCTTTTTATCCTCAAACGTATCAAACGAAGGTTCAAAGAACTTGCATATTTCAATCCATGCATTCCTTGTCAATATTGTGTTTTTGTATTCGTCAATAGATTTGTCCCATAAACAGGGCTTATTTTCAACATTTTCAATTAAAGTAAAAACATCGTAGGGAAACATAATGCAATTAACAACGTGCGCTCGCTGCCACACTGAACGAATACACTGGATGCCTGCCGTATGACGCTGCCCGCCTCGCTGCCACTGCTCGGACGCAGCTCGGCTTCAACTCGGACGAAGTGCGCGAACACATAATACTATGGCTACTTCGGTCCGTCAAAAATCTTCTCCGGGATAGAGATTCTAGAATGACGGAAAGAAATCGGATGACGGAGATCGGATCCAGTGCGTAAATTACCATAGAAATAGTTCTACGGCTATCACGGACCCTTTTTTCACGGGTTCGGATCGGATGTAGTGCGAAACCGCTCTAACGGTCTCAAGTTTAAACAGAAAATAACGACATCTGTATAAAGTTACTTGAACTAACTTACAGACAATATTCATTCTTGACGTTGATCGATGCGACTCGTTTTAGTCCAGCACACAAAACATAGGTGGCGCTTTTTCACAAAAAATATGAATAATTATTAAAGACCTAGAGGACGCTATAAGAAATTGACAATATAATTTTGAATTAGACAACATATTCATTAAATCACAGAATACAAGTATTTATACAAAACATGGACAACGTGAAAATAAGATCAAATAAAAATAGAATATTAATATCTGAAATAGAAACAAGCTCAGAAAATTACTTAAGTTTAAGTGATGTGGATCAGTCATTTAACTCGATCTCAGACAACGTAAATAAAAGCCTCCCACTGCAAAATAGCTTCGATGACTCAGGTACTATAAAAATGAAACAAAAAATTGAAGATTTAACGAGACAATTTAAAAACGCTGATATGGAAATTGAAAACTTGACATTTGAAAATGAAAATCTGAAAAAACAACTTCTGACGCAAGAAAAGAAAAACGTCTTCCTAAAAAAAATTGTACAACCTGTAAAAACTGCAAAACCTAATTTCAGCAAAACTTCGTGTACACCAATAAAACGACGATAAACGAATCTTCATATAAGAACTCCACGAACTCCTGTCTTCTGTACAATAAGTAGAAATGTTACTTTAAGTTCTACCTTTTCCACACCAATAAAGAAACTGTGCGATAAACAAATATTATTACCTAAACCTATACCTATGGCGGCAATCGATGTGGGATCAAACAAATCATCGACTAAAGAAGACAAGGAGCAAAACAAACCTCAAATTATAATTATAGGCGACCAACAATGCAGAGGACTCTCCACTACGCTAATTTGGAGCAGAGATAATAAATGGAATGACCAATAGTGAAACCTAACGCCACAAGCGATCGCGTTCTAAGTATTTGCCTTGAAATTTCTAAAAAGGTTACTAAGCGCGATATAGTGGTTCTATGCGTTGGCTCGAACGACTTGTTCTACTTTCCGAACTATGTAATGCGCTCTATATTTTGAAAAATTGTGGTAAAGTATTTGTCGTAAATATAAACTACAATAACTTTTTAAATGTATATTTATTAAATAATCCAATACAAAAAATGACAAAAAATTGTGAATTTTTATATTTACATAATGTAAGACAATCAACATTTTTAACAAATAGTGTGAACTACCTTTGTTTTAAGCTTAACATAGAAATTAACTTTATATTTCCAGCCGATTTAAAATCGTTTGTTGTTTTCTCAAAATCAACAAAAAAATCTTCTATAGTACTGTAGTTGTTCAGTTTAATTTCTTCTATTTTTCCTCTACATATAATTTGCATAGCAGTTGATTGTGTTAAATACATTTTGTTGAACTTTTCCAACATTCCATAAGCTGTTGTACATTCAGCAATATATTCTAGTTGTTTGTCTGAAATTGTGCTCATAATTATAGTTCTTGCTTTTAAATCCATTTTCTTCCAATGCGTCTGTTGGTTTTCTTTAGAAGGCATTATAGAAATGGCGGGCTCGTTGCATTCTTTGTATTCGAGTAAAGTTAATAACCTTAATTTCCAGCTTGAATAATTTACACCATCAAAAATGGGTATTGTTATGTCTTCTATCCTTGCTTGTTTAGCCATTATGGCAATGATAGCGTATTTCAATAATTTGTTTTACCTGAATTACGGCGTACTAAACCACTTTCCACGTGGTGGCCGTTTCTTAATCACACTGTATTTTTACTTATTAACCACCTAACCACGGACTTGCTACCATGTTAGAGTGGTGGAACTTTTGGTGAAGTTAATAAGTAATCCAGATATAGCACACACATTTATTTCAGTACTTTTATGATTAGCTTCGCAGTTTCGCACAGTAACATCTTAAGGCAGCCATGACAGACATAGACCTTATATCAGTATAACAATAGATGGCGCTGTGTATCAATCCAGCTTATAAATTTACCACAGATTACAACACAGATGACCCTATCACCAAAATGTCATCAACGTACGTTACAGCATATGCAATGTCACCTAGTGCTTTCATAACAGCCCGCTGATATACTGAGCTTGCATTCTTCAAACCGAACGGCATGGTCAAATATTCCCACTGACCATCCGGTGTGACGAATGCAGTTCGCTCTATTGATTCAGGATGGACTGGGATCTGATGATAGCCTGATAACATGTCAAGAGACGTGAACCATGTAGCACCGCCTAGCCTAGAGACAAGATCCTCTATCAACGGCAGTGGAAACCTATCCGATACAGTGTTGTCATTCAGTTCCCTATAGTCGACACACATGCGATCTGAACCATCCTTCTTTTTAACGAGCAACACTGGACTGGAAAAAGGCGAACAACTCGGCCTAATTATACCGGCTTCCTCTAATTCCCGAACTTTAGTAGTAACAACTTCGCGTTCACTAGCGCTTAGCCTATAAGGGCGACGATTGACTGTACGATTAGGGTCTATTAGTCGAATTTGCAACTGTCCTGTTGTAACGCGGGATCTAGAAACACCACTAGAAAATGACGATGAATATTCTGACAGAAGAGCACTCAATTGGGAATGAAATTCCGTCGGAATGTCGGTATTAACATTATCGAAATCAATTTGAAAAGAAGAACCACTTTTGAGCTTACTTGAAACGTCACATAATTTAACGATTTTTTCACGACACAAAACAACACTATCAGACGTCATACTAACGTTAAAACCCTGATCTAAAATCTCACGACCAATTAAAATATCATTTTAAGACAAATATCCGGTACAACATGAAATAAAATCTCTAATCGTAAATTGTTTATCATAACCTCAGATAAAATTTGTAGGGTACTTTGCACACTACCGTGACCGATTCCCGTTAAATTTACTATGTTGTTTACACGTTTGCCACTAAACTTTGACGCAACATTATCCTTCGCTAGAGAGCATTCGGCACCAGAATCATAATAAAATGGAAATGACTCACCAGAGTTCATCAACACACCACTAGGTTTGCTGACGTAGCAAACGTCAACGCGTCGCTCGCTGCTCGCTGCTGGTGCAGTAGCTGCCGCTGAACTGCTCGAACCACCTGTGCCGTTGCCTCCTCCATTGCTTCGTGGACATTTAGAAGCAAAATGTCCGCCGTTGCCGCATCGAAAACAGATGACATCTGGACGCTGCTTCGATCCCGTAGAAGTTGATGCAGAGGTCGCAGAATAGGCTGCCTTGCCCTTCACTTCACCCCTTGACCGACAGTCAGCCGCTCTGTGACCTGGTTTACCGCAGTTGTGACACTTCAAAGTTGACGGCTGAAACTTCGGTCGCTTGATACCTGGTGCAGCCTCGGTTGTGTTACCAATGAAAGCTTTCCTTTTTAAAAATGAGAACGCTTGAAGTTCACACTGAAGCTTGCTCCTGTTGCTGACATCGGTAGTAAAAGCCAGTCTTTGAATGCGTCAATCAAATTGTGCCATGTGAGCCAGCACTGTGGATATGGCAATCTGCTCGGTGCTCATATTTTGCCAGCGTGACGTGAGTGTGGAAAGCAAACGGGCAGCGTAAGCAGCATAGCATTCACCTTCCTTAGGCTTGCTACTCATCAGTTTGACAAGCGTAGCGGCTGGTGTGTCCACGCAGTCGTAACGGGATAAAAACAGGCTTTTAAAGTCACACCATGTCATCCCCGCAAACGACACTTGCGCCAGCCAACGTGAAGCACTTCCTTTCAGGGCCTTGCTTAAGGTGATGATAAGCGCACTTCCCTGAAGCGGAACTTCCGATAAGCACAGATCCGCTGTAGTGCACCAAGCACGTACGTCTACCTCCGGCTTATCTGGGTCGAATTCAGGCAAAGAAATATGCTTGGTACCTGCTGGACCCCTGACGGCTTCTATGAGGGACATCATGTTCTGGTTTTGGGCCGCCAACAACGTACGAAGCAAATTCTCGTCACAGCGTGACGTCATCGCTCCATTCTCCATATTTTCTTCAGCTCGAGTGTATCCCACTTCTGATGTCGCATCGAGGGTGGCCGAGGTGCGAAGCATTGGGTCTTCCTCACGATCCGACATAATTTTTGATGAACGTGGGCACTGTGTGGGTACTCGAACGAAATACGGTTATAACTTTCACTGACTTTATTTAAAGTAACGATTTATTATTAAAACAGAAACAGACACGTGCATTGGTACTGAGCGTCTGCCAAGACTGTCCGAACTTTTCTGAGCGGACGCTCGGTCTCTGTGCGTCTTCGCTGCATCCCCTCTACCGACGATCGTGTCCAAGCGGTGGGGCGCGCTTGCGTTTCTAATCACATGATGTTTAGTTGTGACTTGAATTGATAGATGGCGCTGTACGTTGTACGGTAGCGACATCTATCGGCGACATACACATTATTAATATTATAGCGAGCCCTAGTACAACGCTAGAGTCTAGTTCCCATCCCTCGCCGCCTTTGGTTACGCAATCCCGCTTGACCCGGCAGAGTGCGCGCGCGGCAGCCAAACGAGTCGGATCGAAATGTGAACATGCGTAGGATATGATTGCCTTTTCCTGGCTGGGTCAAACGGCAATGCGAAATCAAACTAAATTATTGTATTTACGACAAAGTCATGTTTAAAACTGTGTGTGAAGTAATTAAATGTTATTTAAAGGATTATATATATGTTTTCTTGGACATCATCAGCCTATAAATGGCAGCCCAACGTGGTGCAGATCAAACCGTGCCAAGTGTTTTCGTAAAGAACTTAAATTAATCTAATTAGTGTGATGTGCCAAGACAGTTCATAAATAACATAACATTTAAATTACGCAGTTTCATTTTCGCGGTCAAAGGGATCGCGGGACAGCAACTTTACCATATAAGGGCAAGACGCGCGCGTCGCTTCGCGTGGTTCGTGAAGTACAAACGTCAAAGGTCCCGTGAAAAGCGCCCGCCCGTTTTCCACGTGTGTTATAGTAGACTAGCGGTTGTGACTCGTTATGGTTTTGTTGACTTTTAATGATACTTTTGCGGGTGTGCTCCGTATTATGTTGATAAAAAGTTCGTTTGGTGTTTTTAAATTTTAGGATAGGTTATATTCCTGAGGTATTATTCCTGAACCCAGAACTCACGGACTGTTGAGAATAATAAGTGTTGCGTATTTCTGTTTCTAAAAGTTGCTAGGTTTTATCGCGGGTGTTAGTCTTCTAAACCTGAACCTAGCACTTTAATAATGATAAACTGTGCATATTACTAGGTTTTGTCGCGGGTGTAAGTGTACTAAACCTGAACCTAGAACTTTGATAAACTGCTTTTGTGCATACTTACTAAGTTTTGTTCCGGGTTATCGTATTGATATCCAAACCTAGGTCGTGGACTTCCTAGTTTTGTTATACTTTAATAAAAGATTTTGAACAGTCGCTTGTTAAGTTATCGAACTGTATCTAGGTTTTTGTTTCGATTGTGGTTATGTACCTACTGAACTGAACCTAGATTGCGTTGTGGGTTAAAGACTTACAAATCAAAACTAGAATAGAACATTTTGTTGTTTATGTTGAACTTTATTTAGAAACGGTTTTTAGAAAGTAAATAGACGTTTTATTGTTATTTGGTCCTAGGCACATAATAGGTAATTGTGTTTTGTTATTGGAAAAGTGCCTAGTGAACTATAAGTGTTAACTTTTGCGTAATTGTGTTATCGAGTAGGTAACCAGTTGGCGGTCTTGTGGACTTTTAAGACTTTTGGACTGTTTAGTTGAACTTGTCTTTGTTTAAAACGTTCAATCTATATTGTGGTACGATGTTGAAAACTCGTTCGCGCGTCACGAGCCCTGTGGCTCCTGGGGAGCCTGCCGCTTTGTGTTTTTTTCGTAAATTTCACCGGACTTTGTACCTAGCGCTGAGGGCGCTTAGCCGGAACTTAAACTACTCCTACATACGTTACGCCTAAGGGCACCCGAGAGGGCACGGACCTCGACTTAGGAAGTCGTATATTGAAACTACCATTGGTTCGTAAGGGTCAACTACTGCTAAAGAAACGTAATAGAGAAAGACGAGAAGAAATAGAGAATAGAGAACAAAGAAAGTAATAGCGTCGTCGGGATCTTTTACGTTACGTTACGCGGACGCCTGTAACGGACCGTCGCGTCTGGGTTGGCTGTGTAGTTAGCTGACTTATTGACCAGCGGGTTGGGATGGTGGGGAGCGTTGTCGAAGTAGCGTCTAGAGACCAACTCCATCAACGTGGCAATAGTGGTCAGCTCGAGATCTTTATGCAGATCTAAATTGCGGACATAGGGCGGGGCCCCGAGGCATTTTCGTAAGAAACTATTTTGAGTAACTAGCAAGTGATTGATATTCGACTTGGTGGCATGAGCGAAAACCACACTGGATTGTGTCATGATGGGGCGGATGCAAGTTTTGTAAAGTGTAAGCTTCTATTTCTAAGCGACATTTTACTTTTCTTGCAGATTAAGGAGTGCAGCCTACGCCATGACGAAAGTGGCTCGGTCCCGGACTCGTTTTATGTGATCCGCGAATGTAAGTCCACTATCTAAAGTGACTCCTAAATATTTGACTTTTTAAACCCAGGGGATCGGAGTACCAAACAGAGACATCTGACCTAGTCTTTTGGAGGGTTTCCTAGAGGTTGTCCTAGAGCAGGTTGAAAGAGAGAAGTACACTGCAGCACTTTCTTCTGGCCTGACTTCTATTCTTCATTTCCTAAACCAAGCGCCTAATGCGTTGGCTGCGGATTGGAGTATTCTAGTTAACCTACGTAGATTCCTATCAGATGTGTATAGCGCGATGTCGTATGCAAAGAGCGCTAGGTCTACTTTCTCCGTCCTTGGTATGTCACTAGTGTACAGTGAAAACAAAGTCGGAGAAAGCACCGAGCCTTGTGGGACACCGGCTAATACAGGGTGGGGATTAGAGTGCACCATCCAATCTGTAACGAAAGGTTCGACACTGTAAAAAGTCTCGTATGATGTGCAAGAGGCTGTCTAGCACGCCTAGTTCGAAGAGCTTGAATAACAAGCCGTTGTGCCAGACCTTGTCGAAGGCTTTCGCCACGTCAAAGAAAAGCGCACCTGTGCCTTTCGGTTTTCGACCTACGTTCCTTTGCTCCAAGATGTGCTCCGTGATGCGGTGCACCTGTTGGACGCAGGAGTGACGGGACCTAAAGCCGAACTGTTCGTCCGGTAACAGGTGCTTGGAGTGGATGACCTCTCGAAGCCTGTTCACAATGATCCTTTCGTATAATTTGCCTATCGCACTAAGCAGACTAATAGGATGGTAGCTTGTAGGTAGATTCGCCGGTTTTCCGGGTTTCCTAATACCGATGACGATCGCTTCCTTCCATGATTGCGGAAAGGAGCAGTTTGTTAGTAAGTTATCGAATATAACTACCTACTAACAGTTGTATGAGTGCCAGTGGGAGAGCTTTCAGAAACCTGTTTGGTATTTCGTCTGGACCTGGGGCTTTCCGCAGTTTTAGGTTTTCAATTTTTATCAGTACCTCTTCCACCATTACCTGTTGGAGGGTGTCAGTCGGTGGGTTGCCGCATTTAGTTTCGACTGTGTTATTCACAGTTTATATGTGGAGGGAGTTAGTGCTTTCTGTACTCGGTGTACATTGTTGGGCTAAGCTATCGGCTAGGGTTTCAGCTTTTTCGGAGTCATCGAAGGCGGGAGTCATGGGCGGTGGCCTAAGAAGCGGAGGCATCGATGACGTGGTAGAGTCCATCTTAAGAGACTTCGCCAAGCTTCAGTAAGGCAGATGCGAAGGCTAAATCTCTCATGAAGCGCGTCCCAGTTGTTAGACCGCAATTCGCGTATGCGAGATTTGACATCTCGCTGTAAAGCCCTCATATGGATGCGGTTTGCCTCGGTCGGAGCGTAATCGTACGCCCGGCTATCTGCGTTCTTTGCTCTCGACAACTCCCTCACATCCTCAGGCAGGACCCAGCGTCGATCATTCGCCGCCGGAACCTGCCTGGAGGACGCACTGATAGCAGTTCGAAGATGGTTAGTGAAAGCACCGATCGCAGCATTGGTCTCCTCGATGGATGACAACGAATTGGGAATAGTGTTTAGGTCGGGGCTGTCGATTGCCTTAAGGGCTTCTGTTAGTTTGACCCAATCGATGAGTGACGTCGTTTGAGGAATGGGGTCAGTTGGGATACCTAGCTGCATGACTACCGGTCGGTGATCCGAAGTAAGCTGGTGGATGACTTCTACTGAGTGAATCGTTAAGTTAACACTTTGGAGGATTGCTATAACGAGAATATCGGCGCGATGATTTGTGTTATAGGGATAGTGTGTCGGTTCCCGAGGACCCACTACATCACAATTTAGTCCCTCTAACATGTGATGAAGCCGACGAACGTTTGGGTTGGTAACTACGGAATACCAACATGAATGTTTCGAGTTGAAGTCGCCAGCTAGTGTTACGGAGGGACTCATATCGAGTAGCGACCGAAGGTCGCTTTGAAGTATAGCTTTGTCTGGTGGTTGATAGATGGATGCTAGCGTGTTGGCTGGTGGCCACTCATCGCTATTCTACAACAGGAAACTTCGATATTCTCGAGCTGTGGAGGATCGACAGGTATACAATGCAGTGACCTTTTGTAATAGATGACGGTACCTCCTTTAACAGCAGTAAGCCTTTCGTTGCGAACGATGTTGTAGTTCGCTATTTTAGGGTCCTTGTGACTAGGTTTCAAAAAGGTTTTCCTGCACAAGTAAGATGTCGATTTGAAATTTCGAACGAATTCGTGAATTTCATTGCATTATGTTTAAGACCATCGGCGTTGAAGTAGCCGATAGCTAGGGACCGCGGTTTTATCCTAGAGAACGCCATTTAAAAGTTTAATTTATTAACTTTCTGGACGTTGGCAATAAGTGCCTGGTGTTCGAGTGCTACTAAGCACGTCGCCTGAAAGTCGCCTTTTGCGGCTCGTAGTTTGCGTGCCAGAGTTGTTATTTCGCCCAAGTCGAAGATTGAGGTGAATTCGCTAATTAGCGCAAAGTCTGAAAGTGGCTGCGCACAGGTATTGACTGGGGGACAAGCGAGTAGGTGCTAACCTGTCCTGCTGTACCTGAGAAGGCGGAGAAGCGCGGGAAGCGATGGGTTTCCTCACCATGGTAGGCGGGGTCACCCATGCGTTCTTGAGGTGGAGGATCGCGGGAGTCGGTTAATTGTGCCTGCGGTTTTACGGGTGGGCTGAGCTTGGCAGTAGCAGAGGCTAAAGATCTCTGCTTTGCCTTGTGAGCCTTTTGGGGGTTTGGTTTAGAGCCCTAGGCAACCTAAATAGTTGGCTGTATGGCCGACCGTCTTCCATAATATTCATGCGAGGGGGGTCTGTGGACTGCGGAGTTCTCGCGCACTTCGCAGTGCCATGATCGCCCAGGCACTTAACGCACCTAGGTGTAGGAGCAAGGCGCTGGTTAGAAAAATTGAAAACTCGCACACTACATAAAAGGTTCTTTTATTTAGCAACGTGCACACCACGTACATAAATAACTGTTTGTTTGCACTCGCACACCTTTCTTATTACTAAGTACATTGAACTTAATTATGTTGTAAGAACAATCACTTTTAAATGCACATAAGTAATAAATTGATAATATTTAATATTTGTGGCTATAGCCCACACGCGCTGCAATCAGCGATACATACGTTAAAAAAAAAGGAAGTAAAAAAAATGGTTAAAGGAAATGTCACATCACAACAGATCTGCCAACATTATAGAAATCTAACAATATTGCCACATGACAAAACTTTATGTTACGTTCAGGACTTAACATAGTTGCGGCCTCGGCAAACAATATTTGGAAAATGAAACTATAATTTAAACATTTAAGATCAAACTTTACAATCTTATTCTAAAAGAATCAACTCAAAAATACTTATGTACTACATACATCATTATCTTCAATAGGCAGAACACAAACCTTTGAGATACTAGTTCTAGTTACAAACCCTTTTTGGTTTTTAACATCTATAGCACGCACCCTGCCATCCTCCCCCGGATGCACTCCAACCACTCTGCCCATAGGCCACGTGAGAGGGCTGGTATTGTCATCTTTAATAATGACCAATGTTCCAACCTTTACATTAGGTCTACTAGCTTGCCACTTAGGCCTATTTTGCAGCTGCACGAGGTATTGTTTGTGCCACTGTTTCCAGAATGACTGCTGCATTTGCACACACTGTTTCCAAAACTTCAATCTATTAGTTGGAACATCAGTCACATCTGGCTCTGGAAAGGACTGTAAAGGTGCCCCCGTGAGAAAATGACCGGGGGTGAGATAAGACATATCATCATAATCTGACCTAATTAAGGGCACTAAAGGCCGGGAATTTAAGATTCCTTCAATTTGTACCATAACAGTATACAATTCTTCATAAGTAAGGCATTTATCCCCTACTACACGCTTTATATGATACTTAACACTTTTTATACCGGCTTCCCATATGCCCGCAAAATTTGGTGAATATGCAGGTATAAACTTAAATGAAATCCCTAATGAGTTAGTATAATTATGAACAGCTGCTCGATGTTCACTAGAATTTTGCATTTTATACAGCTCCTTTAATTGGTTCCTTGCGCCACGGAAATTAGAAGCATTATCTGAATATATTACAGATGGTTTATTTCTTCTCGAGATAAATCGTTTTAAAGCGGCCAAATAAGTATCAGTAGTCATATCTGTAACGAGCTCAACATGTATAGCCTTAGTGGAAAAGCAAATGAACAATACAAGGTATCCCTTTGATATTAAAACCTTTCTGGCCCGTGATTGTTTTATTTGGAAAGGACCTCCATAGTCAACTCCTACCACTTCAAAAGGACGCGAAGCTGTTACACGACTATGTGGCAAGGTACCCATCAATTGTGAAGCCTGCTTTGCCTTAAGTTTAAAACATACCACACATCTATGTGTAACATTCTTTATTTCTCTTAAACCATTGATCAGCCAATATTTTTGATTTAAGTAACTCAATATAAGCTTAGGCCCAGCATGTAATAACAGCAAGTGGGCATTGTGAATAATCAGTGTAGTTATATGTGATTGTTTAGGTAAAATAATAGGATGCCTTTGGGTAAAGGACATCTTTGAATGTTGTAGCCTTCCTCCAACCCGTAAGACACCTTTATCATCTAGAAAAGGATTTAATTGTAATAAACTACCTTTAATTGGATGACCATTGCTTAAGCATTTAATTTCAGAACAAAAAATAAGTCTTTGTTCACATTTGACAATAATTGTTGAAGCAAAATTCAGTTCACTTACAGTTAGAGAATTATTAATTTTATTTTTTGAATTTTTGCAATTGTTATAAAATCTAAATATGTAAGCAACTATTCTTTGTAATTTATCCCATGATGAGTGTTTGCAAAATATATTCTTTATAAATTCATTATCCTTTTCCTTTATATTTACCAAACATGTGTTTTTAACCTCTGGCAGTTTGTGAATATCAATATTATTATTAGAATTAGGACAATAATTTTTATCATGCATAACCTGTGGACCATGCCACCACCATAATAAATTATGCTTCAGCATATCAGGCTCTAGCCCTCTTGATATACAATCAGCTGGATTAAGTTGTGTATTTATATAATGCCATGAAAACCCTTTAGTATTTTCTATAATACATTTTACTCTGTTGGCAACATAAACAGACAGACGAACAGGCTCAATTTTTAACCAAGCTAAAGCAATTTGAGAATCTAAGTACAGGTATACATCAAGCTGTTCTTTACTTGTTTTTAAACATAAAGGTATTATATATCTTCTTAACTAAAATAGACAACAAGAGTGCACTATTGAGCTCAAGCCTAGGCATTGTTAACTGCTTCCCAATGGGACTGACTCGAGACTTAGAGCAAAGTAAGTCCATGGTGACTGAACCATCAGGTTTAACCACCCTTAAATATAGACAACATCCATAAGCATCATTTGATGCATCTGCAAATCCTATTAATTCTATTTTTTTACTTAAAGATATGTCTATGTTCCTAGCAATCGAAATACACGACATATTAATTAAATTTAATGCAAAACCTTGCCATTTTTCATTTAACTCTGAAGGTAAAGGAACATCCCAAGCTAAATTCGTTTTCCAAAGTTCTTGTAAAAATAATTTTACTTTAACAAAAATAGGACCGACCATTCCCAAGGGGTCAAAGAACTTGCTAACAAAACTTAAAACCTCTCGTTTAGTGTAAACATTACTTAACTGTTTTTTCTGACAGCACACATCAATACTATCAGTTTTTATATTGTAATGTAATCCTAATGTTTTTACAGAAATATTATTATCATAAGCTAAATCAATATTTTCTAATTGCTGCTTCTCTATGGGAATATTAGCTAAATTTTGTGGTACATTAGAATACCATTTATGCAATTGGAAACCTCCCAAATTTAATAAATCAATTAATTCATTTTTTAACTGTTCTAACTCCTTTATATTGTTTGTACCCCCACAAATATCATCTACATAGGTTCTATGCCTCAAGGTTGATGCTGCTAAATTATATTTGTCACCATATCTGTTAGCTAATTCAAGTAGACAGTGAGTAGCCAAGTAAGAAGAACTTTTTAAACCATATGTGACGGTTTGAAGTTGAAGACATTTAATATTATGCTCATTAGACTCTCGCCATAAAATATTTTGGAGTTGACAATGACCTTTGTCTAACTTTATATTTCTGAACATTTGCCTTATGTCACAGATAAGTATATATTTATCCAATCTAAACTGTATTAAAATATCAATTAAATCATTCTGAACTATAGGGCCATTCAGCAAAATATCATTTAAGGAAATCCTATTTTTAGTTAACATGCTACCATCAAAAACTACTCTTAACTTGGTGGTTTTAGATCCTTCATTAAAAACAGGATGATGAGGCAAAAAATAAATGTTACCTTTCTTAAGATCATATTGTGATATATCAACTAGCTGGG
This sequence comes from Marasmarcha lunaedactyla, assembly GCA_923062675.1. NCBI lineage: Eukaryota > Metazoa > Arthropoda > Insecta > Lepidoptera > Pterophoridae > Marasmarcha > Marasmarcha lunaedactyla. The sequence goes on from CAKLPU010000002.1 coordinate 833,896, forward strand.
CATGTCCTTGTTTAATATAATCATCTATAAACAATTTGTATTTATTGAATAAATCTGGATTCTTAGATAATCTTTTTTCAATGTTATAAAATCTTTGCAAGGCACAGGTTAAGGAATCGCCTAAATCAATCTCTTCAAATGGCAACTTAAGTGGCAAAGATACCTGAAATCTATTATTTTTAAGGACTACATTTTCATGGAAACACTTTTCTGCTAATTCTTGTTCGGAATTAGATTCAAAAAAGGTTTCAGGCACCTTCTCACACTCCCAAAATTGTTGTAATTGTTTATGAATAGAATCATCACACTTGGAACAAGTTTCCTCAAAATAATTATTAGTTAAACACTTATTAGTTAAATTGCAATATTTAATGCCCTTAGTATTGTCCTTACTAACAACAGTACCACCCACAACATACCCCAACTTAGTGTTAATAAGGTAGGGTCCGTTGGGTGTCAGCGGTATCCGCTCACGTAGCAACACATGAGTTTTGCCTGGTAAACAGGCTTACTCGTGGGGCTCCTCCACCACCACTTGTCCTTTTGTCTGGTTGAGCCGTTGCCTCAAAGGCTATTGCTTTGTTTTTGCTTTGCCCACTAAAGTTTTGAATATTAATTTTAGGTAAATTTACATTATCTGTTGTAGGACTACATAATGTTGTAGACTTACTGGCATTTTTGCAACTTAGTGCTTGCTGCAAACATGATAAGGCTGCTATATATTTATCTTCATATTCATTGAATTCATTCTCATCTTTAGTGGGAATTTTGTGGCAATAAGTTTGGTAATTTTCAAATGACTTTTCCAGGTAATTTATTTTCACCTTAAGGGTTTCCAGTGAAATTTCTTCAGCCCAATGAGGAAGTTGCGTCATATTAAACAATTTAGTTATAGAGCCCTTTAGCTGGCCACGAGCAGCAATATACTCTTCTAATGTTTTTGCCATCGCGCAACGTATTTTTTTTTTCTTAGGTTTATCACTATGACCAAACTATGACACTGGATACTCAACAAAAATACTTATGTAGTAACTAATTCTCAACCCTTAAATGGGCTTGCAATATAGTACACATTTATTTGCCAATTCTATTATTTATAAGTTAAAATTTTAATTTTTCAAACATAGAACTTGATAATATTTAAAAATGTCAAGCACACGCACGACGCAGAGCAGATGCACATTCCACAAACACCAGAAGCGAGGTTCCCGCGCCGCGTATTCCAGTAGTACCATCTGCAACCAAGCTCCGCTGCTGCCACAGCTTATCGACCAATGATGTCACTGCTTAGCCGCCGCGCCAATCTCAATATTGTTGAATTGACCAATCGACTGATTGTGTTGTAATCTAGGGTTGTAACGATCTTTGTTGACTTTAAGCACACTTCCGTTCATATATATTGCGTAGTTTTAATAGCATCTAATTAAATTTTTTGACGAATTTTTCGTTTATTTTTCCACAGCTTCTATTTTTAATGGCATTGACAAACCATTCCTCATTTTAGGTAGATACTTCGTAGAAATTGACGTCTACCACCGCTTCTATCTTTCTTATTTATAGAATAAGCCTTATAAAGAATCAACCTTCTCTTCTCGAAGGACCATTTTTATGTAGGAGCAAGGCGCTGGTTAGAAAAATTGAAAACTCGCACACTACATAAAAGGTTCTTTTATTTAGCAACGTGCACACCACGTACATAAATAACTGTTTGTTTGCACTCGCACACCTTTCTTATTACTAAGTACATTGAACTTAATTATGTTGTAAGAACAATCACTTTTAAATGCACATAAGTAATAAATTGATAATATTTAATATTTGTGGCTATAGCCCACACGCGCTGCAATCAGCGATACATACGTTAAAAAAAAAGGAAGTAAAAAAAATGGTTAAAGGAAATGTCACATCACAACAGATCTGCCAACATTATAGAAATCTAACAATATTGCCACATGACAAAACTTTATGTTATGTTCAGGACTTAACACTAGGTTTGGCGTGACAGTTTTTTGCCGTATGGCCACATACTTGGCATCTATGCCATTGGCTCGGAATGCCGCGCTTGAAGGGGACCTCCACTGTGATTCCTGACAGATTGGCAATGGTTTTTAAATTAAAATCTTCTTGCCTTGTAATGAGTGATCTAGTGTTACTAACACTAGATTGTACGGCAACCTATCTTTGCCATACATGCGGTGGACAGACTGCACAGGGAACCCCTGGATTTTAAGGTCCTGTAATAACAGCTCGGTATCGAGCTCTTTTGGTACGCCTCTAAGAAGGACGCGTAAAACGCGCTCTTCCTCGAGTGCGTAAATATGGTACTCGATGGATTTCTCCATCAAGTACCTTGTGAGGGCGCAGTGGTCGGCGGGCGAGACGGTTGCCACGCGAATACCGATCGCAGTATTTTTCGCGTGTGTATACGCGATTTTGAAGTTGGACATGTGTGTGTACACAGATGTCCATGCCACTTTATCGTGGATGAAAATAGGAGGCGTAGGCCGACCGGTTGGCTTGGCCTTGGAGTCGCGGAGCGAGGATGCGGCATGGACTAACGGGACCGCTTTTTAAGGGTTTGGACTCATCGCTAGATGAGTCCGAGGGCTTATCCCTTTTTTGTCACTCAGCGACGACAGTGAAGCCCTCGTTGGATTCGAGGGCTTGATGAGAGCCGGGATATCGCAATCCATCGACGATGCATTGCTGGTGGACGAAGCCAAGGACGAGCGCCAGCTAGAGCGCTCTCGTGAGAGGTTGGTGGATACGGGCTGGCGTGCCCGTCTTTCCTTTTTAGAAGGAGATATGGTTATGGATTTGAGCCCGCTTTCGAGCTGTGTCCAGATGTCTGGACTGCGCGCGAACGAAGGCCATGAAGGCCTTCGAAATATCTGCTTCTGAAAATAACTTAAAAACTAACCATAGTTCGCCGAAAGTCGCTACCTGGAATCCTAAAAAAGGTATGCAGGTAAAGAGTTTACCACGTTAGGGTCAACCTTTAACGACAAAAAGGGCAAATATACACGAAAAGACACAAATATGATAAAAGATAAATGAAAATAGAAGAGTAAATAAATAAAATAGTAGAAAGGAAAGAAAAGGAAAATAAAAGGACTAGATCAGTACATATTAGTTGTCACTATAGGGTATCCTTTGTACTAAAACCAGAATACTTTACGCTGGGCACACACAGCACTCAGCACAAGCACAACACAGCACTTTGAAAACTAAGAAACTTACTCGCAAAGAAAAAAAATTACTTCGAGAGCGCTCGGAGGGAGTAAAAAACCCAGATAAACCGTATCACGGAACCAACACGCTAGTTTGTGACGTCAGTAAACTGAGCGCCACTGAATATCGGGAAGGGACCGATCAGTCGGAGTGGTCTTGGAACGTCCGTACTGAGCGGCGGTCACAGCGAGAATCGATAGAGTGAGCCTCATACATACATACAATCGAAAAACTTAACCCTCCTTCTAGCACAGTCGGATCAAAATTAACTTTACAATTGAAATTCAAAACTTTGACATTTCGGTAGTTACATAAAATGTTGTAAATAATGTTGACACTCACATCTTGGCCATTTCTATGTGGATTTGCTCCTTTAGGTCCCACAGCGCCCGGTGCGTGGTTTCCAGGATGTGATGAAACCGACGCTGCAGCACTAAGGCGGAGCACGTACGCCCGCTGGGAATAAATTAATGGTTGTATGTATTTCTAAAAACAAATAAACAGGAGTGGAATAAAAAGTAAATAATGCCAAAATGTCCAGGAGAAACTGAGGATCAAGCCACTTTAAAACATGACTGTGGTAGTTTCCAGTTGTTGTTTGCTAGCTTTTGCTTACAACTTTACCCATTTAGCCGTTGGAAATAGTTGTTTTTATTCCTTTAAGTTTCATGACTACTCTTTTATATTACTATTTGTTTAAATATTTTTATGAGCTTGTATTACAGCACCGATCATTTAAGATTTTTGCAGAAATCAGAGGTACTGAAAAACATGACTTTTCCAAGATATTTTATTTATTTTTTCATGCACAAAACAAGTTACAACTAATACAAAACATAAATGAAATACGTACATTGTAGGAACTGGGCTGCAACTCAACAATACTTATGTGCAACTTAAAAATAATATTTATAGTTGAGCTCAGTTACAGAATGAAACATGTCAAGCAAGAAAAATTATAATAAGTTGAAGTCATGTACATTGACAATAATAGTTACTATTACTTACTAAAAATAATATTATTTTTCAAACTAAGTTTAGCTAAAAAGTAATCTATACCATGTCAAAATAATGGTGATAATGTCAAAATTAAATGTAAAGTAAATCTAAATTTAGTAAAATTATTGTATCTAGTTTTAAATAAAAATTCTTCTATATAATATTAAAAAATGTATGATAACGTCAAAAAATAACAAAGTTAAATTATGTCAGAGCAGAAATATAAATGTCAAAAATATGTCACAAATATGAAATAAAATAATATAAAAATACAATCAGCTTTTTGGATAGTGTTGGAGGATATTTTTTGCAAGTTTTGGATATTGTGCTCCTATATTTGATGAAAATATGTCTGAGTCAAAATGCAAAATTGAATGCAAAATTTTATAAAGAAGCAATAAATCTCCAGGTTTTCACCGCGACTCCAGTGACTGAATACAACATTTTGACACTTTCTCCTCACAATTTAAATTATAACGTCCTAACCTAACTTTTGGCAGAAGTATAAAACTCGCACATGTTTCTTTTGAACTCGCTCAATGTCATCTATGTGTACTCTATGTTAGGGGACACCGAATCGTACTTCCATATCCTAATATGCTTCGTATTAAAGCAAAAGCCGGTACAGAATGCTATGAGCGTTCTAAAAATCCTTAGTACACCGTATGACAAAGCCCAGTAACTGATTTGTTCTAGTAACTAGAATCTAGTTATTGTTTCTTGAATGTGAGGCCTAAACGATAGCTTGTCGTCAAATATTATACCAAAGTCCTTAGCAGTGTTTGAATGTGCAAATGCCTTACCCTCCAACATATAGTTATATAATGTTTTAGTATGCTTATTTGTAAGAGATATATCAAAGCATTTCCCAGTATTTAAGTACATGTTATTCTTTTTGCGCCAAATACACAATACCTCCAAATCCCTTTGTAAACTATCTTTTATATTAAATATTATTATTATAGCTAACAGTATCAAAGATTTTTAGATCGTCAGCATACAAAATACTCTGACATGAAAGTAGGTTATTAAGATCATTGATGAATATTACAAATAAAAGGCGCTCCAAATGGGAACCTTGTGGAAGTCCCGAGGTAGCAGCAACGGCGGCCTTTCAAGGCCACTGATTGGCTCCTATTGCTAAGATAAGAGCTACCATCTCCATCAAAACATACAGGCATCAAAAAAAGTTTGAGATCACTAGCTAAAGATGGATTATATTTTTCATTTTCCTTATTAAAAAAGACTTTTACTTACGTAACATCTTTTTATAAAAAAGATACACTTTTTGTGATTAAGAAATTAAATTATTTTTTATTAACAAAAATTGAACTTACAAGTCCTAATGCAATTTCGACTAATAAATAATTGAAAGAAAAAGAGAATTTAACTAAATATTACCAACATTTACTATAAAAATTGTTTTTATTTAGTACAAGATCCTCCCCTGGCTCGAACACATGCGGCAATCCTTCTGGGCATGCTGAGAATTAAGTTATCCAGCATTTCTTGCGGTAACCTGTCCCATTCTTGAATACTGGCTTCCCTGATCTCTGGGGGTCACTGTCTGGGGAGGTGGCTGACGATTCCAAACAGCTCGCTTGACATCATGCCACGCGTGCTCTATCGGGTTTAAATCAGGCGAGCCAGCAGGCCAGTCTAACTTGGTAATGTCGTATTCACACAGAGCAGCGTTGATTCATTGAGCTCGGGGCATGGTTTATTCTAAATGACCTGACAATTCTATCAGTAGCAATGGTTTGGTACAAAGCTGCAGTCATTCAGCCACGATACGGGATCAACGGCATTCTAGCACCAATCATTATACCGCCCCAAAAGGATACCGATTTCCCGCCTTGTTGAACGGTTCCGGTGGCAGTTTTTTGTCTTTCAGCGTTTCCACGTCTTCTCCAGACACAGAAACGTCGGTTGTCCGGATGAGTGCTAACTCTGGACTCGTCAACGAAGAGACCATTCCACCAAATGTTTTCTTCGTCGTCTTCTTCATTTTGGCGTAGTCTAGCCCACTGGAATCTGCGCCGCTGTCGTTGCTGTGAGTTCAGAGATGCCACTGGAGAGAGACTTATTAAATATGATACATAATGGGACAGATAATTCTTTTCCACAGCGATTTAAAAACGAAGGAGGCAGTTTATCTGGGCCTGCACCTTTGTCTTTATCAAGCTGTTCGATTTTCGATTTGATGTCATGATCCGTAAGTACAGTAGATGTTAACGAGCTAGTAATATTATTATTAATATCCACTGCGCAGTCTTTATCATTCTGGAAGAAAGAGTTGTCCTGAGACGGTTCATTTACAAATACCGAACTAAAATACTAAAATACTCACAGATACCAGTACGATGCAGGAAGTCGCATTTCTAAACTTCATTTCAATTGGCATTGAGACATGGCCTTTCATATTGTGCACTTATCGCCAGAGCAACTTTACATTATTTTTATTGAGTTTTCAGTTAGAGAAATAAAGTTCTTGTAACAATCATTTGCCATCTTCTTAAATCTTTCTTTAATCAACAGTAAAAAGTATCATAGTCACAAGCACGAGGGTTTTTATATGTTTCGTAAGATTATGGTATTTGTTTTTTTCCTCGGTCCAGTTTATTAATGCTTTACTTTACCACACAGGGTAAGATTGTGGTTTAGCGGTCGTTTTATCGGTCGTATGATCCAGAGATTTTATGTTGACGGCAACCAGTACGCCACCACCGTCCTCTTTGGAAGAGGTGGTGTCTGCAAATCGCCAGGGTCAGTTAATTAGCGAGGCTAGTTAATAGAATTAGTCACCGAGTTCATATGCAAAAAATGATAAAGTGAGCGCCGTTCACGCAGGAATTCACCCCACTACTTCTTGGTCTGTGGTCGCACGCTACGATGTATCTATAGGCGAAGGGAGCGTCTTCATGGGAGCCACTAACGAACCAGTTGATATTTAGAATGTCCATATAAATATTATTTCTGATACTGAGTTTTTTCGGGCGGCGTGGGTGCTTGTTAAAGTTACTACCTATATAACTATAGTATAGTCGGTCAAGCCGCCTCTGGAAACCCCAAAGGCCATGCCACGTGGTGTCACGACTGTTATCTTGTGACAACAACCGGGCCGACGGCTTTACGGTAAGGAGCACGGAATTCGGTATGTAAAGTAAGACTACTTTATACATTTTTGTGCTTTTTTTTCAAAGAATCAGGTATTTTGGGAACATTATTTGAATATTTCTGATTTCTGAGTAGTATTTTATTGTAAACAAAATTTTAAAAAGAAACTCGTATAGTTACGTCATGGAGTAGTTCTCTTTTTAAAATTACATTGAGAAGTTATCTTACCTGGAATGAGCAACTCAACAATTCTCTACGGATTGTTGATGACAGATATTCATTGAAAACATTGATATGAAGAGAATAGAGATTAATTGAATGTAAGTCAAATTATTTTACGCATTTTCAATAAGCTTAATCGCTTTTACCTGCCAGCTGTTTCTAACAAAATATATTTAAAAAATATAATATCTGGAAATAGTTTGACTTTACTTGGTCTTATCGTTGAACTGGAAAAATGTTAAGTGTATGTATTGATGCCGACACTGATCCGATAAATTTAAAAGATGAGTTTTTGGCTCGAGCACGACGCGTCCGCGCCCCGCTGTCACATCAGTCAGCAATCAGTGCATTAGCGCGACAGCACAGCAGGATTTAAAACAAAAATATTGTTATGCTTTTTAAATGATACATTATTCCATAAAAGCTGTTAAGTGATGGACTCTATAAAAACAAGAGATGAAATCAAAACTTGTAAAAATGTTTAGTAAAAGTTCTTTAGGTGAAACAACTCTGTTCTATGTTTTATACTTAACAGTACTTTGTTTACATCCTGTATATCTCGAATAATAAGCAAATTTGAGGTGTCTGTCGTTTTAGCAGCAACACCGACACTCACCTGGCCTCATATCTGCGGTGGAGCTCCAGCCAGCGCAGCGGTCCGCACCGGTCGCGAGCCGCACCAGCAGCAAAGCCCCCGGGAGGTTAGTTTCAGTGACAGGGTACTGAAATAAAATAAATATATTGAACCTACGTAAGATTTCGGTCACCCAAAAACAAAAATTTGTATTTGAAACGCTCTTGTGACAAATATAATGAGACCTCAGTAAATTTAAGCAAGTCCTGATTTTTAGTCCGGCCACTACACATCGTATATGTCAAGTAGGATTAAAGTAACCATAATATAGTATACACATTATCTTATTATCACAAGTGCCACCCAGGAAGACTCGCTCCACCCCCTCCAGCTTACAGTACAAATGTGCAACCTTCCGCTAGTTTTTAGTTCCTATGAGTGCGTTTCCAGTCCAGTTATAAGAAGGGAGAGAGCGACGCACCTGATTAGTCCATTCATCGTCCATTCAAACGTAGAGGAGCGCGTCGTGGATGGCACTATGTATAGTTTGTCTACCAATCGGATTACGTGGCAAACAATATTCATCTAATTATTTAATTTGAAACCTTTTTTGGTATATTTTCTAAACACAAGAGTAACGCAATTAGTAAGGATACTTTTGACATTGACAATACACGTAATAGCTTTTCCTTGAGCATGCAGATAAAAAGGTGGTAAACAAATAGATTCTCACAGAGAAATGTTTTTTACGCAAAATGCGCTCATCAACTATCCTCCACTCAGCGGGCGACAGGCGCAGGTCTGCCGGCACGTCGGACTCCCAGTCGTCTGCGGCGGTCAGCTGGCGCAGCTTGTGCTGGCAGACGCTGTTGACATACTCGCTGGAATGTGATGATGATCATTTATTGTTGCGGACTGTTCATTGATACTATCATATATTATTTCTGTCGAAACATGCAAACCAGGGGATAGAAATAAAATGGTTATTCCTTTAAGTATTAAAGCTGTGTATATAGCATCACAATTAGGTAATAAGTCTTATAAAAGTAAATTAAATATAATTATTTATAGTGATAGATAGTGATAGATCGCAACATATTTGGTGTTATGTGTGTCGAGGCCGATAACCAATTATTGTTGCCCCGGTGCTTCATATTAGTACATAAAATAACATCCTGTGAATCTAACTGATAGAATTGGAACGCATCCCAATTAGTTTTTATTGTTGTCCACACTGTGGCGTCTCTGTCACTCTCTCTCTCTCTCTCTCGCTGACGTTTTTTTTGCAATATGAAGTTACATTTATTTTTGCACGAAATAAATCTATAAAATTACTTAAAATCACAAGTTGTAGTTATTTGAAATTCCTTCATGGTAGCAGAGCGTGGTTGCTTAATAAAGTAATCGTGAATATTTTATAGTAATTCCGAAGATTTATCAGCAAGTGCAATTAGAGGTTACGTACGAGACGAGACCGGCCGGCGTATAGCGTGGCGAGTGAAAATTTTCAGAATGAGTTCGAATATGTTTAATCTTGAGAAGTTAAACGGCCGAGACAATTTCGCCACTTGGAAGTTTGGCATTAAAACCTATTTAGAACATGAAGATTTGTGGGATTGCATAGAACCGCTGGATGGAAAACCAGTTGACCCGGTAAAAGATGTAAAGGCAAAATCGAAAATTATTCTTCTCGTAAACACACAAAATTACGTACACATACAGGATTGCAAAACGGCCAAAAATGTGTGGGAAAATTTACACAAAGCGTTCGACGATAATGGATTGACTAGAAAGGTCGGATTGTTAAAAGAATTAATTAATACTTCCCTTGAGTCAAGCTCCAGTATTGAGGACTATGTGAGTAGAATAATGAATGCGGCCCATAAGTTAAGAAGCATTGGCTTTGAAGTAAATGAAGAGTGGCTTGGTACATTAATGTTGGCCGGCTTGCCAGATCAGTACAAACCAATGATAATGGGCTTAGAAAATTCTGGTGCAAAAATAACTGCAGACTTCATAAAAACGAAATTGCTTCAAGAAGTACAAGTTGAAAATTCAATTGCATTTTATTCCAATTTGAAGAAAAATAAAAATTTTCACAATAAATTAAGGCCGCTTGTTAATAAGGGTCCGAGATGTTATAATTGTAATAGATATGGACATTTTGCCAAATTTTGCCAATTTTCAAGGAAGGCATCAACTCAGGATGATGATGAGAAACATGAAACTTTTATTGCAGCTTTTTCAGCCTTTTCAGCTACAAGTAGTGCTAAATGGTACATTGACTCGGGTGCATCCATGCATATGTGTGGTACCAAGGAATGGATGACCAACGTGCGCGAGCCAGCAGTGAAAACTATCACAGTGGCAAATAGGGAGCCATTGTCTGTGAAATGTGTTGGTGACATCAGCCTTCAAGTTTCGCAACATCATAAAATCCAAGTAAGAAATGTTCTATGTGTGCCAGGACTGGCAGCCAACTTACTGTCAGTTAGAACAATTACAAAGAGTGGCTATAAAGTAATATTTAATGAGACAGGTTGTGATATAGTAAATGCTAAAGGAGTGGTTTTATGTTCAGCCACATTAAAAAATAAATTATATGTGTTGGAAAGTTATTCAAGTAATGATGGAGCTGCTCACTATGTAAGCAATAAAATAAATGAGAACAATATTAATCTTTGGCATCTTCGGATGGCCCACTTAAATATTTCAGCTCTGAAGAAATTGCCAAGCTGTGCTGAGGGGGTGACATTGACAGAGGATCTGCAGAATGCTGTGCAATGTTCCAGTTGTCTAGAAGGAAAACAAACAAGGTTCCCGTTTAAGCAAGCAGGTAACAGAGCTACACAGCCGTTGGAACTCATACACTCTGACCTATGCGGACCAATGGAGTCTAATTCTTATGGAGGTATGAAATATTTTATTTCCTTTATTGATGATTACACTAGAATGGTGCACATCTATTTTACTAAAGATAAATTAAACATATTAGAAGTTTTTAAAGATTTTAAAACTAGAGTAGAGAACCAACTAAACATGAAAATAAAAACGTTAAGAACTGATAATGGTAAAGAGTACTGTAACTCTAATTTCGATAAATACCTAACTGGTTGTGGGATTATACATCAGACTTCCACCCCTTATACCCCTCAGCAAAATGGCTTAGCTGAAAGAATGAATAGAACTTTAGTAGAAAAGGCAAGGTGTATGATGTTTTATGCAAACTTAGAGAAACCAATATGGGCAGAAGCTGTTGCCGCCGCTGCATACATAGTTAATAGATCGCCAACTAAAGTACTAGGAGACACAACACCATATAGAATGTGGACAGGTAAGGAACCCAACCTAAGCCACATTCGTATATTTGGTTCTAAAGTTATGGTACATGTACCAAAAGAAAGACGTTTGAAATGGGACAAAAAATCTACAGAAATGATCTTTGTAGGCTATTGCGAGAATACTAAGGGATATCGTATTATGGATGCATTGACACATCGTGTTACAAAAAGCAGCGATGTTGTTTTTTTTGAAGATTTGGATAAATTAAATAAATGTTCTATTCCAGTTAATTATGATGTTGTTGAAACCAAGTCAGAAAAATTGGAAGGATACCCTAGCGTGGATCCCATCAAAGAAAATCAACAAGACGGCTCAGCCACTATTCATCTGCCAAGCTCATTAGCACCAATACAGACTAATTTGGAAACAAATGAAGAAGAAAACTCTAGTGAATATGAAACAGATTTTGATGACAGTTACCATCCTCCAAAACATTATCAGCAGGATTTAACAAACAATATAACACTAAGGCCACATAATTTATCTAGAAGGAATAGAAAGGGATTACTCTGTTTTTATACTAGTACCTCAGATCCACAAAGTGTAGAGGAAGCACTTTCGTCTCCCTATGCTCAGGAGTGGAAAAGGGCTATGGATGAGGAATATAATGCATTAATAGAAAACAAAACAGTGGCACTCTCTACAGCGGAGGCCGAGTACATGGCCATGTCAGCAGCAGCGCAGGAGGCGCTGTGGTTGCAGCAGTTAGATGGAGAGCTCCGGCAGCAACGTGGTCACACTCTAACCATACACAGTGATAACCAAAGTGCCATTAAAATAGCTCATAACGATTGTTATCTGTCACGGTCTAGGCATATAGACATAAGATATCACTTTGTTAAGGATCTTGTTAATAATCTAAAGTTAAAATTTTGTTATGTAAAGTCTAACGAAAATGTATCTGATTTATTAACTAAGGGGACAACTCTTAATGTGCTCTTGTATTGTGTAATGCAAATGGGATTGCGTTCTGGGGTGGGTGATAGAATTGGAACGCATCCCAATTAGTTTTTATTGTTGTCCACACTGTGGCGTCTCTGTCACTCTCTCTCTCTCTCTCTCTCGCTGACGTTTTTTTTGCAATGTGAAGTTACATTTATTTTTGCACGAAATAAATCTATAAAATTACTTAAAATCACAAGTTGTAGTTATTTGAAATTCCTTCACTAACCCTCATACAATTTTGATTATATCAGTAGGCAGATGTAAGCAACTAAGCAAGATAACATGTCAGGTTATTTTGCTAGATTGAATTGAAGCAGAATCTAAGAAAATTTGGGGCAATTGTGTTATTGTTTTTTATTGTGATTTTAGATATGTTATTTAGGGTTATGGTGAAACGTTTTAAATGGAAAAAAATAACCAACATTAACCACAATAACCAAAAATGTAGAAATTCTGCTTTTTTTGTTAATTGGCCATAATTCCTAAAGAACATGGGATGAACTTTTCTCTAATTTTTCTCATGATGGTTACCATCTTCCTATCGTCCCATTTCGGCTTGACGTTGAATTTTGGGACAAGCTGTACACACTGATGTTATTTTCCCATTGCATCCTACATTTATCAATAATTCTTAGAATGCTCACATTAATGAAAATATAAAATAAACACAAACGTTTTTGCATAATTAAATAACAACCGCGACTTGGATATTCTATTGTAACAAAAGAATTAAGTTAACATTCGTTAATTATGAGCATTGCTTTAGATGAGTTATTTTTACGTAGAAATATCTTACAATAATTCAACCATATACGAGGGGAGGCTACTCACTGACGCATTTTTGTTTCGAAAACTGTAATTCATTTGTATTTTTCCTCTTTTAGTTTTTTCTTTGCGTCACTTAGTTTACAAAATGAAAAACTTGAAATATTGCGTCTTTTACTAGTACAAGTTCCACCGTGGCACCAGTGCTGCAGAAACGGCTCGAAGTATTAATGATGTGTATGGCGGCGGTGTCACAAAAGGAAAATAAGTGCGTTTTTGGTTCCAAAGTTTTCGTCCTGCAGAGCAAGCCCCGGAGACGGCCGGGGACTATTGTGGAAGCGGATCCATCACAAACTACGTCCGAGTTAGCTGTAGGCTGCGGTGTTAGTGACAAAACTGTTTTAATCCACTTGTAGCAAATTGGCCAGGTGAAAAAGCTTGAGAGGTGGGTACCTCATGAATTGAGCATACCGACAAACGCGCGTCGACTGCTGCGTTATATTACTCAACCGGCACAATAATGAAAGGATTTTAAATCGAATCATTACCTGTGATGAAAAGTAGATCCTGTACGACAATCGGAAACGCTAATCGCAATGGTTGACCTGGCGAACTAGTGCCGGTGTCGTTCACTACAGCTTTCTGAAATCTGGCCAGACGATTACGGCAGATGACTATTGCCAGCAACTGCAAACCGTGATGGAAAAGGAAAAGCTAAACAGCTGAGGCTGGTCAATCGCTCTAGGCCACTGCTGCTTCAGGACAATGCTAGACCACACGCTGCACAACAAATGGTTACCAAATAAAAGAAGATTCAATTGGAATGTCTAAAATATCCACCGTACTCCCCGGACTTTGGTCCAACAGATTACCATTTTTTTTCGAAATTTGGATAACTTCTTGCAAGGTATAGATAGCAATGGTACAAATGGTACAAAATTATGACCTAATACAATGTATATATCGATCGTATTCAGAACATATAAAAGCGCTTATTAACGCATTTTCAATTGAAATCTAAAATATTCAACGAGCATTATGTTAAGTGTCACAGGTGACTCCACATTTTGCCCTCGCACTTCAGAAGGCAAATGTCATATCAATGCTGTTAAAGATTGCGCAGACTGTGGTAGACACGCCGGAGCTTCTTAGTAAAATATCAATTCTTACGCATAATAAATCCTTCAGGCAACCTAAACTCCTAGTTCCCAATGTCACTGCGAAGTACAGGCAAAATTGATATTTATTGAGTGCGTGTGAAACCTCTAACAACGACAGCGTTAGCGGAGAGTTAACTAAATGAGAAATGTTAACACAAGAGGAAGAAATAAGCTGGTAGCTCATAATAGTAGGCTTCATAAACTCATTCACTAACTCATTCAACTCATAAGCTTTTGACACCGTCTCTGTCCCTATTCTTGTGCATAAGCTTGAAAAAATTGGAATAAGAGGGACTCCGCTAGCTCTTTTTGCAAACTACCTCGCAGAAAGAAAACAAAAAGTTAAACTTCCTGGGTTCGCTAGTGCGGATGCGGGGGTGTCATACGGCGTGCCACAGGGCAGCGTGTTGGGGCCAACCTTATTTTTGATTTATATCAATGACTTGTGCAGTATGATCATGCCAAATGCCAAAATCCTGTCGTTTGCCGATGACACTGCGCTGGTTTTCGCTGGTGAATCGTGGGACGATATAAAGGCTAGTGCTGAACGTGGTCTAGCTCGTGTCGCTCTGTGGTTGCAACAAAATCTTCTCACATTAAATATAGCCAAGACTAATTTCATTTGCTTTGGCATTTACAACAACTCACAGCCACCGACTAACTTTAGTCTAAATATACACACGTGCAATGGGAATGCAAGTTACAAGCCCTGTGGATGTCCATCTCTTGTAAAAGTCTGTCAAACTAAATATCTGGGCGTTATTGTGGATCAGAGACTATCGTGGTACCCTCACCTAGAACACGTTATTAGCAGGACCCGAAAATTGATCTGGATGTTTAAAACCCTAAGACATGTTATACCTGATAATACTCATCAGCCGGACGCTTCCAGATCTCTTCTCAACCGAATATACGTTTCTCTTGCGCAATCCATTATAACGTACTGTATACCAATCTGGGGTGGAGCTGCAAAGACTCAGTTTCTCCATTTGGAAAGAGCGCAACGAACCCTTATTAAGGTCATGTACCTCAAAAAACGCCGATTTTCCACTGAAAGACTTTATTGCATCAGTGGCCTTCTCTCTGTACGAAAATTATATATCTTTAAAACAATCTTAAAAATACGAAAGTCCCTGCCTTTTGACCCTAGCATATTGAATAATCGACGAATAAAAAATGTGGTCAAGCCTTCCAGTATCAAAACTGAGTTTGCTTGGAGACAATTTAACTCTCGCTCCACATTCTTATATAATAAAATAAACAAAGAACTATATTTATACGATAAATCCCATCGCGAATGTAAAAATATCTTGATGCAATGGGTGCAGCTCAAAACGTATAACGAAATAGAATGTCTGCTTAGCCGAAGTTCATAATAGCTAAATAATAAGTACCAATACACACTTATATTTTTGTACGCACACAGACACACGCTTTCACATACACACGAACGAACACTTTCACATACAAACACACTTATTGTACACGCACTACACACATCCATATGAGTTACCTAAGATTCTTGTTTTAAAATAAAAAAAATTTAAATTGCAAAAATGGTTAAAACGCTCTGAAATGGAAATAAAAATTGTATTTAGAATAGTTAGAATAAATTTTATTGTAAGTTAAGGAAGAGCGGGGTCTCAAAATACAGGCATTACTTGCTTACATTGGGACCCCAATCTACATCTGTATTAGAATAAGATTTTAATGAAATAAATAATTTTTATTTTTTTATTTTATTTTCATACGCTTCTATAATATAATGGCTGGATCCCGCGTTAACTCGTGAACGGGTGCCGTTTGAGGGTGTTCGTCGTTTGGATACTTGGGGGGAGGGAGACTTGCCGAGCTAACAGATGCAGAAAAGAATAATTTTGTATAGACATAAAGAGACTCTGTAAATTTATTTTGAAAAAAAATATACCCGTGAAGTTTCTTGCCAGTTCTTCTTCACGAAGGTTTTTTTCGAACTGGTGGTAGAATCATGTTTTATTTGACGTCAATAAGAACAAGCAATTGTCAATTTTGAGAAATAAATATTTGAATTTGAATTTTGAATTACCTAAGGTTCCTGAGGATATCCAAGGTCTTCCTACTGACAAATTCAAAGCAACTATAAAGCATAAGTTGTGTGCTAAAGCTTATTATAAACTATCCGATTATTCGGATGATAGAAGCCCTTGGGTATAATCCCCTCATTTAATGGCTTCTACGAGGGCTAGTATTTGTAATAAAACTTGTGTCATGTGCCTTTGTCACAAAAGTACGTCTTCTTACGGTAGCGTTGTGTTACGAACGACGCGACGGGTCGCTTACTTCCCTCTAATGTGGTTGAGGATGGTGATGGCTGGATCTCGCGGTAACTCGTGAACGAGTGCCGTTTATGGGTGTTCGTCATTTAGATAGTTGGGGGGAGGGAGACTTGCTGAGCTTACAGATGCAGATAAGAATAATTTTGTATAGAAATAAAGAGATATTGTGAATTTATTTTGAAAAAATTATACCCGCGAAAAGTTTCTTGTCAGTTCATCTTTACGAAGGTTTTCCCGAACTGGTTGTAGAGTCATGCTTTATTTAACGTCAATGAGAACAAGTGCTTGTTCAGATCACAAGTTCAGAGAAAATTTTTTGAATTTTAGTGAATATTTAAAAATAATTTGCTAGTTGCTATATTATAAATACCTGTTATAATTAACAGCTGTTGCTATTTGTTACATCACTAAATGTCAGTACTTTTATTAAGTATTGTTTGAGCAGTCAGCGCTAGTACTACAGTTAATACATTATATTGTAGATAAAATATAACCAAGAATAACCAAATACACAAAATTTCACAGCATAGGATTTGTTTAACTTACAGCAATTTTGGGCCTTGACGTACACTTAGGTCGTACAGTTTAGACATCACCGCCTCATTGAAGGGAGTCACACAGTCTCTCGTGAATGAGGCGGCGTATCTCTCCGTCAAGATGTCCTGCAAGCAGTATTAAATACATGGCAGTTTAAAATAGCCATTGACAAAAAATAACGTAACGCACGTACGGTGGTACGTCAATATAAAGACGAGGCTGTCACACGCCGGAGGTGCCAACGTACTGAATTTTTGAAACCAGTAAGAACAAATTATTTATAAACACAAATTAAATAAAAGCCGTCTCTGACAGTAAAACTTTTGAAGGGCTGTATCGATATCCATGGCTAAGTACACTTTCAAATTATTCAGCTGACAAAATAAAATCGCCGCCATAAAATCATGATCCACAAAACGGAGCTGTACAACAGTTTCAATACTAAATGAAATGTATGGACTAAAAATTCATAACAGCATATTTATTGCAAAACATGTTATTTAAAAACAGATTACAACATTGGAAATTCTAGGCTTCGTAAGCTTGAAGTACATATTACTTTTGAACATTTCAATACGTTAAATTTATAACAACCCTCTTTTTTAAATCGGGGCTAAAGATGACGAATGGAGACCTATCTTAGTTTCTACTTATAATGGTTTCTACTTAAATTAAATATTACCTACATATAAAACTTGGCAACACCGCAGTCATCCCGGTTTTACCCGCCATCATAATCATGTGTACGTGATTTAGTAAAATTAAACATTATACCAATATTTGTATAGGTACACTGTATATCCTATATATAAAGTATAATTTAAATCGTCCTTCTTTTTGCCCGATTCCGCCATTGATTTTTATTTACATCTGCTTAATATTTGACTCTACGCCCAAAAGTTGACCATGCGCGGCCTTAGGCGGGGCCGTCCAAAATGGGTTAGAATTAAGTACATTTGTGATAATATGTTCAAATTATGTTTAAGAGATAATTGATTAAATTGTGAAATGAAACTGTAATTTATATACTCATTATTTTAAAATGTTATTGTTTACACTCAACTGTACAATTAGATTTTGAATATTAGCTTTCGTACATATTTCTCAAAATTATTATCTTAATTATAATTCTGTTATGATAATTTGAATATCAAGTAAACATGACACCAAAATGTGGGTATATATGAAACAATGTGTACCTCATATTAAAAATATAATAAAATCGGTTAGTTGTTCTTAAAGGCTCTCCTACCCTTTTATGATTAATAACATCATTAAAACGTCTTACAAAATTGTCATTGCCACCCTAGTCATCAGAAATAATTCATTTGCACATAACAATCCTGCATGACTACTACGGTGCAAAAATGATTGTCACGACAGCTTACCGACTTTGTCACTAAGGATAAATCGAAGTCCTGAGTTCCTAAGCCGAGTTCCATCCGTTGCCAAGATACAAGGTGAGCCATAGGTCCATAATTATGACCCAATGATATCTCCATTGTGGCTCGTGTAACGAAATGGACACCTTGGCTATTCTTTGGTGACGCAAATGTGACGCTATCGTGAGAACTAGCATTAAACCGAAATGCAATAATTTACGAGTAATTTGATGAAAACTGGTTAGCCATAAGGTCATAATCAATCCGATCCAACCACTGATATCTCCGAAACCAAAGCGTCACAAATTCCGAGTTAGGCCGCAATGAGCATTTAGAGTCACTAACGTATGAGACACCTACGAAGTCAATCACAAATGAGGTCCTAGGTTTTGATGTAAGCTGTCCAGGGACACTCGTTTGCCGGCTATGAAAATAGCAAAAAGAACCTAACCTTATGACCACTGCGTACATCTTCCCTCGTCGGCTGAACCGGCAACTGGTGCAGTAGTTGCGGCACAATCCCCCTCTTGGCCTCCAGCCTCTGAGCCCAAGAGGGGGCTGTACGTACTGCCTGCGCAGTGGCATCTGCTCCACTTGGCTTTTTTGAATGGCTCGGGACATCTGAAATAAATAATTTCAGATTCTTAGTTCCTTATTACACAAGTTGTAATATTATGCAATCACTAGGCTTAGAACGCAGCTTCGCCCGCCTGTCCCCAGGAATAGTTCTTTCTCTGAATGAAATGTAAATTATTATCTATTCTGTATCCTAGACCAAACGTGTGTGCATTTTTTGTTGATTTAGTGGTGCAGGCGAGGAGTGTAAAAAAACAAACCACTCTCAAATTTCTAATATTGGTTAGAACGAAATGAATGTTTCTATAATGGCAGAATGTTCTTTCCCTTTCACCAGAACATAAGCGTAAATATGTTTATATTGGCTGTAGAGAGGTCTGTAGTATCACCTTACACGAGGATCTTAAGAAATATCATCGAAACACCAAAGACAAATGCGGCTTACACATCAGTCGTAGTTAGAGTTGAGAGAGTTGCTTCGTTAAGATCTCGTCTGGACTACACCCCTCCTATTCTGACCGCCATTACAACCACGTTTATGTAATTGTATTCGGGACAACGGGAAGGAGCAGCAAGAGTAAGTGTTGGAACAAAGGCAATATCAGCTGGAGCCTGCGGTCGGCCACTCGTTACTCGATATATAATAATGACAATCGCTATTGATGAATACAACACCTACGACTGGCGTCACTTGGTGCTGATGCCGTTTACATCAAATGGGTCGTGCGCTGGCTTGCCGGCTATGAATATAGGTAAAAAAACATTCTAAATAAATAAATAAGTCATCAATAAGCAGGTGTGCACTGAGGCGGTACTCACACAGACCGTGTGCTCATTCAGGCAGTTGAGCACGATTCTGCGCTGGTCAACTGCTCTGGTTTGAGTGGTGAGCCGCACCAAATCCCGTCTTAGCTGCCTCGGCTGAAATGTATGAATTCGACATTATACTAGGATTTGATCAAAGTACGTCGGCGATTGGCTCCGGCTCTACCACGGACACGTTTTCTCAAACAAACTTATATTGTTCCCCGACATAGAAGAGATAGAACGATTAAAAAAGTCGTGCTTGTGAGCAAGACAAAATATTCCAATATTTCTTATAATTTCGTTGGCAAATATACGAGTATATTGCAACGAAATTATACGAACACAGTTTGAATTGTGGCTACGTATATTGATAGCTCGTTTCGGTTGGTACTAAACAAAACAACATTTGACAAGTGAAATCCAGCGCCCGGGCACAGTGCAATTATTAAGAGATTGTCATGATTTCCGTTATTTAACAAGTAATGATTTGACCGGAAATTAAATTAATAAAAGATCTTTCTTTTTTTAAGTCTAGCGCGTGGGGAGAGCGGTAATTTTGGGGAGGATTGGCTCTCGGCATTGGAATCGTGGTCTCAACTGAAGAACTTAGATCATAATTGCGATATAAGATTTAATGTAAAAAAAAGTGTTGATAAGTGACTGTAATTAAAGTATAATTATTGTTGTAGCAGTATTTGGAGTTTCTTTTTAAGATAGAGATATTTGTTCTAAGGAACCGTGTCATCAATATTTTCCCAAATTTCTCTATACCTTACTCTTTACCCACACTGACCTATATTTTTTATTTTTAACAAAACACACAGATTAAATACAAAAAATTGAATCTCATATAAATATTACATAATTCAATTAAGCTTCCACTATTTTTTTTGAACAAAAAAAGCAGAAATCAAAAATTCAGAAAGCATTGTATAGGTAAATTAATTTCGAGATGTGTTTGCATTTGTAGTAGTATTTGTATATTTACAGGAATTTTAAACTTGAAATTTAAATTTCGTTGTACAGTCAGAAAAAAGAGGTTCATTACATTTTGAAAAATAAAATATATTGAAAATCAACAGTCAATGGTGAATGTCAAATAACAAATAATTATATTTATAAATATTGCTAATTAATGTGAGGTCTGACCATTTAGTTTTGAGTTAATAAATGAATGAATTGATTTTTGATTTGTGGTTTATTCTCATGGTTTATAATATTTATTGTTCAGTGTTATTATTGTAAAGTCGTTAATTAAAAATGGTTCTGTTGTTGAAACATGGTCGAGGTGAGACTTCCTAAACTAAAGACCTTTTGTATAATTTGTACACATATTTCGAAAATGAATGCAATAGCAATCCGAGCAGTATCGTGACTCCCGCTCTAACTGAGCGGGAGTCACGATACTGAGTCACTGCTATATCAACCAGAAAGGTCCTATCAGAAAGCAAACGTAATTCTTCATAACAGGGACCAACTTACACATCATACATCGGTGCTAAAATGACATTAGCTGAGGAAAAATTTAATAGCATAACTGTAGATTAATGAAAAAATGATTGTCTACATGCTATTAAAGAGGAAAGTTTCAAGGCACGGATGAGGCTTTATATTTAATATCAGAACAAATTATAGTTAACACAAATGATTCATCGGATGAAAGTGAGGATGAGGATGAGTGCGAAATGTCTGGAGTTGAATAAATTTAGAATTAAGAATTATGATAAATATTAATATTCGCTATTTTAATATCGTTTAATACTATTAGTTCCATACGAAGTACCTGTAAAATATAAAAGAATTCACGTATAGCACTTGTTATGTACACTCTTAAAATATAAACAGTTCGGTACTTAATTTTTTTTTATAAGTACAGATTCTGATATTCACCCCTTCAAAACATAATATGCATTAACTTTCTTTTATGTTAAACTTATTTTAAGAGTTTAATTATTTATTAGATAAGAGTATAAATATAATTTACATTTAGTTGTGCATTGATTATTGTATTTATTGTACTTAACCATTTTGACGTTTTGTTAAGATTTTTTTCTACAACTTTGAATATTTAAATTAAAAATAACTATGTCGAAGATGAGAGCATTATTCTTGTTACATGATCTGTGAATAAAAGTATTTGAACCATAGTTAGTTTTGGCTGTTGTTGGTTGATTTTTTTTTTTTTTCAGTAGAAGAACGAGGACACCTACATGATGTAGTTTGATTCTAAACTCGCGAACCCTAAACCCGACCTGTTATCAGTTTATTATCAAAACTGCCGTGGACTGCGAACAAAATTGCACACTATCTACGAAAATATTTTGATGCATTCTTACGACTTAATTATTTTGACCGAGACATGGTTACATGCTGACATATGTAACAATGAATTTATCGATTCGCGATATCATGTTTTCCGTAGTGATAGGGATCGCTTGGGTACCGGGCGTTTGGATGGCGGGGGTGTGTTGATCGCGGTGCGCCGCTCGCTGGCCGCCACCGAGCTCGCGCCCGCGCACCTCGCGCCCGCGCACCTCGCGCCCCCGCCGCCATCGGCCGCTGCCGCCATCCACTCAGATCACAACATACCTGCGATCGTCGACCATGTGATGCTTGAAGTTAGTATAAGTAAAAATAAGTATGTTTTTGCTGCCGCCTATATCCCACCACGAGTCGACACCGAAGTTTACCTAGAGTATTTTAACTACTTACAGGCTTACCTACCACAGTTTGACGTTACAAACTTTTTCATTATAGGAGATTTTAATTTACCTGACATGGAGTGGTTCCAGGTAGGTACATGCATGAAACCATTACATTCAAATGATCTACGTCCACCACACAATTATCTACTCAATTTTTTGTTGTCAATTAGCGGCCTTCAAATAAATATTCATAAAAACAATCTGAATCGCTTGTTGGACCTCTGCATAACTAATGTTACTGATAGTAAAACCTCGCTCGCGCCAATAACACTAGTCCCCCGCGATGATTACCACCCACCTTTTTCTATATTAATTCCTACTTCATGTAATAACCAACACTTACCAAATAAACGACATATTAAATACTGTTTTGGAGATGCTGATTATTCTATAATTAATAATGAAATTCTTAAATATAACTGGAAGGAACTTTTTCGCAATAAATCAGCAGAAGAATGTGTGGAATTACTTTATGAATGTATCTATGAGGTTATAAGTAAACATGTACCTTTTAAATATGTCACAAAATCTAAATTTCCTGTTTGGTTTACTCCGTCTATTACACATATTTTTAAAAATAAAGAGAATGCATGGATTAAGTGGAAAAAAAGTAAAAACGTATCTGATTATAATACATTCGCCATGTATAGGGCTAGATATAAAAAAAACTCTAAAATTTGCTATAAAAATTACCTTACTTTAGTCGAAGCCAGCGTTAAGAAAAACACAAAATATTTTTGGTCCTATATTAAAAATAAGAAAACACAGTCTGATATACCTAATAATGTTTCGTATATGGGATGCACATCTGATAGTCCTGAAAATATATGCGAACTTTTTTCCAACTTTTTTGAATCAGTTTTCCAGCCAAGTGACGTTAATGAAACATTTTCTACTCGAGATATAAGTGACTTAGACTTAAAAACTTGTTCGGACTCCACTATTTGTGATATAACTCTCTCAACTAGTGACGTTGTAAGAGAACTAAAAGCACTAGATTCTTCCAAGGGACCTGGGGTCGATAACATTACTCCTTTATTTTTGAAAAATGCTGCTGATTCTCTAGCTGAACCTCTGCAACTTATATTTAATATATGTTTAAAGGATAGGGTCTGTCCAGCTATTTGGAAATCTGCCAAAATAGTGCCAGTTCACAAAGCTGGTTCAAAGAGAGATGTTTCTAACTTTAGACCGATCTCTATTTTACCTGCTCTGTCGAAGCTATTCGAAAGGCTGGTATATAACTGTTTATATCCGCTTCTCCACCATATAATTATTCCCGAACAACATGGTTTTGTGAAAAAGCGCTCAACATCCACAAATCTTTTTGTTTATGCGACTCAAATTTTTAAAAATATAGACGAA
This sequence comes from Marasmarcha lunaedactyla, assembly GCA_923062675.1. Taxonomy (NCBI): domain Eukaryota; kingdom Metazoa; phylum Arthropoda; class Insecta; order Lepidoptera; family Pterophoridae; genus Marasmarcha; species Marasmarcha lunaedactyla. The sequence continues at coordinate 857,938 of CAKLPU010000002.1, forward strand.
GTAAAACAAACAGATAGTATATACACAGATTTTCGAAAAGCATTCGACAGAGTAGACCATAAAATTTTACTTGAAAAGTTGGCTTTTAATGGCATACGTGGCAATCTCTGGAGATGGTTTAAATCTTATATCACGAACCGAACACAAAAAATTGTCATCAATGGTTATGAATCTAAATTAATTCCAGTCACGTCAGGCGTTCCGCAAGGATCGATACTAGGGCCGCTTCTATTTATCTTGTTTATTAACGATATTAATACTTGCTTCCAACATTGTCAATATCTTCTTTATGCAGATGACCTGAAAATATATCTTACTATAGCGGATGAAAATGATCAACAAAAGCTACAAAGCTATTTAAATCGATTCAGTGAGTACTGTAATAATAACAAATTACAGCTTAACTTAAATAAGTGTAAATATATCACTTTCTCTCGAAAAAGAAAGATCCGACAGTTCTCTTACTTTTTATGCAATGTCCCACTTGAACGAGTTCAATTTATTAAAGATCTTGGTATTATTCTAGACAGTAAATTGACGCTGGACACTCATGTTGAACATTTTGTAACAAAGCCTATAAGATGTATGGTTTCGTGATGCGCTCTAGTAACAACTTTAAGCACTCATCCACTTATATTCATTAATATAGGTCACTAATTCGTTCACATCTTGAATATGCTGTCTTAGTTTGGTCCCCCTTCTATGCTAAATATGTGTCACAAATTGAAAGAGTACAATATAAATTCTTACGATGTATGCATTACAAGTGTCATCATGGTCGACTGTCGTATGAACAACTGCTCAAAAAGTATAAGTTAATGGACCTCAAATCCAGGCGTTTACAGTTTGAAGCAATGTTTCTGTATGATCTCTGTAGTAACAAATACGATTGTAAATCAATTATTAATAATATCTATTATCGCGTACCAATCAGATCACATGTTCGGCCAAGTCGGATTAAACAATTATTCGCTGTTCCACTATGCCATACTAATGCAGGAAAACGTTCACCACTGTATCGTCTCACTGACTCATATAACAAATATTTTTATGATATTGATGTTTTTGCAACCAAGCCTGGTAAATTTAAGTCAACTGTTGTTAAAAAGATTACTACACTTAATACCTTACTCACTCAAAATTCTACTTAGTAATATTCTTAAACATTAAAAGTAGATAAACTTTTCATGGCGTAAAGACACTAATGCCCACTATATACAGTTATATACAGTTAAATCCCAAAAGAGTAGTATTGTATTGCAATTGCAAATAGTAATATTGTAACTTCAAAATAGTAATATTGTAACTTCAAAATAGTAATATTGTCATTTTTATAGCGAATCTGTAAATGTATCCGCTCTCTTCTTACTCACACTGTTATTAATCTTTGTGTTGTATATAATCTGTGGTTGACGGTATTGGTGTCACGATTATGCCTATGCATTATTTTTAGTATTAAGTAATGTACATTGTGATACTGTTTGTTGACCCCAATAAATAAAAAAAAAAAAAAACGATTTTTAAGCGGTTTATACAGAAAGCTTCGATCATTTATAAGTTCGCTTCGGCTCTGCAGTGGTAATAATTTCCTAAGACTTGGCAGGCTTCCACAGTTTGAATAAAAGCATAAATGCTTGTAGAATTATTTTGTATTTTTTCTAACTGTTTGTCATATATTTCATAGTATGGATTGCAAGTAGTTGACGCATATTCCGAAATGGCGCGAACGTGGAGTTGTACAGAGGTAACAGCGTTGTTGTATTTTAAAAATCTGTTCCCACTCTTAGAATGAAACCCAACATTATATAAGCCTTATTAACTGTTTTTCGTATATGCACGTCACATGTTAACACTTTTCATCAAGAAAAACGCCAATATCTTTTACGGAAGAAATATTTTCTAAATTATGTCCTTCGATATTATATTTAATGTCGATGATTGATTTCTTACGGGTAAAAACTATTACTTTTCACGGTACAGAATAAAACAAGAAATATGCAAAAATGTAATAGAAAGATAATCAAATATGAATACTGATCGTGCCACAAGAATTTACACTATAAGTGTTTGTAGTAAAAGTGTTGTTATAAAAAAAATGATCTAATTTTATTAAAACAAAAAGGAAACTATACAATAACTCGAAGATGGCAGTTTCTTAAAGTAATTATTTATTGTACTCATAAAAAGTCTATTGTATAATAAAGGAGACTTAAGGATTTACGAAATTTCTGGAAAAACTTTATGTAACTCTAGCCTATATATTTTATACATAGAATTTAAGTTAAAATTATTCTTAGGTTGGTTTAACCGTTATAATTTTGTGGACCACCATTTTTATAAAAAACAATAAAATGTTTTCATTTGTTATATTACTGCTCAAGTAAGAAACATCAATGAAGAAGCTCCAAAATTACATGGACAAGGTGAGGCTGTAGCTCCAGACCTGGGTGATCTTCAAGGGGTTGATGCTACCTATCGAGTAGCATGTGATGCGACGCGACTGGACACGATTTTAGTTACTTTAATGATTTAAAATAAAATAAACACTTGCTTTTACGTATTTAAAATGACTTTTTAATAATAATAATCAACCTTTTTTTTTCTGGCAACACATTATTAAGTAAATTGAATATGTGGGTTTGACTATTTGAATGATGGATAATCGAAATGCAATCATAAGATTTATATAGAAGTTGGGAATAAAAAGTCGAAATTATAATCTAACCTCAAAAAACACATGAAAAAGACGTGAAAACTTTGATTACTTAAAAGGACGAATCCGGTTAGAGGGTTAATACGTTCATAGGATGATCAGATGAAGCTATTGAAATAAAAACACCCTAATTTCAATCGTGAAGATAGCTGGCAGCTTTCTTCAACATGGGGTCTCATACTTAAAAACATAAAATCCATTATCTACCATAAGCTGCAAGACCAAAAACAAAACTCAAGAGACTGTCAGCTCATTCTGTGTCAATCCTGAACTCATGAGGGCTCATTGAAATGGCGGCTCAATGTTTTTGAAGTTTGACAGATTGACAGTGTATAATTATTCTAGATGTCGATGAAAAAATAAATGGCCTTGTTACGGGAATAACTGGATTTTATTATATTTCTAAGTTTCCCAAACAACTATCTCAATATTTGAGCTCGGTAAATACGTATCTAATATTGACCAATAAAACAATATAGCCCGGTTTTGATATGATTACAATTTATAAATATTACAGGGTACCCAGTCTGCCATTCTCTTTACCTCGTAATATAAAACAAGGAAATAAACTATCAATATTTAGCACAAATTAAAAAACATGCCTTATTGAAAATTGTTTCTACTCAGTAAACGAATATTTAAAATATGGATATGGTAGATCTAAATATAGTAATAAATAATATTGAAAATAATTAAGTTGTACTTTAATATCACATCTGCAAATAAACTTAATACATGCAACAAAAATTTCATCTTTATGCTAAGAAACTAGTTGAATATTTCATACTATATTATTTGTAAAGCCCGCTAACATTTGCAATACGATGCATGGGTGATTAAGTTATAAGTTCTATACTGTTACAATGAGATCTGTAAAGCACTTAATATGCAAATAAATGAAATAAAATACTCGATAGGTAGGTAAGTGACGAAGGATGCGCTCGGCACCGCGCGGAGCGCCGCCTCGCGCGCCTATGCATAGGTAGGTATAAAACCAGTTAGGGATTTCAAAGATTTTGAAGTAAAAAAAATTTAAATAACAATTTATGGAAGTTTTAACCAGCCCCAATAACTCCAATTCTTTTACAGTATATTCTAACAATAGTATATTTACTGACCCTTTACTATTATACTTCCTTTATGTTACAACCTGTATCAACCTGATGCACGTGGTTTACATGAAGGACCACAGCTGTCTACAATAAAGGCTAATAAGCAAAGAATAGGCTGACTGTATTTACCTTAACTTTGGACGAGAAAGACCGAAAGTGGACACTTCCGTTCAACAAACTTTTTTATTCCCGGAATTCGGGAAAAATCTTAAATAAGTTTGTTAGTTGAAAGTAAGCTTTATTTATGACGGAGGCTATTTTTAACTAAATTTGCAACTGACAAATCTTAGGAATTTTACTAAAACTAATTTTTACTTAAATCATGTATTAGAATTATTCTTAAACTGACCGTTGTTGCATGAAATCTTTCACCTAACACCTAAGTAAAACTAATTTCTAATTGCATAAAAGGGACTTCGATATGTATTTCAAACGTAGGTACTGTTCATTTACGAAAATTTATTATCCACAAATATGCCACGTTAGTGGTTCGTTTTGTATTTTACAAAGTCCCATATTAATTTTACTTAACTATACACATATATAGCAGTTTAAATATTCAGTTTCTTCATCAGAAATCGGGTTTTCGAAAGTGTGCGTACTGAGTGAGCATAAGGAATTATTTGTAAAACCCTGAATACGTTACTACGTGATCTACAAATTATAAAGGTAAGTTAGCATAGGTTTTACTAGACTGGTATATAAATATTATATGTTAAATTAATACTTGGACTGATTTCTTTGGTAGTTTGTGAGAACTGAGTGAGCGCCCGTTAAATAATGTATGTTTTACAAATACAGAGATTTCTACACTGTATATTTACAAACAATTACATACATTACAGTTTACGCGATTTCGATAGCTTTAGCGGTTGTAGATTGTAACCTGGCTACACCCTCGGTTGTACTAATTTATTTCTCCATTTTCAAACAGTAAATGAAGAGTTATCAAATGTAGATAATTAAAAATATAATATTTAATTGGAATTGCTTAAACACCGAGGGTGTAGCCATGTTACAATCTACTGTTAATATGTATAAGTAATTTTTACTGTGGGTTTATGTGGCAACATTAAAAAAATAACAATCTGTGGTGACAGCTCTGTAATAATTGTAAAGTGCAACATAAAATAAAACAAAGGCTTTTCCAGCATCAAGTTGTTTGTTTGTATTACTTTCCCCTGCGCAGCTCCTCTGACCTCAACAGGTTATGGGCCCAGGAAGAAATACTATAAAACTCGGCAGATTTCTATAAAATAAAACTAAAAGTTCTAGAACGTGCGTGGTGTATATATAACCTTAAAATGGCGTCGGTCGGCGAAAAAGAATTTGTTCAAAGCATTGAGAAATTGGTCAACTCGGAGAGCTACTTAATGTGGAAACTTCAGGTGAATATATTCTTCAAAGCCAATGGTTTGTACGAAGTAGTAACTTGTGATAAATCAGAGGAAAAGGATTTTCTGAAGCGTGATGCTCAAGCGCAAAAGATTATCATCCTAACAGTTGACAAGAAAATAATAACACAATTGATGACATGTTCTACAGCTAAGGAGATGTATGATAAAATATGCGCTATTTATGATGGCTCTGAAATAAGAAACAAGGATCAGCTTATGCAAGAATTTTTCAATATGTCATATTCATCAGAGTTTGACATGCAGACAAATTTGGCTAATATTGAAAACTTGGTCTATCGTCTAAAACAATTGAATAAAATCATTGATGATGACATGTTAATGTCAAGGACCCTCAGTTTTCTACCTAAAACTTATGATAACTTTACTACTGCCTGGGAGTCCACCCCGGAAGAAGAGAGAACACTTAAAAACTTAACCTGTAGGTTAATAAAACAAGAAGAGAAGTTTACTGAGAAGAAAAATGAATCCCCAGTTGCATTCAATGCATTAACATCAGCCAGTTCTTCAAGTACAATGGATAAAAAGAAGGTAAAATGTTTTCGTTGCAATAAAATAGGTCATTTTGCAAAAGACTGTAAGAATTGCTGTTCTATTTGTAAGAAAACAAATCACTATGAGAAAAATTGTTTTTTCAGGAATAAGAATGATAACTTTGTAAGCAAAAGTAGTAATAATAAATTTTGTAATAATAGAAGTTTAAAGAAAAACAAGAACAGTAATAATTCAGATAAAACAGCTTTTTTGTGTAATAGTACTATTGGAAATTATGAAACCACTTTTGTAGTAGATTCTGGATGTACAAGTCATATGGTAAATAATGAATTCTTATTGGAAAATTTAGAGCCTAATAAAACTTGTATAAAAATTGCAAAATATTCTGAACGTTTGTATTCCAAAGCAATGGGTGAATTTATTGGATATAAAATCATTTTAAAGAATACCTTATTTGTACCAGAACTTTCTAACAATCTAATATCAGTTTCTGCTATAACAAAGCAAGATGGTAAAGTCTTATTTAAAAATAACTATGTAGAAATATATAATGGTGAGGAACTTTTACTAAAAGGCTATAAGAATGAGTCTGGTTTGTATACAATAAAATTAGAAAAAGAAATTATAACATCTTCATTATTAACTCATAACAGTGATACTTCATTAGATTGGCATATAAAAATGGGACATCCTAGTGATGGTGTGTTAGCTTTGTTACCAAGTGTTGCAGAGGGTATAAAATTAAAAACATTAAATAATAATAATACTTGTTGTGATATCTGCATAAAAGCAAAAGAGAATAGATTGCCGTTTAGTTCTGAAAGAGAGCGTGCTGATAGATTATTAAAAATAATTCATTCAGATGTTTGTGGGCCATTTGAAAATAAAACATGGGATGGTTATAGTTACTTCATGACTATTCTAGATGACTACAGTCATTTTGTTAAAATATATTTATTAAAACATAAAAGTGAGGTTTTTGAAAATATAAAAAATTACATTTATCAAGTTGAAAGGGAGAAATGCCAGAAAGTCTCAAAAATAAGATGTGATAATGGAGGGGAATATACTTCCAATAAAATGCAAGATTGGTGCAAAAAGAAAGGCATAATATTAGATTATCCAGTAGCATACAGTCCTCAGTTAAATGGTAAATCTGAGCGACTTAATAGAACATTGTTAGAGAAAGCTAGAGCTTTGCTTTTTAACTCCAATTTATCCAAAGACATGTGGGGTGAAGCAATTTACTGTTCAGCATATCTATTAAACCGATTACCTTCAGTAAGTATTAAAAATAAAACTCCATATGAATTATGGAATAATAAAAAGCCAAACTTGAGTAACATACAAGTATTTGGCTGTGAAGCATTTTGTAAAAATTTGGGTTATAATAAAAAGCTGGATAGCAGAACAACTAAAATGATAATGGTTGGATATGGTGCTTCGGGATATAGGTTATTTGATCAAAATACAAAAAAAATAAAATATGCTAGAGATGTTGTATTTTCTAATAATAATAAAAATTCTGAAAAAGAAAAACATGGTGCTGTTGAATTATTGGACATCAGCTGCACAGAAAGTGATAAACTCACTGTCGATGACAATGAAAAAGAAGAATCCGCAGAAATAGAAGAACTTGAAACAGAAATAAATACATTAGATATTATAGAAAATGAAGAAAATAGGAGAAATCAAAGGGTAAAGAAAAAGCCAATAAAATTACATGATTATGTGTTATTAAGTTTCAAAGAAGCCATGACTGGAACTGAAAAACAAGAATGGAAATCTGCAATAAAAAGGGAAATAAAATCATTAGAAGACAATCATACATGGGATATTGTTGATAAAAGAGAAGCAAATGGTCATAAAATTCTATCAAATAAGTGGGTTTTCAGAATAAAAGATGATAACACTTATAAAGCTCGACTCGTGGTGAGGGGGTTTGAACAAAAGGATATAGATTTGGAGGAAATATTTAGTCCTGTGGCAAGTACATCAACCATCAAATCATTGTTTGCTATAGCTGCTGCTAGAAACTATTATCTGATGACATTTGATGTCAAAACAGCATTTTTACATGGGGAATTAAATGATACAGTTTACATGAAAATACCAGAGGATTATGATAAAGGTGATAATAAAATATGCATTCTTAAAAGGGCATTGTATGGATTGCGACAAGCACCAAGAAGGTGGAATGAAACATTCTTAAAAACTATGTTAGATTTTGGCTTTATACAAACTAAAAATGAACCGTGCGTATTTAAAAATTCTGATTCTACAATAATAATAGCAATTCACGTAGATGACGGATTAATAATAGGAAAAGAAGAAAATGATATAATGAAAATACTGGAAAAGTTAAATAATAAATTTGAAATTAAAATTTTTACATCACCTAAGTCTTACCTTGGAATGGAAATAAACCGTACAACTTCTGGAATTCACTTAACACAAGCAAAGTACACTATTATTCTTAAAAAATATAACATGAGTGATTGTAAATCTGTAAAAACACCATGTATAAAAACAGAAGAAACATGTTATAAAGAAGAAGAAATAAGTAAAGAAGAGAAAAGTCAGATAAATTTTCCATTCAGAGAAGCCGTTGGTAGTCTTCTGTACTTATCAACGAAAACAAGGCCGGACATAGCATATGCGGTTAGTGCTATGAGCAGAAAAATGGAAAAACCTGATAAAGATGATGTCATAAAACTAAAAAGAATTTTTAAATATTTGAATGGTACAATCGGTGAAGGAATATTCTTTGAATCTGGTATTGATATTTCAGAAATAGATATTTACTGTGATTCAGACTATGCGGGTGATCAAGATACTAGACGCAGCACAACAGGCTATATTTTAATAATGGCAGGTGGGCCAATCTCGTGGTGCTCTAGAAGACAGCCAGTTGTTTCATTGTCGTCTACGGAAGCAGAGTTTATTGCTGCAGCTGAATGCTGCAAAGAGGCAATCTTCATAAAATCATTATTCAAAGATTTGAATATACAAGTAAAACTTTCATTTTGTTGTAATCTGTGGTAAATTTATAAGCTGGATTGATACACAGCGCCATCTATTGTTATACTGACATAAGGTCTATGTCTGTCATGGCTGCCTTAAGATGTTACTGTGCGAAACTGCGAAGCTAATCATAAAAGTACTGAAATAAATGTGTGTGCTATATCTGGATTACTTATTAACTTCACCAAAAGTTCCACCACTCTAACATGGTAGCCAGTCCGTGGTTAGGTGGTTAATAAGTAAAAATACAGTGTGATTAAGAAACGGCCACCACGTGGAAAGTGGTTTAGTACGCCGTAATTCAGGTAAAACAAATTATTGAAATACGCTATCATTGCCATAATGGCTAAACAAGCAAGGATAGAAGATATAACAATACCCATTTTTGATGGTGTAAATTATTCAAGCTGGAAATTAAGGTTATTAACTTTACTCGAATACAAAGAATGCAACGAGCCCGCCTTTTCTATAATGCCTTCTAAAGAAAACCAACAGACGCATTGGAAGAAAATGGATTTAAAAGCAAGAACTATAATTATGAGCACAATTTCAGACAAACAACTAGAATATATTGCTGAATGTACAACAGCTTATGGAATGTTGGAAAAGTTCAACAAAATGTATTTAACACAATCAACTGCTATGCAAATTATATGTAGAGGAAAAATAGAAGAAATTAAACTGAACAACTACAGTACTATAGAAGATTTTTTTGTTGATTTTGAGAAAACAACAAACGATTTTAAATCGGCTGGTGGCAAAATAGATGAATCTGAGAAGATGAGATACTTGCTTAGAGCTTTACCTCCAAGTTTTAGCTATATTGGAGATTTTATTGATGTTATTCCAGAAGAACAAAGAACAGTAGATTATGTAAAGTCAAAAATAAAAGAGAAAAATATGTCTGCAAGTGACACAGACAGGAAAAGTGATATGAGCACATTCACTACCAAAACTCAAGCAAAATGTTTTAACTGTGGAAAACCCGGCCATGTCAAGAAGGACTGTTGGCATGCTCAGAAAAACAGTCTTAAGCAAAATAGTTACCAAGGAAGATATCCAACCAGTCAACGCCAGCAAGGACATCATAGAGGTTACAACAGAGGTGGATTTTACCAAGGTCATGGGCGAGCCAGAAGAAATAATCATCCCAGAGGTGAACCATCAAGGACTCAGGGAGCTGATCTTGCAGCAGAGTCATGGACAACTCAAGTATGTACTCCAGAAGCAAACCAGGTAACAGGAGACCGGTACAAAGGTGAATATGATGATAATAGTAAAGAAATAAGTTGGTTATTAGATAGTGGGTGTACAGACCACATTATAAAGAATGACACATTTTTCTATAATTATGTAGATTTAAAGTTTCCCATTGATGTGAAACTGCCAGATGGTAAAGTGTTAGAAGCAACCAAAATAGGAACTGTCAAACTTTCTTTCAATAATTATTATAATGAGAAATACATTGATTTTAAAAATGTTTATTTTGTAAAAGGTATCAAGCAAAATTTGTTAAGTTTTTCAAAAATAACCAAAACATGCACAATAGTAGCAAGAAATGAATATGCAAAAATTTATACTCAATCAAGAGAATTAATAGTTGTTGCTAACAAAATAGATAATTTATATTATATTAAGAGTTCTGTTTTAAAAATTGATAATGTTAAAAAGTACATAAATTCAGTAAAATTAACTGATAAAGAGAAATGGCATAGGGCACTTGGTCATGTAAATTTTCAGTATTTAAATAAGTTAATATATAATAAATTAGTAGATGGTTTGCCAGATAAGATTGAAAGCACAGTAATGAAATGTTCTAATTGTATTGAAAGCAAAATGGCTAATGTACCTTTTAAAAATAATAGAACCAAGACTACTGAAATTTTAGAGTTGATACATACTGATTTAAACGGGCCCCACAGCACAACTGGCTATGGCGGAGAAAAATATTTTTTGACATTTATTGATGATTATAGTAAATGTACTAGAATTTTTTGCATTAAAAGTAAAGCAGACACTGCAAGTTGTTTTATAGAGTTTGTCAATTTAGTAGAGAATAAATTTAATAAAAAAGTAAAGAAATTTCGGTGTGATAATAGCAAAGAATATCTTAATCGAGATATTTATAATTTCATTAGACAAAAGGGAATAGAGTTATTACCGTGTCCACCGTATGTCCATGAATTAAATGGAGTAGCTGAAAGGTACAATAGGTCTGCTATGGACATAGGCAGATGTCTGATGAGAGAAGCTAAAATTCACAGAAGGTATTGGCCTGAAGTTATAAAAACAGCAGCATACTTAAAAAATAGAACAATTGCTAATACAGTTGAGAATAAAACTCCTTATGAAATATTTTTTGGTATTAAACCTAATGTAGAAAATTTAAAGATCTATGGAAGTAGAGTTTATGTCAGGGTTCCAGAGGCTTTAAGAAAAAGTAAGTGGGAGGATAAAGCCCAACTAGGAGTGTTAGTAGGTTATAATGAAAATGGTTATAGAGTTTTATTAAATAATAGGGTAATTAATGCTCGACATGTACAGGTAGTCGAAGAAAATACTCAGTTAATTTGCTTAGAAAAACTTGATGATGAAAAGAACAGAGATTTTGATAGAAATAAAACTTCAGACATAAACAATGGATTTAAAGTGGAAAACTATGTAGATGTAAATGATACTTGTTCTGATAATGCTGTGAAAGATTTTGATTCAGATGATAACTTTAGTAATAACAAGGAAAAACTGCTTGTAGAAAAAAGGCTAAAAAGAAAAATAAGTCCAGTTTCTAGATATGGTAAACCAGCAATGTATACTTAATATATGCCACAACAGTGTATTTAGATAAAATAAATTGTTTAAAAGTTAAAGTAAAGTTGACTGTTTTTAAATATTAAAATAATGTAAAAATTAAGGGGAGATGTTAATATGTATAAGTAATTTTTACTGTGGGTTTATGTGGCAACATTAAAAAAATAACAATCTGTGGTGACAACTCTTCCTGTTCCTTTTTTGTTGATTGTCAATCGCTATGCTCTGTAATAATTGTAAAGTGCAACAAAAAATAAAACAAAGGCTTTTCCAGCATCAAGTTGTTTGTTTGTATTACTTTCCCCTGCGCAGCTCCTCTGACCTCAACATCTACAACCGCTAAAGCTATCGAAATCGCGTAAACTGTATGGAGTCAGCCCTAATCTCTTTCATAAGTTGTCAGACACAGGCTGAGCCTGTTCTCATTGCCTTATAATATTTAGTTATTAGTGTGAACCGATTAACAATTAATTGTCAAGTTCTTTTCTACAAAATAAGTAATTCTATGAGTAAAATTAATCCCCAGACAAACACACCAACTGCATGGCCACAAAGTAAGCAGAGCTTGTGTTATCTATAGCCATACAGCGAACTGGGGGGCACCCAGAATAGACATACATATATTAATACAAACAACCATGACCCGAGAACAAACATCTATGTTCATCACACAAACGAATGCCCCGGCCAGGACTCGAAACTGGGACCTTCGGGGTATGAGGCAGGGCTACTTACCACTACACACTCAGTCGTAAGTGATAATAAGTGACAATAAGCGTACTTGGAGGCAGGTAACTTGTAACTTACGAGTGGCAGGCCCCCTCGGTGGCGGATCTGCGTCTGCGCAGCTGCAGGATGCATATTGTTCCAGTTCTCGCACAATGCATCGACGACAGCTTCAAAAAAATCTGGCTTGAGCATTGCATCTGGAACGAACTCATTTACTTGGTGGTCATTTTGTCTTACATTTTTGTTAGAAAAAGGAATAGCAGACTCAGTTACACACATATAATAATTATATAATAAATCCCCAGACAAACACACCAACCACACACGCGTCGCTACGCATAACCTAAGTCTTGAGTAATTGTGAAGCTGTATATTCAAGTTTAAGTGATCTAACAAAGAAGGGAACAATTACAATGATATGATTCTGTTTACATCTGACAAGACCTTAAATATCTAATATTTCAGGCTACGTTGAAAAAAATGTCAATGACGTGGTAGATTGTAAGTTTTGTATTTCAACGTGCCACGTCTTACACTCCATTACATTGCATGTTGGATTGAGTTTTATTCAATATTGTTAAAAAATATTGATATATTTGCGCGGCTTTCATAATAATTACAACATCAGTAACAAATAGAAACGACAACGCAACTTCTTGCCGCCATTTCAGGTTCGCCTTAGAATGTAATTTTCTGGTTTTATCTCACCATATCCTGTATATCCGGAACCTCACCTTTATTGTTCGTCCTTAATCTTGCTGAGACCGGATTTGGTGACCTTTGGCTAGCCATTATTTAAACAAATTACAACAAAACTACTCCTGAGCACTGCTGCTAACTAAACCCCACGCCATAGACGATACACTTATTATTTGACATAGATAGGCAACTCAATTCGCTTTTGGCATTAATTTTTTTAATTCACACTCTGTCTAATAGATGGCAGGCTTTTAGTTCAGTGCAGAACCACTAGGTGGCAGCATTTCAATTTCATTATTTTTTTTGGAGTTTATATAATTAATTGGTTATTGCAGGATAATCGTAAAAGCTACCTTAAATTTTGTATATCTATTTTATCATGGATCAAACGATTACTTGCATTATTTAAATATCGAGTTTCGTTTAACTTAACCAGATTTTCGTCCTTTGATTCAAAGTAACAGTAAAAACCAACTAAAATCGAAACTTAAATAATGCAAGTTATCTATTGACCCATGGTAAAATAGATATACAAAAATTTAAGGTAGCTTTTACGATTATCCTGCAATGAAATAAAACTGACATTTGTAATAGTTTAAACATTTTATTATTTTTTTCGCTTCACAAAATAATCATATGCCGCTTTTTTAATTCTATCATTTTCATCGAACTTTAACAATGCACCTCTTAATATTCGATTCACCCCTCTGCACCAACTATATATTATAATATTCATTGATACTTTTTTTATATAATCAATTAAATCAGCTTTATGTTTCTTGCATTTTATTATACTAAAATCACAGGCACAATCAATAAAAAAACTTATTCTTCGTTTGAGATAATTTGATTCCGGAAATTCCTGCAAACATGCTGTAATCAAAAAGTAAATATCATTCCTTAATTTAATAAACAAATCACTTGGATGAAATAAAGATTTTTTGGTATAATCAATTTCATAATTAAATGAACCAACATCAATTTCAGGTCGACAAAAATCATGACTGCAGGTGCTGCATCTTTTAAAAATTTTGGATTTTAATTTCTTTATTACATAACCTGTTACATATTTTTTTGATTCCTTATGGATGATTGAATCATTATTTCTAATCACAGTCATGATATTCATCAAAGAATCAATTTCACATGCAAAATCTTCTCGAGTTTCATGATTCTTATCCATTAAATTTCGAAATGATTGCATGCATTGATCTTGATCTTGTTCACAATTAGCACCAGGAGAATGGGGCGAATTAAAATTATTTATAATCAACGTTTTATAAGCATTAATAAATTGATAGCAATCAGGATTAACATTTCTGAGCCCATTGCTTCTGATGCTACTAAAAAAGTTTTCTAAAGGATCTTGATTAAAATTTCTGGTAAGCAAATTTTTTATATTGTAATTATTTTTTAAATCATCCCACATTTCAATAAAACATTTAATATTATGAATCCAATTAACAATAGACGGTAATCACGGATATACCCTCATGAGGATGGAGGTAAGACGATAATCATAGAAAGTTGTTGCAATGAAACACTCTTTTTATCGGTTAATATTACGTCATTACATTTGTAATTTTAATTTTAACACACTTTTCCATTTATTGAAATATATAAAAGATTGTTCCTAGTTATTATAATACTCCCTAGTGGTGTAAACTGAACAATAACGAAGTAGCTAGTTAGCCTAAGATCCTGTGTTTCCTAGTGATTTCATTAGTTATTGTTTATTTTAAGTAGGTACCTGATACATTAGTAAGATAAGGCGAGAGCGGAAAAGAAATGATAAAAAATAAAAATGTAATAGGTAAATGAACCACTTACCAGATGAACTCGAGCCCGAGTAGTAGCGTAACTTCTGTTGTAATTTCCTAATTTTTTTGCGGATTTTGTTATCAGCATCGTGACGTTTTCTTTTTCCCATACTTGTTAGCAAAGCACTATTTTGACTTCCTTAATTACACACTTGTAAAAGTTAGCGAGCGAGTGTACGATGTGTGCGATGCCAGCACAGAAAAGCGAATGACGGGCGCCGAAACAAATTGGGGCTCCTAGGTTCAGCGAGTAAGAGGGGATACAAGTACCTTAATATTTTTACTTTTTATTTTTTTTCTCTTTCTAATCTAGCTCTAAAAAATGTGCGAAGCCTGGTACATTGAGAAGTGAACTACAAAGTGAATTATAAATAGTGAATCTTGAGGATGTAACGCCGAAGTATAATTAACTGGCGTTTAAGCAGTGTTCAAGGTGAGTGGTTGATTTTGTTCTACCCAATTGTAGGGAAGGTCGATTACCTCTTCATCTCAGCACTTCACACACAACACATTTCAAAAACATACAGTCCACTAATTATTAAAACTTCAGCGGCCATAAATAAGGTGTGCAAACCGCACATAATTTTGAGAGTTGATTAACTTTGTTCAAAATCATATTAAAGTACTGGATCACGCTGCTTTATCATATAGCACAGAAATCACTAGTTTTAGTCAAAGTAAAAAACAGAATGTGTCGGGTAATAAACAAATAAATTTAAACTTAAAAGATAAAACTAAACACTTTAAATTATTCTTCTACAAAAACCAAGTCGTTTGTCTACTATGCGGTAAAGATCATTTTATATTTCGCTGTGAACAATTTCGTAACTTAACAGTAAAAAATAGGATCAGCCGTGCTGACACCTTGGAATTATGCCATAATTGTCTTAAGCCTAACCATACGCTAAACAACTGCCGTAGTAATTATAGATGTATGATTTGTCAAAAGCCGCATCATTCGCTATTGCATTTAGGCGAATCTGAGAAACCGGTTCCCGCGTCGTCGTCGCCTCACAACAGTTGCCATGCGTCATTACCTGCGCGACATGACTACAACTATGCAGTTATATTGGGAACAGCGGTTGTTTACGTTTTAGATGCGTGTGGTGATTATCAAACTTGCCGAGTACTTATAGATTCTGGTGCGCAATCTAATTTCATTTCTATTAGTTGTTTACAACGATTGGGCCTGAAGCATAAAAAATGTCCATATTCTATTTATGGTTTAGGTGGTGAACACGTTAAAAATTATGGTATGACATCGTTCAGTTTAAGGTCGATTAATGATAACAAATTTAATTTTACAATCGACGCTGTTATTTTACCAAAAATTACTTCCGATTTACCGACGGTTCAAATACCGGAAAAGGTTGTAAATAAATTTAATAATTTAGTTTTAGCCGATCCTACCTTTTATAAAAAATCTCCAATAGATATTATTTTAGCGGGAGACATTTTCCCACACATTTACTCCGGTGAGACTATTACTTTCTCTCCGAGCATACCTAGCGCGATCAAAAGCGTATTTGGCTACGTTATAGCCGGAAGACTAGAAGTAAGCGATTCTAGCAATTCGAACGTCGCCGTTGTTAATTAGTGAAAGTTTTGTTAATTAGTGGACTGTATGTTTTAGAAATGTGTTGTGTGTGAAGTGCTGAGATGAAGAGGTAGTCGACCTTCCCTACAATTGGGTAGAACAAAATCAACCACTCACCTTGAATACTGCTTAAACGCCGGTTAATTATGTCTGTTTGTGGACATGACATTAAGACGGCACTGCACTTCAGTAAAACACAAATATAAATTTAAATATAGTTAATTTCCACAGTTCCTGCACGCGCGCTTGATGGTAAAAATGGCACACAGGCAACTGTATACAAGTCGGACTCGAACTTGGTACTGTCCGCCGCGACTTGACCGCCACTGAGTTACTGTCTTACTGAGATACTGACTAACTCACTGACATTTTTTTTTTTTTTTTGTTCCCCTTCGCGGGAAGGGCAGGAGGATAAAAATGCCCTGACGCATACTCTGGCGCGATTCCAAAGTTATGTGGGACTCGTCCCGACGCCTACCAGGACCATACCCACTAAAAACCCCCTGTCGGCTCGTGCATTTTTGCCACTCAGCCTTCATCTGAGCGACGGCCAATTGGAGAAAGAGGCCGCGCTAGCGGGGCCCAGAAGGGGTCACCCGCTGGGATTACATAGCACTGAAGGTGCTCAAATGAAAATCAACAATTAAAACAAAAGTTAAAAATAGCAAAATAAAATTGAATTAATTCGCATTTACGTTAGAATTAGGATTTACGTTAGAATTAGAATTTACGTTAGAATTAGAATTTGCGGCCAGAAGGGCTTCGAGATCGCGTGACAGTCTGGTGGATGAGTACGCTTGCGCATTCCTAGGCCTAGCGACTTTGAACTTCGAATCTAACACAGGAGTAGTATATGAGACTGAATCACGAACTAGAGGATTGGGGTGGGTTTCGGAGCGTTTGAAGAACGCTTCAGAGAGTGTTTTGAGATGTTGTTGTACTGTAGGCAGTTCAAGATCTCTATGCAAGTCCGCGTTACGCACGTACCACGGTGCGTTTGTGGCCTTGCGGCAAAAGAGGTTTTGAACTACCTGCAGTTTGTGCAGGAAGGAGGGTTTGGCGTGGGCAAAGATTGGCGAGGCATACGTCATGACGGGTCTAACGCAGACCTTGTAAAGTGTACGTTTGTTTCTGAAGGACATTTTACTTTTTCTACCTAACATGCTATTTAGGCGGACTAAATAGTGACGAGCGAGTTTCGAAACTCTTTCGACGTGTGGCTTGAAAGAAAGCGTCGGATCTAATGTGACGCCTAAGTATTTAGTACTGCGCTTCCAGGGGATGGGAATGCCTAACATTCGAACGTGGGGATCGCCATCGGGACGACGGCGTTTGTGGTCGAAGCGCATCGCAGAACTCTTTTCAGGGTTCACATCGATGCGCCATTTTTGAAACCATACACCAAGGGCGTTTACGGCCTTTTGGAGTCTGGTTAAAAGGTGCCGAACACTGTGGCCTTTGGTATAGAGTGCGGTGTCGTCAGCAAAGAGGGCGAGTTCGACGACTTTCGGCGGGATGGGAATGTCGTTGGTGTACACGGTGTACAGCAGAGGGGCGAGGACTGAGCCTTGAGGGACTCCAGCCTTTATGGGACGAGGTGCAGAAAGCGTGCCTTCGTGTTTAAATCGAAACGTACGGTCTTTGAGAAACGACGCTATTAACCTGACTAGGCGATCCGGTAAGCCTATCTTGTAGAGTTTATAAACGAGACCGCTGTGCCAGACTTTATCGAAAGCCTTGGCTACGTCAAAGAAAACCGCGACTGTTTTATAACGACGCGGATAGAAACCGTCAAGTATATACTCGACGATTCGGTGGACTTGCTGAGGGCAGGAGTGTTTAGCGCGAAAGCCGAACTGATGGGGAATAATGAGAGGATCGCCATCCGTTGGAAACAGATGGTTCCGCATTCGAGAGAGTATGACTCTCTCGAGAAGTTTAGACATTGCCTTGAGGAGGCTGATGGGTCTGTGATTAGCCGGGACGTTCAGAGGTTTGCCCGGCTTGGGAATGCCTATGACTGTCGCTTCTTTCCAAGCTTTTGGAAAGTAGCTATGGTCGAAGCAGGCATTGAAAATGATAGCTAACAAGGTAAGCATCTGTTGAGGTAGGTGCTTAAGTGCGTGGTTGGAAATTCCATCCGCACCCGGAGCCTTTTTGGACTTTTGATTCCTAATGAGAAGCAAGATTTCGTCATTAGAGACTGTGACAGGGTCGGCGGTGATGGGGAGAGAGTCTCTGCGAAGGACTTCGTCCTCCACCGCCTGGATGTGTGAGGGATCAGCAGGTTGCGTGCTGGGCGAGCATTGTGCGGCAATGCTGTCAGCGAAGCATTCGGCTTTCTCTTCGACTTCGAAGGCAGTAGTGCCATCGGGACGAGTGAGAAGAGGAACGTGAGAGGCGGTGTCTACGCGTAAGGCTCGGGCCATGCTATAGTACGCTTGGTGGGACGGAGAGATATTCGCCATGAGATCGTTCATCTGAGCGTCTCGGAGTTCCGCGAGGCAAGACCTAACTTTACGTTGAAGCTGATTCGCAGCTGTTCTATAGGCGGGCGTGGGATATTTCCTGGCTCTCCGGAGAGCCGCGTTCTTAGCT
Organism: Marasmarcha lunaedactyla; assembly: GCA_923062675.1. Lineage (NCBI taxonomy): Eukaryota > Metazoa > Arthropoda > Insecta > Lepidoptera > Pterophoridae > Marasmarcha > Marasmarcha lunaedactyla. The sequence continues at coordinate 876,948 of CAKLPU010000002.1, forward strand.
TTAATAAGATTGCTAACGGCTAAGGGAAGCGTGGGTTTGCCTTGCTTAGCAACCTTTTCGTTGTCACTGATGGCTGAGTTGATAGCATCAGTGAGAGAATTTACTAATGAATCGATTTTATCCGGGCTATCTAATTGTTCGGGAGAGATCGCGAGTGGAGGGTTCGGAGCCTCTAAGGCTGAAACTAACGTATTTTTAAAACCTTTCCAGTTGGTAAAGGTCTTAGGAGATGAGACGTTCTCGTTCGGCGGTCCTAGCACGAGGGAAACGGGGCGATGGTCGGAGCCTAGGTCATCGAGCGGTTCGATAGACCTTAGATCAAGATTGATTCGCTTGATAATTGCAAAGTCGAGGATGTCCGGAGAGTAGGACGGGTTGTTGGGATAGTGAGTGGGAGTGATGGGGGATATGACGTCTAGGTCAAGGGAGTTAGTGATGTCGAGGAGAGCGATACCGCTGGTGTTAGTCGATAGGCACGTCCAGTCAGTATGTTTGGAGTTAAAGTCTCCGAACATAATGACTGAATGGCCGAGGGCGAGAATGGCCTCAAAGTCGCTGCGGATTGGTCTGGTACCACTAGGTATGTAGATTGAAGCTATGATGATGGTCGGATGACCAGTCATAGCCAATCTACACACAGTGGCTTCCATGTTGAGGAGAGGAGGGGTAGGGAGAGGACAGCAGTGGAAGCCTCTTTTGTAATATATAGCGGTGCCGCCGAAACCGTCGGAGTTGGGCCTATCGTTACGAATAAACGCGTACTTAGGTATAGCGAATCCCCTGGAGCGGTTTGGAGTCAGCCATGTCTCCTGGAGAAGGAATAAGTCAGGTTCTTTGTTCTGAAGGAACAGTTTAATCTCGGGAAGGTTGGTGTTAAGGCTACGAGCGTTAAAAGATACTAGGGATAAGCCCTTGGGTTTAATACGACTGGACGCGGGATTCGCGGGTCTAGACATTATAATTTACTTATTTACGATTTTATATAAAAATAAAAAAAAATAATAAAAAAAAAAGAATAAATTTATAAGGAACTTAGAAGCGAGTGATGCTCGGCTAAAGCAAATAAGCGCTCTTGAGGAGAGCGGGCGGCTCGCAGTTTGCGTGCGAGCACGGAAATTTCGTTAATATCGACGTTTTGAATAACGTCGAACACGGTCTTCATGTCCTCAGCCAATGATGACTGAGGTGCGGATGTCGGAGAAGGACGCGGCCCTACGGAAGCTACGGGAGCTGGGATGGGTTGGGAAGGTGCAGGTGGAACGGTCGGACGCTGCCTCCAAGACAGAGCCTGGGTAGGCGTCGGCTGAACGGGCTTTGCTTCCGGGGGACCCCGGTTGCGCAGCGGCGGAAAGTGAGCGGGAGTGAGCGGCGGCGCCGGTTTAGGCGCGGCCCTCTTAGCGGTTGAGCGCGGAGCGCGCGGGCAACCCCTGTAGTTAGCTGTGTGGCCGGACTGACCGCACAGCACACAGGCAGGGGGGGAAGTGGATTCGGGAGTGCGAGTGCACTCCTTCGTTATGTGCGGATCCAGGCACTTGACGCACCTGGGGGGAGCTGAGCAGTTAGCCGCTGCGTGGCCATAGAGCTGGCAGCGGTGGCACTGCCCAGGATGACCGCGGGGGTTGGGACGCTCGGCGGAGATGTTCGAGAGTCCGCAGATTGTGCGAGCCTCTCTGAAAATCTCCTTCGAGTTGGGAGTATTGGACAGGATTACTAGCGCTAACGGAAACCGCCTACCGCGGTTGGAGTGCATCTTGTGCACCGCTGTGACCGGGAAACCCTGGGACTTAAGGTCCTCGAGGATATCTTCGTTCGCGAGCTCGAATGGGACGCCCCGTAGTACTGCGCGGATCTTACGCTTCTCCGGGAGGGCGTAGGTGTGATACGCGATTTGTCTTAAAGAAAGTAACCTGGTGAACGCGCGGAAGTCGTCGACGGTCGCGACTTGAATTTTAATTGTGTCGCCAGCGTTGGCGGCTTTTAAGTAATTAATTTTGTGCTCTTTGCACAGGTTAGAAACCGCGGTCCAGCGCGCTTTATCGCGGAGGAAGACGGGCGGAGGGAGCTGAGGCTTCGATGGGACGGGAGCGCAGCGCGTCGCTGGCTTAGACGGGACCGACGGAGACGCGGTCACTTCGAGTGACATGAGGGGCGCGGGGGCGGGTGTAGAAGACACCGGGGTTGGCTCGGGTGTTGAAGACACCGCGGCTTTTTTCGAACGCTTCTTCGAGCGTTTGGCAACTAATTGAAACGCGGGCTCAGGAGAGCCGGTTAAGGTGGCGGCGACCGACGAAGCTTCGGACGCGGCGGAGTCTGAATCGCTCCCGGGAGCGGTACGCTTCCTACGAGAAGAGCGCGAGGATGAGACCGACGCGCAGTCCATATCGGATGGAACGGGAGACGCGGGAGAGCTATACACCTGAGGGGTCTGAACGTTAGGGGCCTGAGGGGCCGGGGTTGAGGCCTGAGGGGCCGGGGACGCGATAGTTGCCTATAAGGCATGCGTTAGTACGTCATCTGGGATGGGGATGCCGGACGCAGCGAGCGCCTGGGCGAATGACCTAAGAATATTAACAAGGTCCATTGGAGGGCTTGGAATAACAATATGTAATATATAAATATATAATGTATGCCTAGGTTCCCTAGCAAACCTAGCACCTATTTATATAACAAATGCCTAGGATTCCTAAATAAAAACCTAGCGAACCCTAGCGGCAAACCTCCCTACCAGCGGTAGGGGGGCTGGGGAGAATAATTTAAAACTAACAATAGTACGCCGAAGGCCGCTACCTAGAAACCTAAAAAAGGGTGCGCAGGTAAAGAGTTGACCGCGTTAGGGTCAACCTTTACCGACAGAAGGGACAAATACACACGAAAACACACAGATATGATAAAAATAAATATGAAAATAGGAGAAAAATAAATAAAATAGAGAAGAGAAATAAAATAAAAATAAAAAGGACTGGTTCAGTACAAATTCGTTGTCACCGTTAAGTATCCTTTGTACTGAAACCAGACTACTTACGCCGGGCACAACACTGCACTCAGCACAAGCACAACACAACTTAGCACAGCACTTTGAAGACTAAGGGGCTTAGTCGCAAAGAAAAATCGCACTTCGATAGCTCTCAGAGGGAGTAGAAAACCTTGAAAACCGTAGCAAGGAACCAACACGCTAAACTGTGACGTCAGTAGACTGAGCGCCACGGAATATCGGGAAGGGACCAAACAATGGAGAACGGGGTCTTGCACGTCCGCACTGGGCGGCGATCGGAGCGAGAATGAACTCACTGACATTTTTTTTTTTTTTTTGCTGCCGAGGCACCCTCGCGGGAGGGAGGTGGAAGATGCGTCATGCATACCCGCCCGCAGGTAAATTCCTCTGCGGGGGGGTTATGTGGGACTCACCAGAATGGCACCTACCCACTAAAAACCACCTGTTGGCTGTAGTTATTACCGTTAGCCTTCATCGGAAGCGACACCCGTCGGGAAGTTGGGCGCGCTGGCGGAGACCCGCTAGCGGGTCTTCCGCCTGTAGTGAAAGTTGCACTGAAGGTGCTCAAAGGGACATGAGTTGGTGGCCGTTCTGGGCAGCCTCCGGTGAAGCCGGGGCTGGGCAGAGGTCGGCCGAAGCATGATTTAGGGATCAATTCATTTAAATGAACCTACAATGAATTGAGAAGGGAACTATGCTCCGCCAGAGCTAGCAAACGCTCTGTCGGAGTACGTGAAGCCCTAAGTTTACGGGCTAAGACTGCGATTTCACTAACATCGACATTTTTAATAGCGTCGCAGACGATACGCATATCGTCTGCTACGGAGGATTGAGGAGTGGGTTTGTATGGGCGAGGAGCCGGGATGGGATTCGATGCGGGACGCTGCCTCCAGTTTTCTGGAGCAGGCTTGGGCTGAGTAGGCTTTGCAGCCGGAGGAACCCGGCTACGCAGCGGCGGAAAGTTTTCTTGAGAAAGGCGCGGGGCCTGTTTGGGAGCCGCCCTTTTGAAATTGGAGCGCATACAACGGGGTGCACGAGGGCAGCCCCTGTAGTTTGCGGTGTGGCCGGACTGGCCACAAAGCACGCAATCGGGAGGAGAGGGAGTTTCAGGAGTGCGATTGCACTCCTTAGTGAAGTGCGGGACCAGGCACTTGACGCACCTGGGCGGTGCGCGGCAGTTGGCTGCCGCGTGCCCGTACAACTGGCACCGATGGCACTGGCCGGGATGACCGCGGCGATGAGGCGCCTCGATTGAGATCCCAGAGAGGCCGCAAATAGAGCTAACCCCTTTCAGGATCTCTCTGGACTTGGGGACGTTGGCGAGAATCACCAAAGCGAGAGGGTGTTGCCTCCCGTACTTGCTGTGCATTTTATGCACCGCGAGTGCCGGGAAGCCTTGGGACTGCAGATCCTCCAGGATGGCCTCGTTCGATAATTCGAACGGGATTCCCCTGAGTACCGCTCTGATCCTACGCTCTTCTGACAGAGCATAAGTGTGATAAGCATATTGCTTATCGGTGAGGAGCTTAGTCAAAGCTCGGAAATCGTCTATCGACGAGACTAAGATTTTAATAGATTCACCCGAGTTGGCTGCTCGGATGTAATGGATTTTGTGCTCATTGCACAATGTCGAGACCTCAGTCCATTTACCCTTTTCCCGAAGGAAAACGGGTGGTGGGACCTTGGCCTTGACAGAAGTCGGGGCCGGAGCGGGTGTTGAAGACACCGGGGCAGCTGGCGTTGAGGACGCCGCAGGGGGTGTAGGGACGGGCGTGGAGGACGCCGGGTCTTGTTTCGAGCGCTTCTTAGAGCGCTTCTTAACAAGGGTGAAAGAGGGAGGCTCAGGGCCAGTTGGGGTGGCGTCCGAGGAAGACTCAGTCGCGGGTGCGCGCTTGCGGCGCAGAGGGGGGTCTACTTCGCACTCCATGTCACTGGAGGAAGGGGACGCGGGAGGGCCTAAGACCTGAGGGGTCTGGGGAACTGGGGTGGCCTGAGGGGCCATTGTGGACATTATCGTCATGAAATGAGGGATGAGAAAATCTAAGAAACGGAACTTGTCAGCATTTATATGTATGCCTTCAGCACCGGTACTATCGACTAACTTCTTCCTAATCTCATCAGAGCTTAGGGAAGCCATTGCGGAGGGGTTGGGGAGGGACAATATATGAACCTAACAACGATGACTAACTTCCTAAAACCACCCTACACGCAGTAGGGCGGTTGAGAACGACGCGGATAACTTACTCGAACACGGCACTTGAAGTCCTGGAACAACGAATTCCCGTCGACGAAGCTCACGTTCCACGAAGTACGGTTAACAAGCCACTATTCGCCGTGAAAACGGCGTTAGAAACTTATTAGAAGTACGGTTAACGAGCCACTGTCCGCCGTGAAAACGGCGTTAGAAACTTAATACGGTAAACAACTATGAAATTTGGGTGCTCAATTAGCGCGGGGGCTAAAAGAGCGGGAAGGCGTCTGCGATCGACGTGCGCTCGAGAACGCACGCAGACCGAGACTGTTTTGACTCACTGACAAGCGGCGCGGCTCGTTATATAGTTTGTGGAAGATATGAACTACCCTCTATTCAGAAAGATCGAACACCTATGAAACTGCCGTTTTGCCGTACTGGCCATTTCAAATGAAAATATTTTTTTTTTTGACTGATAATTCTAATTTCAAATTAATTTTATTTGACAAACATGGAATTCTATTTCTAAAATCGTCATTTGTTTAATAGTTAGTGATTTGTTTTCAACGCATTCGAACATTTTTCGTCATCATGGATAAGTTAAAAATTCGAGTAATTATGGAGTATGAGTACCGTCGTGGCAGCAAAGCGGCACAAGCGGCACGCAACATCAACGACGTTTACGGAGCGAACACTACAAACGAACGCACCACCCGTTATTGGTTTACCCGCTTCCGTTCTGGAAATTTTGACCTGAAAAATGAACCCCGTGGTCGTCCGAAAACTCTGGTCGACAATGACGAATTAAAGGCAATTGTGGAAGCTGATGAAACTCAATCCACGGCTGAATTAGCAGCAGCTTTCGACGTTAGCATCAAAACAATATTGTTCCATTTGCGTCAAATTGGCAAGGTAAAAAAGCTTGACAAATGGGTACCCCACAAACTCAATGACCGCCAGCGCGAAGTACGCGTGGAGACGTGCCTTGCACTGCTCAGCAGGCATACAAATGAAGGAATTCTGAACCGCATTGTTACTTGTGACGAGAAATGGATCCTGTTTGACAATCGTAAGCGCTCAGCAAGTTGGTTGGACCCTGGTTCAGCACCCAAACAATGCCCTAAACGAAAACTTACCCCTAGAAAAGTGATGGTCACTGTTTGGTGGTCTAACGCGGGTGTAATTCATCACAGCTTCTTGCCAAACGGGACAAGCATTACTGCAGATGTGTACTGTGAAGAACTAAACACAATGATGGAGAAGCTCGCACGTCTCCAACCAGCTTTGGTCAATTTTGGCTTTCGGCTCCACTGCTCCTGCACGACAACGCGCGACCTCATACTGCACAGCAGACGGTCTCCAAGCTACAAGAGTTGGGGTTGGAAGTTCTCCGTCATCCGCCGTACTCACCAGACCTTGCGCCTACAGACTTCTACTTTTTCCAGAATTTGGATAACTTCTTGGCGGGAAAAAAATTCAATACCCGAGGGGCAGTACAAAATGCCTTTGAAGAATTTGTTGCCTCCCGTCCAGCTGATTTCTTCAAGAAAGGCAATCAATAAGCTACCAATGCGTTGGCAAAGATGCATTGATTGCATGGGTGATTATTTTGATTAATAGAAATAAAAAATATACAAAAAAATTACGCTTCATTTCATTTTTGTCATTGCTAATTCAATTTTAAAACAATGAATTTAAGCAACTCTATTATCGGGTATAAAAACTGTTTTATTTAAACCCATTCGTTACGCTCAGTGTAAACGCGAATGTTTTAATATTTGCAGCAAGTTTATTTTAAATCTTTGTTTTTTTTTTCATAATTTCATATCCACCTGATGGTAATTGGCCACTGCGCCCATAGACATCATAAGTCTTGGTGTTCTCGAAATATTGATAAATGATGCATTGCTGGATTGCAGAACGCAACGGAACAAAACCACGAAGACTTGCTTATTATGGCGGTCAAAATAAAAAGAGCTGTATTGCCGCTCCAGACGAGACCTTAACAAAGCAATTGCTACCACTTAAGTTGTGTCGGGTGGATCGCGATGTAGTGTTGTGTTTTGTGGTCCCCCCAATTCTCTGTAGGGTGATCAATAACACAAGTTCTGTTTACGTTGGGGCAATAAAGTTGGTATGTTTGTCTGGGCATTTATTATTACTAAGTTTTTTTAATTTATAAATAGAATATCGTTACAAGGCAACACAATATTAGATGACAGCACATTGCAATTATTTCTCATAGAGGCTAATGTACATTGTATCAACTCAAACTTAGATCTGACAGATTTAATTTATGCGGCTGAAAATTATTGCAATTAGTTTAGACAGATGTTCTTCATAATTCGCAATTCACTTATTAATTTTAATTACATGTGAAAATCGTATATCAATTGTAAAGAAATATAGCAGAAATATAAGTTAGTTTACAATCGAAAGTTTTACAGATACCGATATTATAGATACAACGATATGTTTGAGGAGCTGCTGCGAGTCGTCGAAAAACGCTCCATACAAAACGGTACAGAGTTGTAACGCCACAACGTGTCAACCATACCATAAATTATATGGGCGTAATGATAAAATTTATTATAGCTACGTATACGGGTCGCTAAGGTGTGGAATGAACTGCCTGCGTCTGTTTTTCCAGAAAACAATAGTCCTAGTTCTTTCAAGCGTCGAGTGAATAGGTATCTCGTGGATAGACGTGTAACACCTTCGTCTTCATCGTCACTTTCCATCAGGCGAGATAGAAGACAAATGTCCAATTCTTTTTGAATATAAATTTTTTTTATACCTATTTACAATATTATAGGCTGGTGATGCCCAAGAAAACACTTATACAACGTGTAAATGAATTAACCCAAAACCAGAAAGTAGTTTGCTCAGAATCGTATTGCGAATCGATCGCACCATGTTTTAATATAGGTTATATTTTTCCATATTTATTGGCCCATGTCTAAACTATTTATACTACGTTTCTTGCTAGCGCCCGGCCGCCCATAACTAGTTAGCATCGAACGAACGACACCGACCGACAAAACAATCCGGCACTCGCCGAGTGATTACCGACCGCCATGCTAAAAATAAACCTTATTATTATAAAGTTGAAGAACTAGCCGCCCGCGTCCGCGCACCCCACGCCGATCGCCTGTGTTCGCACCTCCGAGAGCGAGGCGCCGCCGGCGCCGGTCACAGTCTCGGTCTGCGTGCGTTCTCGAGCGCACGTCGATCGCAGACGCCTTCTCGCTCCCTTAGCCCCCGCGCTAATCGAGCACCCAAATTTCACTGCTTGTTGCCGTAATAAATAATTTCATAGCTTATACCGTAATAAGTTTCTAACGCCATTTTCACGGCGGAAAGTGGGTTTTAACCGTACATCTAATAAGTTTCTAACGCCGTTTTCACGGCGGACAGTGGGTTTGTTAACCGTACTTCGTGGAACGTGAGCTTCGTCGACGGGAATTCGTCGTTCCAGGTGCCTCGAGTCTTCGTGTTCGAGTAAGTTATCCGCGTCGTCCTCAACCGCCCTACTGCGTGTAGGGCGGTTTTAGGAAGTTAGTCATCGTTGATAGGTTCATAGTATATATATTTATATATTGTTGTCCCTCCCCAACCCCTCCGCAATGGCTTCCCTAAGCTTTAACGAGTTTAGGAAAAAGTTACTTGAAAGTACTGAAGGCATGTCTATAAATGCTGATAAGTACCGTTTCTTAGATTCTCTTATCCCTCATCTCATGACGTTAATGTCCACAATGGCCCCTCAGGCCACCCCAGTTCCCCAGACCCCTCAGGTCTCAGGCCCTCCCACATCCCCTTCCTCCAGTGACATGGAGTGCGAAGTAGACACTCCTCCGCGACGCAAGCGCGCACCCGCGACCGAGTCATCCTCGGACGCCACCCCAACTGGCCCTGAGCCTCCCTCTTTCACCCTTGTTAAGAAGCGCTCTAAGAAGCGCTCGAAACAAGACCCAGCGCCCTCAACGCCCGTCCCTACACCCCCTGCGGCGTCTTCAACGCCAGCTGCCCCGGTGTCTTCAACACCCGCTCCGGCCCCAACTTCTGTCAAGGCCAAGGTCCCACCACCCGTCTTCCTTCGGGAAAAGGGTAAATGGACTGAGGTCTCGACATTGTGCAATGAGCACAAGATCCATTACACCCGAGCGGCCAACTCGGGTGAATCTATTAAAATCTTAGTCTCGTCGATAGACGACTTTCGTGCTTTAACAAAGCTCCTCACCGATAAGCAATATGCTTATCACACTTATGCTCTGTCAGAAGAGCGTAAGATCAGAGCGGTACTCAGGGGAGTCCCGTTCGAATTATCGAACGAGGCTATCCTGGAGGATCTGCAGTCCCAAGGCTTCCCGGCACTCGCGGTGCATAAAATGCACAGCAAGTACGGGAGGCAACACCCTCTCGCTTTGGTGGTTCTCTCCAACGTCCCCAAGTCCAGGGAGATCCTCAAAGGGGTTAGCACTATATGCGGCCTCTCTGGGATCTCGATCGAGGCGCCTCATCGCCGCGGTCATCCCGGCCAGTGCCATCGGTGCCAGTTGTACGGGCACGCGGCGGCCAACTGCCGCGCACCGCCCAGGTGCGTCAAGTGCCTGGTCCCTCACTTCACTAAGGAGTGCAATCGCACTCCTGAAACTCCCTCTCCTCCCGATTGCGTGCTTTGTGGCCAGTCCGGCCACACCGCAAATTACAGGGGCTGCCCTCGTGCACCCCGTTGTATGCGCTCCAATTCCAAGAGGGTGGCACCCAAACAGGCCCCGCGCCTTTCTCAAGAAAACTTTCCGCCGCTGCGTAGCCGGGTTCCTCCGGCTGCAAAGCCTACACAGTCCAGGCCTGCCCCAGAAAACTGGAGGCAGCGCCCCGCATCGAATCCCATCCCGGCTCCTCGCCCATACAAACCCACTCCTCAATCCTCCGTAGCAGACGATATGCGTATCGTCTGCGACGCTATGAAAAATATCGATGTTAGTGAAATCGCAGTCTTAGCCCGTAAACTTAGGGCTTCACGTACTCCGACAGAGCGTTTGCTAGCTCTGGCGGAGCATAGTTCCCTTCTCAATTCATTATAGGTTCATTTAAATGAATTGATCCCTAAATCATGCTTCGGCCGACCTCTGCCCAGCCCCGGCTTCACCGGAGGCTGCCCAGAACGGCCACCAACTCATGTCCCTTTGAGCACCTTCAGTGCAACTTTCACTACAGGCGGAAGACCCGCTAGCGGGTCTCCGCCAGCGCGCCCAACTTCCCGACGGGTGTCGCTTCCGATGAAGGCTAACGGTAATAACTACAGCCAACAGGTGGTTTTTAGTGGGTAGGTGCCATTCTGGTGAGTCCCACATAACCCCCCGCAGAGGACTTTACCTGCGGGCGGTATGCATGACGCATCTTCCACCTCCCTCCCGCGAGGGTGCCTCGGCAGCAAAAAAAAAAAAAAAAGGCGCCGGTCAGTCTCCGCGCGAACTTCGTCTTGGAAGGTATCGTCCTTTCTGTCCCGATCGACGCGCGTTTACAGTATTTAATTTTCGGTACACAAGTGTGCAATACACTGAAATGGTGAGAACGCTCGCGCGATGTAACGATAACGTGAGTTTGGCAGTGCGACAATTTCGTGAGCAATTCGGTGTTTCCGTCTCCAACGAGACAATGTTAGCGGCCACTCAAAGGCTTAGAGACAGTGGAACTTTTTTTCCTCCTACCGGAATGGACAGAGGCGACGACTCTTTTGACGTACGGATTCAAGAAAGGATATTGGAGTATTTCCATGAGAACCCAGAATCCAGTACACGTGAAGCAGCGAAAATTATCGGCTGTAGTCACGCCTACGTTTGGAGAGTTTTACAAGTTTTACAAGACGACGGACAGCACCCTTTACCACTTTCGTCGCTGTCAAGAATTGAACTCTCAGGATCTGGCTCCGCATGTTGCATTCTACGAGTGGTATTTAGCGAATGAACATAAGAACATTCTTTTTACTGATGAGTGCACGTTTACGCGCGCCGGTATGTTCAATCAACATAACAGGCACATATGGAGTCATGTTAACACCTACGCATCAGTAGAGAATTCCTACCAACATAGGTTTTCTCTAAATGTATGGGCAGGTATTCTGGGACCATACATAGTCGGTCCCGTATTCTTAGAACGTTTAAATGGAGAAACGTACTTAAGTTTCCTCAGAGAAACATTGAGTCAGTTACTTGACGACGTGCCTCTGTATCTGTTACGAGACCTGATGTTTCAGCACGACGTAGCTCCAGCGCACTTCCAGTGGACTGTTCGTAGGTACCTCGACGCGGAATACGGGGAAAACTGGATCGGACGTGGTGGACCTGTGCAGTGGCCTGCCAGGTCGCCGGATTTAACTCCACTAGACTATTTTGTGTGGGGTAGAGTCAAAACAATTGTTTATGACAGTGGGCATAGTGCCAGAAACGTTAGTGAATTACGCGAGGCCATTGTGAGTGCTTTTGAGATAGTGAAAACAGACACTTCAGTGCTAAACAAACTAAAAAGACACCAAAGAAAGCGCGCGAGACCTGTGCTTGCAGCAAAGTGGTGGACATTTTGAACAACTTTTAACTAGCCGCCAAAATTGGACTTCTAATAATTAATTTTGTAAGTAAGTAGTTATAAGTGTGCATAACAATCAGTGTAAATAATTTGATTCAAAACTTTTAAATACGCCAACTTGTTTGTACCTGTAATATTTTTTTTTTATTACAAGTTAAACATTTGTTTCTTTACAAACGTACTACTGCTTGGTCAAATTAACATGACACCTGCATAGTAGCGATAGCGCCCCCCTCCTCTCCTCAACATGGAAGCCACTGTGTGTAGATTGGCTATGACTGGTCATCCGACCATCATCATAGCTTCAATCTACATACCTAGTGGTACCAGACCAATCCGCAGCGACTTTGAGGCCATTCTCGCCCTCGGCCATTCAGTCATTATGTTCGGAGACTTTAACTCCAAACATACTGACTGGACGTGCCTATCGACCAACACCAGCGGTATCGCTCTCCTCGAAATCACTAACTCCCTTGACTTAGACGTCATATCCCCCATCACTCCCACTCACTATCCCAACAACCCGACCTACTCTCCTGACATCCTCGACTTTGCAATTATCAAGCGAATCAATCTTGATCTCAGGTCCATCGAACCGCTCGATGACCTAGGCTCCGACCATCGCCCCGTCTCCCTCGTGCTAGGCGCGCCTAACGATAACGTCACATCTCCTAAGACCTTTACCAACTGGAAAGGCTTTAAAAATACGTTAGTTTCAGCCTTAGAGGCACCAAACTCTCCGCTCGCGATTTCGCCCGACCAATTAGACAGCCCGATTAAAATAGATTCAGTAGTCGATACTCTCACTGATGCTATCAACTCACCCATCAGCGACAACGTAATCATTGCTAAGCAAGGCAAACCCGCGCTTCCCTTAGCCGTTGGCAATCTCATTAAAGCTAAGAACGCGGCTCTCCGGAGAGCCAAGAAATATCCCACGCCCGCATATAGAAGAGCTGCGAATCAGCTTCAACGTAAAGTTAGGTCTCGCCTCGCGGAACTCCGTGACACTCAGTTTAACGATCTCATGGAGAATATCTCCCCGTCCCACCAAGCGTATTATCGAATGGCCCGAGCTTTACGCGTAGACACCGCCTCTCACGTTCCTCCTCTCACTCGTCCCGACGGCACCATTGCCTTCGAAGTCGAAGAGAAAGCCGAATGCTTCGCCGACAGCATAGCGGCACAATGTTCGCCCAGCACGCAAACCGCGGATCCCTCCCACATCCAGGTGGTGGAGGACGAAGTTCTCGGCAGAGAATCTCTCCCTATCACCGACGACCCCGTCACAGTCTCTAATGATGAAATCTTGCTTCTCATTAGAAAGCAAAAGTCCAAAAAGGCTCCGGGTGCGGATGGAATTTCCAACCACGCACTTAAGCACCTGCCACAGCAGGTGCTTACCTTGTTAGCTATCATCTTCAATGCCTGCTTCGACCATAGCTACTTTCCAAAAGCCTGGAAAGAAGCGACAGTCATAGGCATTCCCAAGCCGGGTAAACCTCTGAACATCCCGGCTAATCACAGACCCATCAGCCTCCTCAAGACAATGTCTAAACTTCTCGAAAGAGTCATACTCTCTCGAATGCGGAACCATCTGTTTCCAACGGATGGCGACCCTCTCATTATTCCCCACCAGTTCGGCTTTCGCGCTAAGCACTCCTGCCCTCAGCAAGTCCATCGAATCGTCGAGTACATTCTCGAAGGATTCTATCCGCATCGTAAAAAATCAATCGCGGTTCTCTTTGACGTAGCCAAGGCTTTCGACAAAGTCTGGCACAGCGGTCTCGTTTTTAAACTCTATAAAATAGGCTTACCGGTTCGCCTAGTCAGATTAATCGCGTCGTTTCTTAAAGACCGTACGTTTCGATTCAAACATGAAGGCACGCTCTCCGCGCCTCGTCCCATAAAGGCTGGAGTCCCGCAAGGCTCAGTCCTCGCTCCTCTGCTGTACACCGTGTACACTAATGACATGCCCATCCCGTCGAAAGGCGTCGAACTCGCCCTCTTTGCAGACGATACCGCCCTTTACACTAAAGGTAAAAGGATCCCGTATAACATCACCAGACTCCAAAAGGCCGTAAACGCCCTCGGTGTTTGGTTTCAAAAATGGCGTATCGATGTCAACCCAGAAAAGAGTTCTGCCATTCTATTCGACCACAAACGTCGTAATCGCCGCAACGATCCCCACATTGGAATGTTAGGTATTCCCATCCCCTGGAAGCGCAGTATCAAATACTTAGGCGTCACCTTAGATCAGACGCTTTCTTTCAAGCCACACGTCGATAGAGTAACGAAACTCGCGCGTTTCTACTTAAGCCGCTTAAATAGTATGATAGGTAGAAAAAGTAAAATGTTTTTTAGAAATAAACGTACGCTATATAAGGTCTGCGTTAGACCCGTCATGTCATATGCTTCGCCAGTCTTTGCCCACGCCAATCCCTCCGTCCTGTATAAGCTGCAGGTGGTTCAAAATCTCTTCTGCCGCAGGGCCACAGACGCACCTTGGTATGTGCGCAACGCGGACCTGCACAGAGATCTTGAACTACCTACAGTGCAACAGCACCTCAAAACACTCTGAGAATCGTTCTTCAAACGCGCCGAATCCCATTCCAATCATCTTGTTCGAGATTCAGTCTCATATACTGCTCCTGTGTTAGATTCGAAATTCAAAGTCGCTAGGCCGAGAAACGCGCACACGGGCGAACCTTCGCAGTTAACTTTAGCTCTCGAGGCCCTTCAGGCCGCAAATCCTAATTCTAACGTAAATTCTAATTCTAACGTAAATCCGAATTAATGCAATTTTACTTTTCATTTTTAATGTTTTTATTTACTTTTCATTTTTAATGTTTTTATCTACTTTTAATTTTTGAGCACCTTCAGTGCTATGTAAATCTCAGCGGGTGACCCCTTAAGGGCCCCGCTGGCGCGGCCTCTTTCTCCAATTGGCCGTCGCTCAGATGAAGGCTGAGTGGCAAAAATGCACGAGCCGACAGGGGGTTTTTTAGTGGGTATGGTTCTGGTAGGCGTCGGGACGAGTCCCACATAACTTCGATCGCGCGCGCGGAGTATGCGTCAGAGCATTTTTTATGTCCTCCTGCCCTTCCCGTGGAGGGGAACCAAAAAAAAAAAAAAAGGTGTTTTGATATAATGCCGCGGCCGATGCATGAGGCTCCCCTGGATTTGTAAGCGGCGGCTGCGGCGGCGCAGCGGCGGCCGATGCATAAGGCTCCCCTGGATTTGTAAGCGGCGGCTGCGGCGGCGCAGCGGCGGCCGATGCATAAGGCTCCCCTGGATTTGTAAGCTGCGGCTGTTGTTGTTGTTGTTAAACGGTTATTGGACTTTTTTTGAGTTCTTGTTTTTATTGTTACATTTAGAGGTTTTCTTCAAACTATTGGATTTTTTAACATTTAACAAAATGGTTTGAAAAATGAGAATTTTAAAGCTTGATATGCAAAAAAATACCTGTCAGTTACGAGGTACTTAATAACTACCAATTATGTAACCGATTTAATAATATCACTTTAAACATGCTTTAAACAGTAAACATTATAATTTTCGTAATTAAAATAAATTAGGTAAGGTGATGGAAAGTTTTGAAATTGCTTTTGAAGTTATTTTCGGCCCATAGGTAGGCCAAGGTTAAGTTTTTAATTTTTTTATTTAATAGGCATAACAACAAATTTCAAACATATAAAACTAACATAAAGTATAACATTTTAAAACAATTTTTCTAGTTTACAATTCAATTATAATTATGCACAACATGCTTAGTATTAAAATCTTAAATTACAACTATAAGGGAAAATGAAAAAATAAAAATTAACAGTTCACTTAAAATCACTTGGCCAGTGTAAAGTGAACGTCTGTTAAACTGCTGAATAGTAGTCAGCTGTACGGGCGCTGCGCTGTGCGACTCAGAGGCCGCGTGCGACGAGACGCGGAGTACCTACGCCGTAGAGCTCAAAACTTCATAGAAAGGTCACCTCCGATCCAATGTTGAATAACTTCTAAAATATTATTTATTTCGGCGCAATTTATATTTTAATCATATTATTACTTATTTTTTTAAATGAGGTGTATCAGGTTTTGGGTTAATTCATTTACACGTTGTATAATCCTTCAAATAACATTTAATTACTTCACACACAGTTTTAAACATGACTTTGTCGTAAATACAATAATTTAGTTTGATTTCGCATTGCCGTTTGACCCAGCCAGGAAAAGGCAAGCATATCCTACGCATGTTCACATTTCGATCCGAATCCTTTGGCTGCCGCGCGCGCACTCTGCCGGGTCAAGCGGGATTGCGTTACCAAAGGCGGCGAGGGATGGGAACTAGACTCTAGTGTTGTACTAGGGCTCGCTATAGCCTCCCCCTCCAAGTCACGAATACGTCCCGATCGTGACTTGGCCGGACATCCGCGCCTACGGTTCTGGGATGCCTGATATAGCCTGGGATGAACCAACATACGGAGTCAAGGCGCTGGCATGGTATTTACCCTTGCTATCAACAACTTCAAATGACGTTGGACTAACTTTACGTGAAACACGATACGGGCCTTCACGTCTAGGCGCGAACTTGCTCGTAAAACCTTGAGAAGCGTTACTCAATAGGTGTGTGACCAACTTGACTTATAAATATTTTTAGATTTTGATAGCTATTTAATATTTTCCAATTTTTGCGAGCTTAAGAAACACTTCTTTAGTACTTTTGTATACTCATTATACTTTATTTTGTTTTGTATTTTATTGTCGCGACAAAGTCGATATTTTAAATATAATTGACTTTTAACAATACAAGATCTTTTTAAGCCTTTTGTTATAAGTTTCTTTTTGATCGGCTTATTCACATTATAAAAAATAACTTACGCTTAAAATTGAAAAAAAGGGTAAAATAGTCGTGAAAATTATTAAATGCCATTTCTGTATTATTTTTGCTATAAACTTCATTTAATATAACGCAGCCATACATTCTACGAACTTCTGAATATTTTCTTCGCTCAGATCTCTCTTTAGGTCAAAATAGAATTTAGGATTAGTTTTTAAGGATGTATGTAAAATATATCTACTTGTCTAACTTTCGATAAATTTGGAATATATAATAGAGTTGATTACGCTGCATCGATTGGAAAAAAGAAAAAGGGACTTAGCCGATGATTTGAAAGAAATATTTGAGAATAAAAGCCTCATTTAACTCCGTGTTATTCGTACCGGAAGTTGACGAAATCGAACTAAAATGATAAAAAAAAGTACATGTAACGTAGTCAATGCACGGCCAAAAAAAATGATTTTCAGAAACTTCATGTTTTTTCATTTTTTCACGGAA
This sequence comes from Marasmarcha lunaedactyla, assembly GCA_923062675.1. Lineage (NCBI taxonomy): Eukaryota > Metazoa > Arthropoda > Insecta > Lepidoptera > Pterophoridae > Marasmarcha > Marasmarcha lunaedactyla. The sequence continues at coordinate 894,048 of CAKLPU010000002.1, forward strand.
AAAAAACCACTGTTGCCGATGTCTTTATGGAGATATTCGTGGTTAATTTTTGACGTTTCAGTAGCGTTCTGTGAATTGCTGTTCAATGAAACGCAATAAATGCACAGACAAAATATTTCCACGATTTCGACTGCCGGAGCCGGTTTCGGAATGATTAGCTGTAGCTGACTGTCATGGCTGACGTTAGCATTGTTGCCACATTTACTCGGGACAGAAATAAAATTATTTGATTGGCTCAACTTGTACTCGGTCATAAATATCAAATTGCGTATTAATTGTATTAAAAATCGTAAATTATAAATCAAGATGACATAATTTTTTCATGACAAATTACAAAATGCGAACAGAAATGATTGGGCATTGACATTTCCACATGAAAATGAACCTTAAAAAATAAATAGATGTACCTTACACACATCCTTAAGTTTTGTTTTTTATTTTTAATTGTAAACGTCATTGTTTGAGCTGTTTCGTGGTCGGGTAAGCATTAATGGTGAACGTCACTTCTTAAACAATTTAGGTTACTAATAATTAGGTCCATACACGATTTTTTTCTAGTCGGTTTATTTGTATGTGTAGAAATATTGTAGTTAGAGAGTAAACTAAATAATCTTTTCGAGCTTTTTGTATCTTTTAAGGTTTCTATATTTCAGGTCACCACTAATAAGTATAGATCTATTACGTTTTTTCGATAGAGTTTGCAACATTGTTTCAAGTTCCTGAAAGAAAAATTCTAAATTTGAATGTGGTGTTCTATGCACACAAATAACATATATATTTAACTCTAACGATTCGACTGCACAGTATTCAAAATTATGTATGCAAGGTTTTGTATCTTTTTTTTTGTGTACCGTTATCCTTTTTTTAAATAAAATACAGGATCCACCCCTCTTTTCATTAGGGCGCGAGTAATATGACGCTAGTATATAATCATGTAAATACAGATTTGATTCAGATTCACTTTTAATGAAAGTTTCTGTAAAACAGATAATATCGATCGAGCCAATCTCTTGACTGAGGCTCATTATTGCCGCTTCGATGATATCACATTTACCTAGAAGCCCTGCAATATTTTGATGTAATATAGTCACTTTATGCTCGAAAAAACCGGTCTGATTCTTTTTTACTACTTTTATCACTGTACACATTACCCTGTAGAATTTGGCTATTTTTATTATTTATTTTTAGCTTAGACGTGATTGGTAGTCTACTAAACGGTACTAAAAATTTATTTTTATAATTTATAAAGTTAATTTCTATGTTAAGCTTAAAACAAAGGTAGTTCACACTATTTGTTAAAAATGTTGATTGTCTTACATTATGTATATATAAAAATTCACAATATTTGTCATTAATTGTATTTGATTATTTAATAAATATACATTTAAAAAGTTATTGTAGTTTTCATTTACGACAAATACTTTACCACAATTTTTCAAAATATAGAGCGCATTACATAGTTCGGAAAGTAGAACAAGTCGTTCGAGCCAACGCATAGAACCACTATATCGCGCTTAGTAACTTTTTTAGAAATTTCAAGGCAATACTTAGAACGCGATCGCTTGTGGCGTTAGGTTTCACAATTGGTCATTTCATTTATTATCTCTGCTCCAAATTAGCGTAGTGGAGAGTCCTCTGCATTGTTGGTCGCCTATAATTATAATTTGAGCTTTGTTTTGCTCCTTGTCTTCTTTAGTCGATGATTTATTTGATCCCACATCGATTGCCGCCATAGGTATAGGTTTAGGTAATAATATTTGTCTATCGCACAGTTTCTTTATTGGTGTGGAAAAGGTAGAACTTAAAGTAACATTTCTACTTATTGTACAGAAGACGGGAGTTCGTGGAGTTCTTATATGAAGATTCGTTAATCGTCGTTTTATTGGTGTACACGAAGTTTTGCTGAAATTAGGTTTTGCAGTTTTTACAGGTTGTACAATTTTTTTTAGGTAGTCGTTATTCTTTTCTTGCGTCACAAGTTGTTTTTTCAGATTTTCATTTTCAAATGTCAAGTTTTCAATTTCCATATCAGCCCTTTTTAATTGTCTCGTTAAATCTACAATTTTTTGTTTCATTTCTATAGTACCTGAGTCATCGAAGCTATTTTGCAGTGGGAGGCTTTTATTTGCGTTGTCTGAGATCGAGTTAAATGATTGATCTACATCACTTAAACTTAAGTCATTTTCTGAGTTTGTTTCTATTTCAGATATTAATATTCTATTTTTCTTTGGTCTAATTGTCACGTTGCCCATGTTTGGTATAAATACTCGTATTCGTCTGATTTAATGAATATGTTGTCTATTACAAAATTATATTGTCAATTTCTTATAGGGTCCTCTAGTCCTCTCTATATTTTGTGTGCTGGACTAAAACGAGTCGCATCGATCGACGTCAAGAATGAATATTGTCTCTAAGTTAGTTCAAGTAACTTTATACAGATGTCGTTATTTTCTGTTTAAACTTGAGACCGTTACGAGCTTAGGTATTCAGATATTACAGATCAATCAGTAGGTTAATTAACACTTTATTTTTAGATTTTCACAACATAAATGTTTTAAATTTGCAACTAAGTCAAAGATAATGTCCACAGTAATTTAGTCTCACTTGTTTTTATATTTGTTGTTGATCATTTCAGCAGAATATTTTAATCACTTGTCACACACTTATTTAACTGATTTTCACTTTGATAACATTTCTGTACTGTATTTACTTAATTATCATTGTGTTGCATTTGTTGTTATCGTAATTTATGGTAATTTACTATTTTTACGGATTAAAATTAAAAAATTTTTTTAAAAATGTAAGAGAAAAAGCAGACACTACAAGCCTGCTTCGATTTTCAAAAAGTAACGACGCCCCCTCACGCGTGTTGCGGAGTGTTCAATATTACAATATAATATAATAATCCTAAATCGGTAAATTACTATAACTTTACTAGGCAGTTACATCGTAAGAATCGTCGTCGTACGTCGACGTAAGAATGAAAAAAACTTGTGTAATGTGTCATGTAAACTGACACACATCGACGTCGACTGTTCCATTCTACCTTCGATCGATGGCGTCGATCGACGATCGATCGAATGGTGTGGTAACACTCTTAAGCATCCCGTAAATGCTACTGTGTGTGCGCGTGGAGAGCCAGCTATGCCCGTATGCTCCTGGAACGCCTGAACCATATCGACGTTGGCTGTCATTACATTTTAACTTTAAAGGTGTACCTCCATATTTAGCATCGAAGCATTATTTACAAAATGAACGATGCTACATTGTTCAAATCCTCGTTACAACTTGCTTCGGTTAGGGTTGACTTGGATATACATATAGTTGAATATGGTCTGCGTAGCAATGATATTTGCAGCGTTTAAGATGTTAGGTAAGGTTAAAAAAAGGAACCGTCTTGTTTTCGTAGCCTAACTGATTGGTAATGGTCCGTTAGGTAGCTATGAAACCACGTAATTTTGGTATAATCGAATCCGTAGAAAGGCAACTTCGAAAGCAGGAACGGAATGCTCAAACTGTCGAAGAAACAAGAGAAATCAAGGAGAGCTTGTAAAGTACTGCACACAGCATCTGACTAGCAAGTATGTTGTCCTTTGCGAAACCCAGACGTATATATACAGTATATACAGTCTTTTCAAGTATTTTTGACATGTACGGTGATATACTAATGGGCCTAATGAACATTGAAATCAACTGCAAAGGAGTAACTAATGGGTGTTTTCCTCTGAGTTTGCACTTTCCCGCGAACTAAAGATTGCTAAACTAACTAATAATTAATTACAACTGCAATTATTGCAGTCAAAGCAATTTTCAAACCTCACAGAGTCACTACCTACTGCATTAATTTTATTGAATGTGTAAATTCAGGAACGTCTATATCATATTCTGAAGTGGTTTTCTATTGAAAAATTGTTTAAGCATCGACGTATTCCTCGGAAGCTCGCCGGGTCTCAGTTTTCTTTTAAGTGTAATCTATTCTTACTGTTGATATCTGTGAACATAGCAACAGTGAAACATTATCCTAGATTATTTGTTTTGTAGAAAATTGAAACGATTTAATAATAAGGTATTTAATGCAAAATTGAATTGAACAACGATCACTTATGTTTTCAATTTGGATTTTAATTAAACAATTTGATACTGGTGGTTAGTGGTTAATATTACGTAAAGCTAATCTCTTCAGAATTAAAATACTACACAATAATCCACGTACAAACAGAGCACTTTACATATTTTTTAGAGCACAGAACACAGAACTGAAATGACACTACAGAATATCTCGTCAACACAAAATGGCGGACCAAACTTTATGCAATCTGTGTTCCAATATTTTGGTTGCTATTTAACAAAGTAAATTACCCTAATAAATGAAATGTTTAATCATTAATCACCCAGGAACTATACGTGGATCAAATAAGACCCCCCTTTATTCTATTTTAAATGGATTAAAACTGAACCAAGTCGGTTGGGGAGTTTGGGGTGTTTTGTCACCGTGAACCGTTGTGTGTCTCCTAAATAGGATGCATTTAAATATTGATTACAGATTCCCGTGCTTCGTCTCGAGGAAGCCTCGGTCGTGGAGATTCTATTCCAGAACTTCACTGCAACGTTTCCAGGTATATACATGCACAATTCAAATAAAACATTTTTGTTTATTTTGGGTTAAAAAGACGTAAAGATAAATGGCCTTCTCCTCCGTGCTTAAAAGTGTTCGATTCAAAAAGGGTTTAAAAACTATCCCGCAGAAGGCGCAATATTGATTTTGTCGCATCAGCGACGTATGTTTCGAATTCAAACGTTTCATTTTGGGACATTATTTTTTATAATTTTCGTTATTTAACGCCATTGGATTTGAGTCACGAGCAACATTGAATGAATTGCAATTTTATCTAATTTCTTGTCATACTCAGCATTTGTGTTTGAAACAGTTGAGTCACTGCCTCCATGATGTCGTACTGTAATAATTTAATGAATCAGATAACTTTAGTGGAAAAGTGAGTTCTAGTGACTTTAGCACAATATTTCCACATAATTAATTAATTAATTTATTTATTTATTTATTTATTTATTTATTTATATATTTATTTATTTATTTATTTATTTATTTATTTATTTATTTATTTATTTATTTATTTATTTATTTATTTATTTATTTATCTTCACAGAACCAACAGCACTTAATAAAAAAGAAAAATACACAAACAACATTTTTATACATACTGCCAATTACAGGTTCCCAATTTTTAAATTAAACATATAAAAGTAGACTTTTTAGAAAGATTATAAAAAATAATAATGTGTAGTACACGACCAACAGTTGTTAATGTGTGTGTGTGTGTGTGTGTGAGAGAGAGAGAGGTGTGTGTGCGTGAGAGAAAGTATGTGTGTGTGTGTATGTGTGTGTGTGTGTGTGTTTGATTGTATTTGATTATAAGTATCACATTATTTACCCACTACCAGATTTAGATTCAATAAAATTCTTACAATTAGGTCATTAATTTCAGAGTAATATTTTCTATAATTTGTTTCTTAAATGATATCTTCGTATGCTGGAATATATCAATAGTGTCAAACTGTTTATTATGACAACTAAGTATTCGACTAATAACCGAGTTTTTGGCGTAATTGGAGTGACTAAAAGGGACCTGGAAAAGAGGACAGTGTCTGGTTCGTCTAACAGGAGTTCTGAGATGCATAGTAAGTGAGAGTAACTCGGGACTATCAATGCAATAAATTTGAATAAAACTACATAAATATTACATTATAAGGTGATATAAAGATAGTCTGAATAATCGAATGAATAAGAGTCAAACAGAATTTCGTCAACTATGCCCTTTATTTATTATTTAATGACTTTCAACAAACACAAACACAACAACACAAAACAAACAGTTTGCCGTCTAATAGTGATGGGTAACTCAGAAGTGATAGGTAAAAAAGATATGTATCACTCCGTTTGAATCAATCACTCTTTATATTCGCTCATATCCAAATGTATCACTGTATCTTTACAACTCACTCGCTCACGCACGCGTCGTCTGATTATCTCGCTCGCACAATGCTAAGAAAAGAAGTCTCGCAACTCGCAACAAATAGTTTTCAAAATACATAGTTTCAGAACCCGTTATTGGGTACCGATAAATAGTTTCGTTTCGATGCCGCAAAATGGCGCCATCACTAAGAAACAGCTGCCGATTGAACCAAATCAATCAGTAATCTTTCATTTCATCATATCTTTATATCTCTCATCGATATGTTTGATTGAGTTGACTGAGTAGCGAGAGTGACATGCATGAGCAACTGATACATTTGCGATATAGATACAAAAGAGTGATACATATTAGAGATGGGTAGGTCCGGATGGATGTAAATCCTCGGACACGCATCACACGCGTTAGAGATGGATGCGTGTCCAATGGCCAATTGGATACGGTTCCTCGGAGTGGTGATACGGCGCTTTGGATTGGCGGACTGGACTGGTCGGCGCGATCCGAATCCGATTGACGGGCGGCGTATTGGTTTTGTAATTATTTCAAATCGTACAAGGAAATGTTGTTTTTATAGTTTTGTTAATTTCATTTGATGAGACAGTGTTACTATTTTTTTTTCTATATTTATACCAAAAGGGGTATTTTTGTTTATAACTGACAGTTAAGATTTTATTATATTTGTAGTTGTTATTTAAAACATGACTGATTGATTATAATTTTTTTTATTACATTGCATTTAAGTAAAAGTTGTATAATTTTTCCATCCATACATTCAAGCAATCAAATCGCTCAAATCCTTTTTAAAAATTAACTGCTCGCACACCTACGTCTGCGTCCAGTACACCTTCCTACTGAATCATGTTTTGTGCCTATCCGTCCTCCAACCCGAGTTACGGTGACCGCCAACCGGATACATATGGGTCCGTCGGACACGGGATCTGGATCTTCCTACTGAATTATGTTCTGTGCCTTTCCGTCCTACAACCCGAATTACAGTGACCGCCAACCGGATCCATATGGGTCCGTCGGACACGGGATCTGGATGCACATCCGGATTCCACTCCCAATTTACGGCGGACCTACCCATCTCTAATACATATCACATTGATCGAAAGATACATATCAATATTTTCTTTTCTGTGATTTGTTTTGCCCATGACTGTCGTCTAATGCTAACAACATAATATAATTTCCTTTCCCTGCCCCACCAGGTGGAAGCAGGTATCGTGCAGCAAGAAAGCCTTTAGTTGTTGGTCATAACGTGTAAACCAAAACAATAGGAAAGTCACATGTGCGATTTAATATACTGGTGGCGCCATCTAGTTTAATTCACCATAACGAATCGTCTCTGTGATGAGATGTTTATAAGTTGGCACTGTTTAGTGGTCACTGATAGAACGAGGGTTGATGTGGGTGTTACAATATTGAATTATTAAAAACTAAGAGAGCTCTAAATTTGCGTGTTTTTGTAGTTTCAGGACGACGATGACAGTGACAGTGAAGACGTGGACGCCCCAACACGCCAGAACCGAGGAACTACCCGTAAGTATCACTGCTGCACAATAAACTGTTGCCCTGTCTCATACCCGACACACAAGCACGCGACCCACCTGGTGGTAAGTAGCATCCGCGCTCATGGGCATCGTTGGTCGTAGGTGGTTTGTTTATCAATTTTGAATGTGTTTATTTTATGGTGGTCAAAATAAGAACGACTGTAGCATCGCGTCAAAAGAGATCTTTAGAAACAAACAAAATAAACTTAACTACAAGTAACTTAAATATATTAAACGGAGGTCCCAGCAATGTTGGCCCGCCTAGCGCCGGACCCCGCAGGAGTATCGGAACGTGAGGTCCCGGCGACTATGGCCCGCTTAGCTCCGGACCCCACGGGATTTTCGGGTTACTGCTGATCAATGCGGCTTTCTAATAGTGAAAGAATTTCTAATTTAAATAAAACACTTTTAAACCGGATTTCATCTCGTTTAATTATTATGTTACATTTTCACTTGACGTTAAATGCGAGAAAATTTATTTCATAATTGATCGTGAAAACTTAAGAAAGATTTTTTTCGGTTATATAGATTCAGATATATCAAATACATATTTGACGACCGATTGGTGTAGTGGTAAGTAGCCTTGCCTCATACGCCGAAGGTCCCAGGTTCGAGTCCTGGCCGGGGCAATCATTTGTGTGATGAACACAGATGTTTGTTCTCGGGTCATGGTTGTTTGTATTTATACAAGGTGTCCCAAAATTCACCGATAAGCCGGTACCAGGTAGTGCATACGGCGACGACTACCCAGGGAAAAATAAGAAAAAAAATCGGTCTCTTCCATTTTTAAAGTTATAATAACTTTTTTTTAAACTTTGAATTTCGATACCCTCTACACTATGTTTAGGTACTATGACTAAACTTCCAACAAGAATACTGTTATTTCTTTTGTATTAGGGACCTGAATAGCATAGCTGTTAATCACAATGCCAAATTAAGCAAAGTTTTCTGAAGTTTTAATACAAAAATAAAATTAATTTCATTTATTTCTCTCAATTTTAGAAAATTTTAACTTTTAACCAAATTTGATATGGCATAGAGTAAAAAAAATGTATCAACACTACATTGGCAAGTTCTTCTAAAAGTTGGTGCAACTAATCAAGATTCTAAAATGGTAAAATACTTTAATCACATTGAGCATAAACAAAAATTATGCCTATTTTTTGTGAACAAGGACCAAACAGAAATATTTAGTAATTAATCCTTGAAAACTGTATTAATGTTATTACGCCATTAGTTTGCAACAGTGGAATATGTAGTTGTTTAAATAAAACAGGGAGTTGATATCAAAATGTTTTTTGTATTTATTAAATCAAATGTTCAAATTGTTTACCACCAGTATTAATACATGCGCGACAACGCCTTAAAAATGATCTTTTAATCAGACGCGCATATCCTCGTGTGGTTATGCAGTTTTTTTTTTCCTCTTTATAGACTAAATAGACCAAAAAAGGTTTCAAATTAAATAACTAGATGAATGTTGTTTGCCACGTATTCCGATTGGTAAACTATACATAGTGCCACCCACGACGCGCTCCTCTACGTTGTGGTACTGGTCGCATATGACGATGAATGGACTAATCAGGTGCGTCGCTCTCTCCCTTCTTATAACTGGACTGGAAACGCACTCATAGGAACTAAAAACTAGCAGAAGGTTGCACATTTGTACTGTAAGCTGGAGGGGGTGGAGCGAGTCTTCCTGGGTGGCACTTGTGATAATAAGATAATGTGTCACAGAATTGAGCCTTATATTAAGATATATTGAATATATATGTTACTTTTATCCTACTTGACATATACGAGGTGTAGTGGCCAGACTAAAAATCAGGACTTGCTTAAAGGGTCGAGTTCAAAATGTTCGTGCCGTCGGCCACTTATGTTTCAGTAAAATATATAGTTATAATTATTTTTATTATAATAATCAATAAGGTTAATACCATATTTTATAATCACATGAGCTAAATACTAATTAGTTTTATTTTTATTTTTAGTGTTAAAATAGCCATCGTTAGAGTAAACTTATAAAAACTATATTGTATTGCACCACAAATTCTTTAATCTAAAAATATTTGTTACTTCATTTAAAAGGGAAAAAAGGAAAAATAAACAATTAACTACTATTTAATTATTTATTTTGTTAGTTTGCTATCTCATTAGTAAGTATGCTGCATTCACTTGTTGCACAAAAACAGAGCAAATGCTTTTTTTTTATTGAGGGTTGCCGATCAAAGAAAATAATTTCGCACATAAAGCCAAGCAAATAAAAAGCACAAAAATAAAATATTTGACTATAAAGCTGACATAAATATATTTTTTGTGATATTATTTAATATATTATGATTTCGACATTTTTCAAAGTAATTAATTCAACTGAATATCTATGTCATCTATTTTAAGTCATAAAGATTACCTCAAGTATTTCTTTTTGCATAATGATTAACCTATAGTTCGAGAACCTTGTCTGTCGGTAAAGATGCACGCAGTTACATGTTCTTTGATTTGCTTTTATGTCTTTTATATATTTATATACATAATTTGGTTCGGACTTTCTTTTTAGTAATTATTATAAAATGTTATAAAAATTAAGGTATAGTCATTTTTTGCGTAAAGTACTGAAATCAAAAGCTTATGGAGGGCCGGGAATGAACTCAACTATTTACTGAGGTCTCATTATATTTGTCACAAGAGCGTTTCAAATACAAATTTTTGTTTTTGTGTGACCGAAATCTGATTTTGTTTGTCTTACGTAGAGATTCAATATATTTATTTTATTTCAGTACCCTGTCACTGAAACTAACCTCCCGGGGGCTTTGCTGCTGGTGCGGCTCGGCTCGCGCGCGAGCTGCGCATCCACAGGCGACCGCTGCGCTGGCTGGAGCTCCACCGCAGATATGAGGCCAGGTGAGTGTTGGTATTGCTGCTAATTATAAAACATAGAACAGAGTTGTTTCACCTAAAAAACTTTATAAACATTTTTACAAGTTTTGATTTCATCTCTTGTTTTTATAGAGTCCATCACTTAACAACTTTTATGGAATACAGTATCATTTAAAATGCATAACAACATTTTTGTTTTAAATCCTGCTGTGCTGTCGCGCTAATGCACTGATTGCTGACTGATGTGACAGCGGGGCGCGGACGCGTCGTGCTCGAGCCAAAATCTCATCTTTTAAATTTATCGGATCGGTGTCGGCATCAATAATAAGAGCAAGTAAAGTCAAACTATTTCCAGATATTATATTTTTTTAAATATATTTTGTTAGAAACAGCTTACATTCAATTAATTTCTATTCTCTTCATATCAATGTTTTCAATGAATATCTGTCATCAACAATCCGTAGAGAATTGTTGAGTTGCTCATTCCAGGTAAGATAACTTCTCAATGTAATTTTAAAAAGAGAACTACTCCATGACGTAACTATACGAGTTTCTTTTTAAAATTTTGTTTACAATAAAATACTACTCAGAAATCAGAAATATTCAAATAATGTTCCCAAAATACCTGATTCTTTGAAAAAAAAGCACAAAAATTTATAAAGTAGTCTTACTTTACATACCGAATTCCGCGCTCCTTACCGTTAAGCCGTCGGCCCCGGTTGTTGTCACAAGATAACAGTCGTGACACCACGTTGCACGGCCTGTGGGGTTTCCAGAGGCGGCTTGACCGACTCTGGCACTGACCAACACTCATCTCTGGTGGGAAAGAGGTTAAGAGGCGCGACATGGTCTTGTCAACGGTCAGATAGACATAGAATTATTCCCGAAGGATGCGTGAGCACAACCTAGTTAAGTTTATAAAGAATGATCCTTATACTATAATAATATAGGTAGTAACTTTAACAAGCACCCACGCCGCCCGAAAGAACTCCGTACCAGAAATAATATTTATATGGACATTCTAAATATCAACTGGTTCGTTAGTGGCACCCACAAAGACGCTCCCTTCGCCTATAGATACATCGTAGCGTGCGACCACAGACCAAGAAGTAGTGGGGTGAATTCCTGCGTGAACGGCGCTCACTTTATCATTTTTTGCATATGAACTCGGTGACTAATTCTATTAACTAGCCTCGCTAATTAACTGACCCTGGCGATTTGCAGACACCACCTCTTCCAAAGAGGACGGTGGTGGCGTACTGGTTGCCGTCAACATAAAATCTCTGGATCATACGACCGATAAAACGACCGCTAAACCACAATCTTACCCTGTGTGGTAAAGTAAAGCATTAATAAACTGGACCGAGGAAAAAAACAAATACCATAATCTTACGAAACATATAAAAACCCTCGTGCTTGTGACTATGATACTTTTTACTGTTGCTTAAAGAAAGATTTAAGAAGATGGCAAATGATTGTTACAAGAACTTTATTTCTCTAACTGAAAACTCAATAAAAATTATGTAAAGTTGCTCTGGCGATAAGTGCACAATATGAAAGGCCATGTCTCAATGCCAATTGAAATGAAGTTTAGAAATGCGACTTCCTTAGTTTTTTAGTTCGGTATTTGTAAATGAACCGTCTCAGGACAACTCTTTCTTTCAGAATTATAAAGACTGCGCAGCTCGTTAACATCTATTGTACTCACGGATCATGACATCAAATCGAAAATCATGCAGCTTGATAAAGACAAAGGTGCAGGCCCAGATAAACTGCCTCCTTCGTTTCGTCGTCACAAGAGCGTTTCAAATACAAATTTTTGTTTTTGTGTGACCGAAATCTGATTTTGTTTGTATATGTCTTACGTAGATTCAATATATTTATTTTATTTCAGTACCCTGTCACTGAAACTAACCTCCCGGGGGCTTTGCTGCTGGTGCGGCTCGCGCGCGAGCTGCGCATCCACAGGCGACCGCTGCGCTGGCTGGAGCTCCACCGCAGATATGAGGCCAGGTGAGTGTTGGTATTGCTGCTAATTATAAAACATAGAACAGAGTTGTTTCACCTAAAAAACTTTATAAACATTTTTACAAGTTTTGATTTCATCTCTTGTTTTTATAGAGTCCATCACTTAACAACTTTTATGGAATAAAGTATCATTTAAAATGCATAACAACATTTTTGTTTTAAATCCTGCTGTGCTGTCGCGCTAATGCACTGATTGCTGACTGATGTGACAGCGGGGCGCGGACGCGTCGTGCTCGAGCCAAAAACTCATCTTTTAAATTTATCGGATCGGTGTCGGCATCAATAATAAGAGCAAGTAAAGTCAAACTATTTCCAGATATTATATTTTTTTAAATATATTTTGTTAGAAACAGCTTACATTCAATTAATTTCTATTCTCTTCATATCAATGTTTTCAATGAATATCTGTCATCAACAATCCATAGAGAATTGTTGAGTTGCTCATTCCAGGTAAGATAACTTTTCAATGCAATTTTAAAAAGAGAACTACTCCATGACGTAACTATACGAGTTTCTTTTTAAAATTTTCTTTACAGTCAAATACTGCTCAGAAATCAGAAATATTCAAATAATGTTCCCAAAATACCTGATTCTTTGAAAAAAAAGCAAAAAAATGTATAAAGTAGTCTTACTTTACATACCGAATTCCGTGCTCCTTACCGTTAAGCCGTCGGCCCCGGTTGTTGTCACAAGATAACAGTCGTGACACCACGTTGCACGGCCTGTGGGGTTTCCAGAGGCGGCTTGACCGACTCTGGCACTGACCAACACTCATCTCTGGTGGGAAAGAGGTTAAGAGGCGCGACATGGTCTTGTCAACGGTCAGATAGACATAGAATTATTCCCGAAGGATGCGTGAGCACAACCTAGTTAAGTTTATAAAGAATGATCCTTATACTATAATAATATAGGTAGTAACTTTAACAAGCACCCACGCCGCCCGAAAGAACTCCGTACCAGAAATAATATTTATATGGACATTCTAAATATCAACTGGTTCGTTAGTGGCTCCCACAAAGACGCTCCCTTCGCCTATAGATACATCGTAGCGTGCGACCACAGACCAAGAAGTAGTGGGGTGAATTCCTGCGTGAACGGCGCTCACTTTATCATTTTTTGCATATGAACTCGGTGACTAATTCTATTAACTAGCCTCGCTAATTAACTGACCCTGGCGATTTGCAGACACCACCTCTTCCAAAGAGGACGGTGGTGGCGTACTGGTTGCCGTCAACATAAAATCTCTGGATCATACGACCGATAAAACGACCGCTAAACCACAATCTTACCCTGTGTGGTAAAGTAAAGCATTAATAAACTGGACCGAGGAAAAAAACAAATACCATAATCTTACGAAACATATAAAAACCCTCGTGCTTGTGACTATGATACTTTTTACTGTTGCTTAAAGAAAGATTTAAGAAGATGGCAAATGATTGTTACAAGAACTTTATTTCTCTAACTGAAAACTCAATAAAAATAATGTAAAGTTGCTCTGGCGATAAGTGCACAATATGAAAGGCCATGTCTCAATGCCAATTGAAATGAAGTTTAGAAATGCGACTTCCTGCATCGTACTGGTATCTGTGAGTATTTTAGTATTTTAGTTCGGTATTTGTAAATGAACCGTCTCAGGACAACTCTTTCTTTCAGAATTATAAAGACTGCGCAGTGGATATTAATAATAATATTACTAGCTCGTTAACATCTATTGTACTCACGGATCATGACATCAAATCGAAAATCATGCAGCTTGATAAAGACAAAGGTGCAGGCCCAGATAAACTGCCTCCTTCGTTTTTAAAGCGCTGTGGAAAAGAATTATCTGTCCCATTATGTATCATATTTAATAAGTCTCTCTCCAGTGGCATCTCTGAACTCACAGCAACGACAGCGACGCAGATTCCAGTGGGCTAGACTACGCCAAAATGAAGAAGACGACGAAGAAAACATTTGGCGGAATGGTCTCTTCGTTGACGAGTCCAGAATTAGCACTCATCCGGACAACCGACATCTCCGTGTCTGGAGGAGACGTGGGAACGCTGAAAGACAAAAAACTGCCACCGGAACCGTTCAACAAGGCGGGAAATCGGTATCCTTTTGGGGCGGTATAATGATTGGTGCTAGAACGCCGTTGATCCCGTATCGTGGCTGAATGACTGAAGCTTTGTACTAAACCATTGCTACTGATGGAATTGTCAGGTCATTTAGAATTAACCATGGCCCCGAGCTCAATGAATCAACGCTGCTCTGTGTGAATACGACATTACCAAGATAGACTGGCCTGCTGGCTCGCCTGATTTAAATCCGATAGAGCACGCGTGGCATGATGTCAAGCGAGCTGTTTGGAATCGTCAGCCACCTCCCCAGACAGTGACCCCCAGAGATCAGGGAAGCCAGTATTCAAGAATGGGACAGGTTACCGCAAGAAATGCTGGATAACTTAATTCTCAGCATGCCCAGAAGGATTGCCGCATGTGTTCGAGCCAGGGGAGGATCTTGTACTAAATAAAAACAATTTTTATAGTAAATGTTGGTAATATTTAGTTAAATTCTCTTTTTCTTTCAATTATTTATTAGTCGAAATTGCATTAGGACTTGTAAATTCAATTTTTGTTAATAAAAAATAATTTAATTTCTTAATTACAAAAAGTGTATCTTTTTTATAAAAAGATGTTACGTAAGTAAAAGTCTTTTAATAAAGAAAATTAAAAATATAATCCATTTTTAGCTAGTGATCTCAAACTTTTTTTGATGTGTGTATGTTTTGATGGAGATGGTAGCTCTTATCTTAGCAATAGGAGCCAATCAGTGGCTTTAAAAGGCCGCCGTTGCTGTTACCTCGGGACTTCCACAAAGTTCCCATTTGGAGCGCCTTTTATTTGTAATATTCATCAATGATCTTAATAACCTACTTTCATGTCAGAGTATTTTGTATGCTGACGATCTAAAAATCTTTGATACTGTTAGCTATAATAATAATATTTAATATAAAAGATAGGGATTTGGAGGTATTGTGTATTTGGTGCAAAAAGAATAAAATGTACTTAAATACTGAGAAATTCTTTGTTATATCTCTTACAAATAAGCATACTAAAACATTATATAACTATATGTTGGAGGGTAAGGCATTTGCACATTCGAACACTGCTAAGGACTTTGATATAATATTTGACGACAAGCTATCGTTTAGGCCTCACATTCAAGAAACAATAACTAAAATTCAAATTCAAATTCAAAAATTCAAATTCAAATATTTATTTCTCAACATTGACAATTACTTGTTCTTATTGACGTCAAATAAAACATGATTCTACCACCAGTTCGAAAAAAACCTTCGTGAAGAAGAACTGGCAAGAAACTTCACGGGTATATTTTTTTTCAAAATAAATTTACAGAGTCTCTTTATGTCTATACAAAATTATACTTTTCTGCATCTGTTAGCTCGGCAAGTCTCCCTCCCCCCAAGTATCCAAACGACGAACACCCTCAAACGGCACCCGTTCACGAGTTAACGCGGGATCCAGCCATCGCCCTCCTCAACCATATTAGAGGGAAGTGAGCGACCCGTCACCCGACGCTACCATAAGAAGACGTACTTTAGTGACAATGACGCTTTAGATATTCATCGGGACGAAGAACTCATCGCACAAACAGACACATTACACATGCTTTGTTACAAATACTAGTACAATCCTGTTAATGAGGGGATTATACCCAAGGGCTTTTATCATCCAAATAATCGGACAGTTTATAATATTAGGTCTTTACCTATGAAATTGCCGTTTTTCACGAAATAAATGAAGCGTAATTTTTTTTATATATTTTTTATTTCTATTAATCAAAATAATCACCCATGCAATCAATGCATCTTTGCCAACGCATTGGTAGCTTATTGATGCCTTTCTTGAAGAAATCAGCTGGACGGGAGGCAACAAATTCTTCAAAGGCATTTTGTACTGCCTCTCGGGTATTGAATTTTTTTCCCGCCAAGAAGTTATCCAAATTCTGGAAAAAGTAGAAGTCTGTAGGCGCAAGCTCTGGTGAGTACGGCGGATGACGGAGAACTTCCAACCCCAACTCTTGTAGCTTGGAGACCGTCTGCTGTGCAGTATGAGGTCGCGCGTTGTCGTGCAGGAGCAGTGGAGCCGAACGATTGACCAAAGCTGGTTGGAGACGTGCGAGCTTCTCCATCATTGTGTTCAGTTCTTCACAGTACACATCTGCAGTAATGCTTGTCCCGTTTGGCAAGAAGCTGTGATGAATTACACCCGCGTTAGACCACCAAACAGTGACCATCACTTTTCTAGGGGTAAGTTTTCGTTTAGGGCATTGTTTGGGTGCTGAACCAGGGTCCAACCAACTTGCTGAGCGCTTACGATTGTCAAACAGAATCCATTTCTCGTCACAAGTTACAATGCGGTTCAAAATTCCTTCATTTGTATGCCTGCTGAGCAGTGCAAGGCACGTCTCCACGCGTACTTCGCGCTGGCGGTCATTGAGTTCGTGGGGTACCCATTTGTCAAGCTTTTTTACCTTGCCAATTTGACGCAAATGGACCAATATTGTTTTGATGCTAACGTCGAAAGCTGCTGCTAATTCAGCCGTGGATTGAGTTTCATCAGCTTCCACAATTGCCTTTAATTCGTCATTGTCGACCAAAGTTTTCGGACGACCACGGGGTTCATTTTTCAGGTCAAAATTTCCAGAACGGAAGCGGATAAACAAATAAAGGGTGGTGCGTTCGTTTGTAGTGTTCGCTCCGTAAACGTCGTTGATGTTGCGTGCCGCTTGTGCCGCTTTGCTGCCACGACGGTACTCATACTCCATAATTACTCGAATTTTTAACTTATCCATGATGACGAAAAATGTTCGAATGCGTTGAAAACAAAACACTAACTATTAAACAAATGACGATTTTAGAAAAAGAATTCCATGTTTGTCAAATAAAATTAATTTGAAATAGAATTATCAGTCAAAAAAAAATATTTTCATTTGAAATGGCCAGTACGGCAAAACGGCAGTTTCATAGGTAAAGACCTATTATGCTCTAGCACACAACTTCTCCTTTATAGTTTCTTTGAATTTGTCAATAGGAAGACCTTGGATATCCTCAGGAACCTTATTATAAAAGCGTATACATTGACCCATGAATGAGTTAGTGACTTTATGAAGCCTGCTATTATGAGCTGCCAGCATATTTCTTCCTCTTGTGTTAACATTGTGCAGATCTTTTTTTCTTTTGAACAAGGTTATGTTCTTTTTAACATACATTAAATTTTCTAAAATATATTGTGAATGGAAGGTAAGAATATTTATTTCCTTAAATTTACTTCTAAGTGACACCCTTGGACCGAGCTGATAGATTGCGCGAACAGCCCTTTTCTGCAGAATAAATATAGCATCGATGTCGGCAGCACTCCCCCACAACAGAATACCATATGTCATGAGGCTGTGGAAGTAACCAAAATAGACTAATCGAGCAGTTGTTTCATTTGAAATTTGTCTCATTTTTTTAACAGCATATGCGGCAGAGCCAAGCCTTTTCGCTAAACCATCAACATGCGGTCCCCACTGGAGTTTGGCGTCTAAGGTTAGGCCCAGAAATACAGTTGAGTTTACAGGAGTCAGTTCCTGGCTCTTAACTACAATGTTTGTGTTTACCTGTTTGACATTTGGCAATGTAAATTTAACACATTTCGTTTTTTTTTCATTGAGGAGCAAATTATTAGCTGAGAACCACTGCTCTGTGTTGGAGATGCATTTGTTCACCGCTCGATAGTCAATTTCTTGTCTTTTGATTTTAAACAAGAAGGAAGTATCGTCAGCAAACAATATGACCTCACATTTATTCTTAACGACCGATGGCAGATCATTAATATAAACTAAAAATAGGAAAGGACCAAGAACTGAGCCCTGGGGCACACCCATTGTCATTGCCGATCCTGATGATTTTTCTCCATTTATTGCAACTTTCTGTTTTCTATTAGAAATATATGATTTAGTCAAGGCAAGCGCTCGGTTTTTAATGCCGTAATGGTGCAGTTTCATGAGTAGAGTAGTATGATCCACACAGTCAAACGCCTTGGACAAGTCACAAAAGACACCAATAGCATCACACGACTCCTCCCAGGCGCTGAATACGTGTTTTATGAGCTCAACACCGGCATCGGTTGTTGAGCGACCCCGCGTGAAACCAAACTGCTTAAAATTCATTAAACTATTACCGTAAAAATGAGAGAGTAATTGATTTAAAATTAATTTTTCAAAAATCTTACTGAGCGTTGGTAGTATAGATATAGGTCTAAAATTATTAGGGTCAGACATACTACCTGCTTTGAATATTGGAATGACCTTACTCAATTTCATTAAATCAGGAAAAACACCATTATCAACACAGTCATTAAATATACTGGCTAAGTACGGGGCTATACCATCAATGACAGATTCAATAATTTTAACAGAAATCCCATCTAAATCGACAGTATTTTTTACTTTAATGCTTTTAAATGCATTTAAAACTTGTGGAACAGTAACATGTTTAAAAATAAAATCAATATTGCATGAATTTACATTTTCCGTTAGCAGTGACTGTGCAAGAGTGGAGCATGAATTAATACTCGAAGTAGTTGACACAGGGATGGCAGTAAAAAAATTTTCAAATGCTTCAGCAACTTCTTTGTCAGTTGACAACACTTTATCATTAATTTTTAAATTATATTTGGTGTGTGGTTTTTTTGCTTTCCCAGTTTCCTGATTAATTATATTCCATGCAGTTTTTGAAATGTTAGTACTATTTTTAATTTTATTATTAATGTAATTAGATTTAGCTACACTGCAAACTCGTTTAAATAATTTTGAATACTTTTTAACATATTCATAAAATGTCTTATTATGATTATAAGTTCTTTCACTGTACAATTCATATAATCTATTTCTACTTCTGCATATTCCCACTGTTGCCCAGTCACTAAACCTAAATAAATTATTATTTATACATATTTTCTTTTTTTTAAAAACAGAGTCATATTCATTTCTAATTATATTATGAATAGAGTTATATTGAGTAATAGGATCTGCACAGTAATCTAATTTAAATGTTTTTTCAAATACATTTTTCCTAAATGTTTCAAGCCGTCTCTCATTCATATAAAGGTAATTTCTCTTTTTAAAGTCTTTTTTAGCCCAATATCAAAAGTGGCCAACTGCCCACTATGATCTGATTGTAGTTTATTAATTACTGACTTTGTACATGGCATTAAATTTGTAAAAATGTTATCAAGACATGTGGCTGAGGTCGCTGTGATTCGCGTAGGCTCTAAGAAGAGATTTTTTAGGTTATAACAATTAAAAAGATTCAAGAATCGTTTACTTAGTGATGTCTCTACTAATAAATCAATATTAAAATCGCCACAAATAATTATTTCTTTGTTTTTATTATTTACTCTATGTAATACCTCATCCATAGTGCTCTCAAATACTTCAAATGGAGAGGATGGGGGTCTGTATACACTTATTATAACAATATTCCCTATCTCAATACAGGCTATTTCAACTGATCGCTCAACAGACAGACTTACAATATCAGTGCGTTCTTTAAATGTTAGGCTCTTATGAGTGATGATCATTGACTACTACACTCTACTGACTACATTCTAGTTACTAGAACAAATCAGTTACTGGGCTTTGTCATACGGTGTACTAAGGATTTTTAGAACGCTCATAGCATTCTGTACCGGCTTTTGCTTTAATACGAAGCATATTAGGATATGGAAGTACGATTTGGTGTCCCCTAACATAGAGTACACATAGATGACATTGAGCGAGTTCAAAAGAAACATGTGCGAGTTTTATACTTCTGCCAAAAGTTAGGTTAGGACGTTATAATTTAAATTGTGAGGAGAAAGTGTCAAAATTTTGTATTCAGTCACTGGAGTCGCGGTGAAAACCTGGAGATTTATTGCTTCTTTATAAAATTTTGCATTCAATTTTGCATTTTGACTTAGACATATTTTCATCAAATATAGGAGCACAATATTCAAAACTTGCAAAAGTTATCCTCCAACACTATCCAAAAAGCTGATTGTATTTTTTATATTATTTTATTTCATTTTTGTGGCATATTTTTGACATTTATATTTCTGCTCTGACATAATTTAACTTTGTTATTTTTTGACGTTATCATACATTTTTGATATTATATAGAAGAATTTTTATTTAAAACTAGATACAATAATTTTACTAAATTTAGATTTACATTTACATTTAATTTTGACATTATCACCATTATTTTGACATTGTATAGATTACTTTTTAGTTAAACTTAGTTTGAAAAATAATATAATTTTTAGTAATTGTAACTATTATTGTCAATGTACATGACTTCAATTTATTATAAATTTTCTTGCTTGACATGTTTCATTCTGTAACGGAGCTCAACTATAAAAATATTATTTTTAAGTTGCACATATTGTTGAGTTGCAACCCAGTTCCTACAATGTACGTTTTTCATTTATGTTTTGTATTAGTCGTAACTTGTTTTGTGCATGACAAAATAAATAAAATATCTTGGAAAAAGTCATGTTTTTCAGTACTCTGATTTCTGCAAAAATCTTAAATGATCGGTCCTGTAAAACAAGCTCATAAAAATATTAAAGAAAATAGTAATATAAAAGAGTAGTCATGAAACTTAAATTTAAAGCGGCTTGATCCTCAGTTTCTCCTGGACATTTTGGCATTATTTACTTTTTATTCCACTCGTGTTTATTTGTTTTTAGAAATACAAAGTGATGAGTTTACAACCATTACTTTATTCCCAGCGGGCGTACGTGCTCCGCCATAGTGCTGCAGCGTCGGTTTCATCACATCCTGGAAACCACGCACCGGGCGCTGTGGGACCTAAAGGAGCAAATCCACATTGAAATGGCCAAGATGTGAGTGTCAACATTATTTACAACATTTTATGTAACTACCGAAATGTCAAAGTTTTGAATTTCAATTGTATTGAAAGTTAATTTTGATCCGACTGTGCTAGAAGGAGGGTTAAGTTTTTCGTCAAGGTTTAATTACTAAATATTTCTGTTTGGTCCATGTTCACAAAAAATAGGCATAATTTTTGTTTATGCTCAATGTGATTAAAGTATTTTACCATTTTAGAATCTTGATTAGTTGCACCAACTTTTAGAAGAAATTGCCTATGTAGTGTTGATACATTTTGTTTACTCCATGCCATATCAAATTTGGTTAAAAGTTTTAATTTTCTAAAATTGACAGAAATAAATGAAATTAATTTTATTTTTGTATTAAAACGTCAGAAAATTTTGCTTAATTTGGCATTGTGATTAACAGCTATGCTATTCAGGTCCCTAATACAAAAGAAATAACATTATTATTGTTGGAAGTTTAGTCATAGTACCTAAACATTGTGTAGAGGGTATCGAAATTCAAAGTTTTTAAAAAAGTTATTATAACTTAAAAAATGGAAGAGACCGACTTTTTTTCTTATTTTTCCCTGGGTAGTCGTCGCCGTATGCACTACCTGGTACCGGCTTATCGTTGAATTTTGGGACACCTTGTGTAAATACAAACAACCATGAACACAACAAACATCTGTGTTCATCACACAAATGATTGCCCCGGCCAGGACTCGAACCTGGGACCTTCGGCGTATGAGGCAAGGCTACTTACCACTACACCAAATCCGGTTTAAAAGTGTTTTATTTAAATTAGAAATTCTTTCACTATTAGAAAGCCGCATTGATCAGCAGTAACCCGAAAATCCCGCGGGGTCCGGAGCTAAGCGGGCCATAGTCGCCGGGACCTCACGTTCCGATACTCCTGCGGGGTCCGGCGCTAGGCGGGCCAACATTGCTGGGACCTCCGTTTAATATATTTAAGTTACTTGTAGTTAAGTTTATTTTGTTTGTTTCTAAAGATCTCTTTTGACGCGATGCTACAGTCGTTCTTATTTTGACCACCATAAAATAAACACATTCAAAATTGATAAACAAACCACCTACGACCAACGATGCCCATGAGCGTGGATGCTACTTACCACCAGGTGGGTCGCATGCTTGTATGTCGGTTATGAGACAGGGAGACAGTTTATTGTGCAGCAGTGATACTTACGGGTAGTTCCTCGGTTCTGGCGTGTTGGGGCGTCCACGTCTTCACTGTCACTGTCATCGTCGTCCTGAAACTACAAAAACACGCAAATTTAGAGCTCTCTTAGTTTTTAATAATTCAATATTGTAACACCCACATCAACCCTCGTTCTATCAGTGACCACTAAACAGTGCCAGCTTATAAAAATCTCATCACAGAGACGATTCGTTGTGTCTCCTAAATAGGATGCATTTAAATATTGATTACAGATTCCCGTGCTTCGTCTCGAGGAAGCCTCGGTCGTGGAGATTCTATTCCAGAACTTCACTGCAACGTTTCCAGGTATATACATGCACAATTCAAATAAAACATTTTTGTTTATTTTGGGTTAAAAAGACGTAAAGATAAATGGCCTTCTCCTCCGTGCTTAAAAGTGTTCGATTCAAAAAGGGTTTAAAAACTATCCCGCAGAAGGCGCAATATTGATTTTGTCGCATCAGCGACGTATGTTTCGAATTCAAACGTTTCATTTTGGGACATTATTTTTTATAATTTTCGTTATTTAACGCCATTGGATTTGAGTAACGAGCAACATTGAATGAAATGCAATTTTATCTAATTTCTTGTCATACTCAGCATTTGTGTTTGAAACAGTTGAGTCACTGCCTCCATGATGTCGTACTGTAATAATTTAATGAATCAGATAACTTTAGTGGAAAAGTGAGTTCTAGTGACTTTAGCACAATATTTCCACATAAGTTTGAATAAAACTACATAAATATTACATTATAAGGTGATATAAAGATAGTCTGAATAATCGAATGAATAAGAGTCAAACAGACTTTCGTCAACTATGCCCTTTATTTATTATTTAATGACTTTCAACAAACACAAACACAACAACACAAAACAAACAGTTTGCCGTCTAATAGCGATGGGTAACTCAGGAGTGATAGATAAAAAAGATATGTATCACTCCGTTTGAATCAATCACTCTTTATATTCGTTCATATCCATATGTTTCACTGTATCTTTAAAACTCACTCGCTCACGCACGCGTCGTCTGATTATCTCGCTCGCACAATGCTAAGAAAAGAAGTCTCGCAACTCGCAACAAATAGTTTTCAAAATACATAGTTTCAGAACCCGTTATTGGGTACCGATAAATAGTTTCGTTTCGATGCCGCAAAATGGCGCCATCACTAAGAAACAGCTGCCGATTGAACCAAATCAATCAGTAATCTTTCATTTCATCATATCTTTTATATCTCTCATCGATATGTTTGATTGAGTTGACTGAGTAGCGAGAGTGACATGCATGAGCAACTGATACATTTGTGATATAGATACAAAAGAGTGATACATATCACATTGATCGAAAGATACATATCAATATTTTCTTTTCTGTGATTTGTTTTGCCCATGACTGTCGTCTAATGCTAACATAATATAATTTCCTTTCCCTGCCCCACCAGGTGGAAGCAGGTATCGTGCAGCAAGAAAGCCTTTAGTTGTTGGTCATAACGTGTAAACCAAAACAATAGGAAAGTCACATGTGCGATTTAATATACTGGTGGCGCCATCTAGTTTAATTGTTTATTAACGATATTAATACTTGCTTCCAACATTGTCAATATCTTCTTTATGCAGATGACCTGAAAATATATCTTACTATAGCGGATGAAAATGATCAACAAAAGCTACAAAGCGATTTAAATCGATTCAGTGAGTACTGTAATAATAACAAATTACAGCTTAACTTAAATAAGTGTAAATATATCACTTTCTCTCGAAAAAGAAAGATCCGACAGTTCTCTTACTTTTTATGCAATGTCCCACTTGAACGAGTTCAATTTATTAAAGATCTTGGTATTATTCTAGACAGTAAATTGACACTGGACACTCATGTTGAACATTTTGTAACAAAGCCTATAAGATGTATGGTTTCGTGATGCGCTCTAGTAACAACTTTAAGCACTCATCCACTTATATTCATTTATATAGGTCACTGATTCGTTCACATCTTGAATATGTTGTCTTAGTTTGGTCCCCCTTCTATGCTAAATATGTGTCACAAATTGAAAGAGTACAATATAAATTCTTACGATGTATGCATTACAAGTGTCATCATGGTCGACTGTCGTATGAACAACTGCTCAAAAAGTATAAGTTAATGGACCTCAAATCCAGGCCTTTACAGTTTGAAGCAATGTTTCTGTATGATCTCTGTAGTAACAAATACGATTGTAAATCAATTATTAATAATATCTATTATCGCGTACCAATCAGATCACATGTTCGGCCAAGTCGGATTAAACAATTATTCGCTGTTCCTCTATGCCATACTAATGCAGGAAAACGTTCACCACTGTATCGTCTCACTGACTCATATAACAAATATTTTTATGATATTGATGTTTTTGCAACCAAGCCTGGTAAATTTAAGTCAACTGTTGTTAAAAAGATTATTACACTTAATACCTTACTCACTCAAAATTCTACTTAGTAATATTCTTAAACATTAAAAGTAGATAAACTTTTCATGGCGTAAAGACACTAATGCCCACTATATACAGTTATATACAGTTAAATCCCAAAAGAGTAGTATTGTATTGCAATTGCAAATAGTAATATTGTAACTTCAAAATAGTAATATTGTAACTTCAAAATAGTAATATTGTCATTTTTATAGCGAATCTGTAAATGTATCCGCTCTCTTCTTACTCACACTGTTATAAATCTTTGTGTTGTATATAATCTGTGGTTGACGGTATTGGTGTCACGATTATGCCTATGCATTATTTTTAGTATTAAGTAATGTACATTGTGATACTGTTTGTTGACCCCAATAAATAAAAAAAAATAAAAAAACGATTTTTAAGCGGTTTATACAGAAAGCTTCGATCATTTATAAGTTCGCTTCGGCTCTGCAGTGGTAATAATTTCCTAAGACTTGGCAGGCTTCCACAGTTTGAATAAAAGCATAAATGCTTGTAGAATTATTTTGTATTTTTTCTAACTGTTTGTCATATATTTCATAGTATGGATTGCAAGTAGTTGGAGTACCGATCAAAAAGGCTGAAAATCTATATAGCGTTGTTGAGAAAATTGGTCAGTTTATAAACTACAAAATCACAAAAAGCCATATTAATTACATTAGCAGAATACCGTCATATTCGAGCAATAAAGACAAACCAATTGTTATCAGTTTCCTTAATAGATACGTGAAGGAAGACTTTATTGCATCTGCACGTTTAGTGAAGTCATTTACGCCAGCCGACATAGGATTCACTGAAGGAAGTACTCATAAAATATTTGTGAATGACCATTTAACACCAGAACACAAAAGACTACTAACGAAAACAAAACAAATCGCAAAAGAAAAAGATATTCAGTATGTGTGGGTGAAGTTTTCTAAAATTCATACACGTAAGAATGACACATCACATGTTACTATTATAAACTCAGAAAATGATTTAAACAAGTTATCGTAATCAGTTTCCTATTCTGTCTCTTGTCTATATATACCTCAGTCAAACCTACATCTCGTATGTATCATGATGATTTGACTAACACATGTTTAAAAATACTATATGCTCTCTTATTTGTCCTGTCCCATAACTATACTATGCTGTTTACATCTAAATATCATCATTACATTGCTCAAAGTCACAAGTTTTACTTAAATAAATTAATCAGCTGTCGTTTTGTTGTTCTCTGTTGTCTGCTGCGCTCGGGCAGATTAGGCGACGATATTGCACCTGTCCCGCTTGCTCACAGTTTTCTGCGAATACCGCTGTCTCTTTTATTTACAAGCCTCGATGTGTACTACGTCATAAAGCTACTGAGTTTATTTTGTTATTATATATTCTATCATAGTCTTTTTTTGCGCAACTACATCTTTTCACACTTGCTTTGTTTAGTACTTGGTAATACTAAAAGGATTAGTGAGGTTTTTACAGTCTGTTTAACTATAAATAGTAATAACACTTTTATAATTCTCTGTAGAAATAATGTATTTAACCTGTTTATGAACACTGTGAGCCCGCTTATTTACATTCAAATTCAAATATTTATTTCTCAACATTGACAATTACTTGTTCTTATTGACGTCAAATAAAACATGATTCTACCACCAGTTCGAAAAAAACCTTCGTGAAGAAGAACTGGCAAGAAACTTCACGGGTATATTTTTTTTCAAAATAAATTTACAGAGTCTCTTTATGTCTATACAAAATTATTCTTTTCTGCATCTGTTAGCTCGGCAAGTCTCCCTCCCCCCAAGTATCCAAACGACGAACACCCTCAAACGGCACCCGTTCACGAGTTAACGAGGGATCCAGCCATCGCCCTCCTCAACCATATTAGAGGGAAGTGAGTAGTTATAGGAATCTTTTGAAATGGCTACCAACTTAACGTTTTATTACCAAAACGTTCGTGGTTTACGAACTAAAACATCGCTTTTCCTTCGTAATTTAAACTTAGAAAATTATGACTTAGTTGCGTTAACGGAGACATAGCTTAATAATACTATAGCGGATTCTGAGGTGTTTGACAATAGGTACTTTATATGGCGGCGCGACCGGAACTATGACGTCACCGGCCAGACCAAGGGCGGTGGTGTGTTGCTGGCTGTTCGGAAAGAACTTAAAACTCATGCTCGGCCGGAATGGAGCTCGTCGGCGGAGGACTTGTGGGTATCGGTACAATTAGGTAATATAAGGTTGCATCTCGGCGTTATTTATTTGTGTAATGAAAATATGGGTCTCAGTTTATCTGAACGATTATCAAGTTTTTTATTAAAACTACAAAACAATATTACATCAAACCCTAATGATAAATTTCTAATACTTGGAGACTTCAATATGAGTTCAATTACCTGGTGCCCCGTTCTAAATGCAACTTATTTAGAACCAAGTAACTATGCAACATTATGCAATAATGGAACATTTTTAATCGATGAATTGAACTTTGCTAACTTGAACCAATATAATCATGCACTAAATCATTACGGGAGGATTCTGGACTTAGTGCTTTGCAATATAACAGTTACCGTAGATAACATTTCTAGCCCTTTGGTACCGTTAGACCCGCACCACAACGCACTTCTCATATCATTTCATAATTCTTGGAATAAAGAACGCTTAAAACCAGCACCGCGACTAAAGTATTGCTTCCATCGTGGAAATTATAATATGTTTAATTTCGAACTAGCAAAAATTAACTGGCATAATGAGCTTTGCCACTTAACACTAGAGGAGTCGGTTAGTTACTTTTATAACACATTGTATAAGCTACGTGATGATTGTATCCCAAAAAAGTACATACCTAAGAAAAGGTTTCCTGCTTGGTATTCTTCAGCTCTAATAAAGGTACTTAAGGAAAAGTATAGGTTCTTTTGCAAGTTTAAAAAATATGGTATGTTGTGTGATAAACAAGCTATCGAAGTATTGCGAAATCGAGCTGCTCTTCTTGAGAACCAGTGTTACGAATCTTACATAAAAAATGTTGAGAATTCAATCCATTCCGATCCTAGACATTTCTGGAGCTTTTTTAAATCAGACGGCAATACCATTCCTAACAATATGACATACGAAAACCGTGATTCTAGTTCCGGTACGGAAATTTGTAATTTTTTCGCTGATTTCTTTTATTCCCTTTTTCTATCTCCAGATTCTTCACCTTTTTTGGTTGATGATTGGAACCAGTACAAAACATCAATTGATTGTGATATTTCAACATTTTCAATAAGCAGATCCTCAATTAAGTGTAAGCTACTTTAATTAGATAAATTAAAATCTGCTGGTCCCGATTCTATACCACCGATCCTATTAATCGAATGCGCCGATCAATTGTCAATACCCCTAGAAATAATTTTTAATCGCTCCATCAGCGAAGGTGTTGTACCCTCATTATGGAAGAAAGCTTTCATCTCACCCATCTTCAAAAAGGGGAACAAAAATGACATTATTAATTACCGCCCTATCTCTAAGTTGTGTGTTGTAGCTAAAGTACTAGAAAAAATCGTGTACGAGCATCTGTACCCCTCACTAAATAACTCTCTGCCAGCATCTCAACATGGATTTGTTAAGGGAAGGTCAACCGTAAGTAACCTAATACTTCTTAACGAATTTGCCTCTGATTCAATGGATAACGGTGCTCAGGCGGATGTAATTTATACAGATTATGCCAAATGTTTTGACAGAATAGATCACTGCATCCTTCTTGAAAAATTACAGAACGCTGGCATCAGAGGGGATCTGTTGCGATGGTTTTCCTCATATATCCATAATCGCTCACAGGCTGTAGTGTTAGAAAACTACTCCTCTAAATGGATGACGATCCCCAGCGGAGTTCCTCAAGGCTCATTGCTGGGACCCTTGCTCTTTTTAATATTTGTATCTGACATCGACTCTTGTTTTAAAAATTCAACCATAATTAGTTTTGCTGATGACATGAAAATACTTAAATCAATTAAAAGTGCCGAAGATTGCAATTTATTACAACAGGATCTAGACAGACTTAACATTTATTGTTCCAAATTTATATTAGATCTTAATGTAGATAAATGTGCCGTAATAACGTTTAGTAGAAAGAGCAGTGGTTTAATTTTATATGATTATAAATTAAGAGATCAGATACTTCAAAGGGTCTTTGAGGTGAGAGATTTAGGTGTTCTACACGATTCTAAACTCACTTTCCGTAACCATATATCAACAGCCGTAAGAAAAGCTCATAAGTCACTAGGTTTCGTTTTAAGGTCATCGAAGAATTTCAAGAACGTTAAAACTGTTAAGGTACTTTATAGCGCTTATGTTCGCCCTCATCTTGAATATGCCTGCCAGATATGGAACCCTAGATACACAACATTTATTGACAGGATCGAGCGAGTACAACGCAAATTTCTCCGCTTCGTTAACTACCGTTGCAAATCTAATGAAAATGACTATGTCAAACAATGCGGTAAATACCACTTTTTACCCCTGGAGCTCAGACGCAATTTTGCCGACATAATTTTTCTTCAAAAAATTGTCAACTCGCTCGTAGACTGTCCCAGCCTTATAGATAAGATTAATTTCTATGCTCCTACTACTCAGAACAGACCCGATCTGCGTCCGGACCCGTTCGGACGTGTTGAAGGTCGCTCCCGGCTGCCGAGTCACGATTGTTGTCTCACGACTTCTCTCGTATCAATACTCAAACGCCACTCTCAGATCCGTTCTGCGTCCGGCCCCGCTCGGACGTGTTCGCGGTCGCTCCAGCCGTTGAGTCACGATTGTCGTCTCACGACGTCAACTCGTAGCAATACTCATACGCTGTTAGCCTCTTTAGGGCTTACGCTGCGGCCGGTTTCGATCGGCTCCAAGTAAGTCGGTCTCTTGCACAGCAACAACAGAGCTGAGCTTACCGCGGTCGATTAAATTCGATAGTGGTTCGCGAAGCTCGGGCTGTTTTTCTGGCTGCGTACTTGACGCTTGGCGCTTGCTACGTAGTCAGAGACTCGCTCTGCGGCCGGCCCCTGGCCGGTCGTAACGTAGTCAATCCCGCACTCTGTGCACCCCTCGAAGTAAAAACCTCACCTCGGTGAGTGCAGCAACAACAGGGTTGAGCTTACCGCGGTCGATTAAATTCGATAGTGGTTTGCAAGACTCGGGCTGTCTTTCTGGCTGCGTACTTGACGCTTGGCGCCTGTACGTAGTCAGAGACTCGCTCTGCGGCCGGCTCCGGCCGGTCGTAACGTAGTCAATCCCGCACTTTTAGTGCAACCCAACTCCGTCAGGTCTACGGCCGGTTTTTGTTGTCAATTTATTGACGACACAATCCGTAGTAGACTCGCGTTTGATCAGGTGGATACTTAACGGTGACAACTAAGCCTGATAGCGTTGCCCCGGTGCGCTTCCAAGGCCCTTCAGGCCAAGGAGAAACCGGCTGACCCGATCCCATTGCACTTGGGCCTTTCCCAGGGTGACGGTACAGTGCTGTCCGAGCTAGGGGCACCACTTCGCGTCGTCCCCAGCCCCCCTACCGCGGGTAGGGAGGTTTAGGTGCTAGGTTTGCTAGGATTTTAGGAACTAGGCATCCTTTATTATACTTACATTTATTTATATTATTACCCAACCCTCCCTAATGGATCCGCTAAGCGTTATTAACGCGTTCACCCAGGCGCTTGCTGCGGTAGGCGTCTACATCCCGAATGACATCATAACGCAGGCCTTGCAGGCATCAATCGCGTCCCCGGCCCCTCAGGCCTCAACCCCGGCCCCTCAGGCCTCAACGCCGGTCCCTCAGGCCTCCAACGTCGAGACCCCTCAGGTCCACAGCTCTTCCTCGTCTCCTGCCTCGTCCGAGATGGACTGCGAATCGGTCGCATCCTCTCACGCGTCGCGTCGCAAGCGTACCGCTCCCGGGAGCGACTCCGAACCCGCGTCTGATACGTCGTCAGATGCCGTC
Source organism: Marasmarcha lunaedactyla (assembly GCA_923062675.1). NCBI lineage: Eukaryota > Metazoa > Arthropoda > Insecta > Lepidoptera > Pterophoridae > Marasmarcha > Marasmarcha lunaedactyla. Next base: position 925,051 of record CAKLPU010000002.1, read on the forward strand.
ACCTTAACCGGCTCTCCTGAGCCCGCGTTTCAACTTGTCGCCAAGCGCTCCAAGAAGCGCTCGAAGAAAGCTTCGGTATCTTCAATACCCGAGCCCTCCCCGGTGTCTTCAACACCAGCCCCCGCGCCGTTAAAATCGCTCGTAGTAACCGCGTCTCCGTCGGTCACATCGAAGCCAGCGACGCGCTGCGCTCCCGTCCCGCCGAAGCCTCAGCTCCCTCCGCCCGTATTCCTGCGTGAAAAAGCGCGCTGGACCGCGGTTTCTAACTTGTGCAAAGAGCACAAAATTAATTACTTAAAAGCCGCCAACGCTGGCGATACAATCAAAATTCAAGAAGCGACCGTCGACGACTTCCGCGCGTTTACCAGGTTACTCTCGTTAAACCAAATCGCGTATCACACCTACGCCCTCCCGGAGGAGCGTAAGATCCGCGCAGTACTACGGGGCGTCCCGTTCGAACTCAGTAACGAAGACATTCTCGAGGACCTTAAGTCTCAGGGTTTCCCGGTCACAGCAGTGCACAAGATGCACTCCAACCGCGGTAGGCGTTTTCCCTTAGCTTTAGTAATCCTGTCAAATACTCCCAACTCGAAGGAGATTTTCAAAGAGGCTCGCACAATCTGCGGACTCTCGAACATCTCCGTCGAGCGTCCCAACCCCCGCGGTCACCCTGGGCAGTGCCACCGCTGCCAGCTATATGGCCACGCAGCGGCTAACTGTTCAGCTCCCCCCAGGTGCGTAAAGTGCCTGGATCCCCACTTCACTAAGGAGTGCACTCGCACTCCCGAATCCACTTCCCCCCCTGCCTGTGTGCTGTGCGGCCAGTCCGGCCATACAGCTAACTACAGGGGTTGCCCGCGCGCTCCGCGCTCCACCACCAAGAGGGTCGCGCCTAAACCGGCGCCGCCGCTCACTCCCGCTAACTTCCCGCCGCTGCGCAACCGGGGTCCCCCGGAAGCAAAGCCCGTTCAGCCGACGCCTACTCCGGCTCTGTCTTGGAGGCAGCATCCGGCCGTCCCGCCTGCACCTTCCCGTCCCACCCCAGCTCCCGTAGCTTCCGTAGGGCCGCGTCCCACTTTGTCATCTTCACCTCAGTCGTCGTTGGCTGAGGACATGAAGACCGTGTTCGACGTCATCCAAAACGTCGACATTAACGAAATTTCCGTACTCGCACGCAAACTGCGAGCCGCCCGCTCTCCTCAAGAGCGTTTATTCGCGTTAGCCGAGCATCACTCGCTCCTAAGTTCGTTGTAAATTCTTTATTTTTGTATAAATTCGTAAATAAATAAATTTAATGTCTAGACCCGCGAATCCCGCGTCCAGTCGTATTAAACCTAAGGGCTTATCTCTAGAATCTTTTAACGCTCGTTGCCTTAGCACTAACCTTCCCGAGATTAAACTGTTCCTTCAGAACAAAGAACCTGACTTATTCCTTCTCCAGGAGACAATTCTTACTCCAAACCGCTCCAGGGGATTCGCTATACCTAAGTACGCGTTTATTCGTAACGATAGGCCCAACTCCGACGGTTTCGGTGGCACCGCTATATATTACAAAAGAGGCTTCCATTGCTGTCCTCTCCCTACCCCTCCTCTCCTCAACATGGAGGCCACTGTGTGTAGATTGGCTATGACTGGTCATCCGACCATCATCATAGCTTCAATCTACATACCTAGTGGTACCAGACCAATCCGCAGCGACTTTGAGGCCATTCTCGCCCTCGGCCATTCAGTCATTATGTTCGGAGACTTTAACTCCAAACATACTGACTGAACGTGCCTATCAACTAACACCAGCGGTATCGCTCTCCTCGACATCACTAACTCCCTTGACTTAGACGTCATATCCCCCATCACTCCCACTCACTATCCCAATAACCCGACCTACTCTCCTGACATCCTCGACTTTGCAATTATCAAGCGAATCAATCTTGATCTAAGGTCTATCGAACCGCTCGATGACCTAGGCTCCGACCATCGCCCCGTCTCCCTCGTGCTAGGCGCGCCTAACAATAACGTCACATCTCCTAAGACCTTTACCAACTGGAAAGGTTTTAAAAATACGTTAGTTTCAGCCCTAGAGGCACCGAACTCTCCGCTCGCAATTTCGCCCGACCAATTAGATAGCCCGATTAAAATAGATTCAGTAGTCGATACTCTCACTGATGCTATCAACTCAGCCATCAGCGACAACGTTATCATTGCTAAGCAAGGCAAACCCGCGCTTCCCTTAGCCGTTAGCAATCTCATTAAAGCTAAGAACGCGGCTCTCCGGAGAGCCAAGAAATATCCCACGCCCGCATATAGAACAGCTGCGAATCAGCTTCAACGTAAAGTTAGGTCTCGCCTCGCGGAACTCCGTGACACTCAGTTTAACGATCTCATGGAGAATATCTCCCCGTCCCACCAAGCGTATTATCGAATGGCCCGAGCTTTACGCGTAGACTCCGCCTCTCACGTTCCTCCTCTCACTCGTCCCGACGGCACTATTGCCTTCGAAGTCGAAGAGAAAGCCAAATGCTTCGCCGACAGCATAGCGGCACAATGTTCGCCCAGCACGCAACCCGCGGATCCCTCCCACATCCAGGCGGTGGAGGCCGAAGTTCTCCGCAGAGAATCTCTCCCTATCACCGACGACCCCGTCACAGTCTCTAATGATGAAATCTTGCTTCTCATTAGAAAGCAAAAGTCCAAAAAGGCTCCGGGTGCGGATGGAATTTCAAACCACGCACTTAAGCACCTGCCACAGCAGGTGCTTACCTTGTTAGCTATCATCTTCAATGCTACTTTCCAAAAACCTGGAAAGAAGCGACAGTCATAGGCATTCCCAAGCCGGGTAAACCTTGTGACGGTACCAACTCGAACTGTGTATTTAAAATGGGAATATAATCTCAATATACCTACTATTGGGATTTGGCAATATTTATTTTCAAAAGTTGCTATAAAATACCTTTTGACATACTACGTACTTGTGTATAATGATAGTCGTAATTGTAGATGTTTATAAGAAGTAAAAGTTAGTTAACGAAAAGGAAGCGATCTTAATATAATTTGTTCCTTTACGGGACTATGGAGCTTCTAAATGAAACTCTGACTTCTTGCAGACTTGATTTTAATTATAAAACAATATTGTTTCACAATGATGTGGTTTGAATGACGACCAGAGATAGAATAAGTAGGTAGGTATATAATGCAAATAATTGAATGAATCATACGCCTGTAAAATAAAGATAGCAAAGTTGTAGCACCCAAACATTGTCTATGAATAACGTTAGGTGGGCACCTACGTGGTCAGCAGTTAGCTGGCGTTAACACATTTTATTGATTAAAATTACGACGAACGAGTGGTGTAGTGGTGGGCGTCCTTGCCTCTTGAGCTGGGGGTCCCGGGTTCGAGTCCTGGTGGGGGCGTGCATTTGTGTGATGAACGCAGGTGTTTGTTCTTGGGTCATAGTTGTTTTTGTGTTTGTATATGTATGTTTATTCTGTAGAGTTTCTCTCCCTTTGTTAAATACGATCCTTTCAGTAGTAATTATTTATAGGAAAAATAAGTAAGGGATGCTTTCGCATCTACACATTGATTATAACACAAAGGTTCATTCATTTATAACAGTTTATTATTCTTTGCTTCGAGATATCATTTGAAACTTAATGCTAGTAATAGGGTTTATAGTCGCAAGTGCGTTGTATGCGTGTGGTGCACCGTGAGAAAAGAATTCGCTCGTTTGGGTATAAATAGGGCAGTAGGCCGCAGAGTGGGACCTCGAGCGCACGTCGATCGCAGACGCCTTCCCGCTCTTTTAGCCCCCGCGCTAATTGAGCACCCAAATTTCATAGTTGTTTACCGTACTAAGTTTCTAACGCCGTTTTCACGGCGGACAGTGGCTCGTCAACCGTACTTCTAATAAGTTTCTAACGCCGTTTTCACGGCGAATAGTGGCTTGTTAACCGTACTTCGTGGAACGTGAGCTTCGTCGACGGGAATTCGTTGTTCCAGGACTTCAAGTGCCGTGTTCGAGTAAGTTATCCGCGTCGTTCTCAACCGCCCTACTGCGTGTAGGGTGGTTTTAGGAAGTTAGTCATCGTTGTTAGGTTCATATATTGTCCCTCCCCAACCCCTCCGCAATGGCTTCCCTAAGCTCTGATGAGATTAGGAAGAAGTTAGCTGATAGTATCGGTGCTGAAGGCATATATATAAATGCTGACAAGTTCCGTTTCCTTGATTCTCTTATCCCGCATATCATGGCGTTAACTCCACCAATGGCCCCTCAGGCCACCCCAGTCCCCCAGACCCCTCAGGTCTTAGGCCCTCCCGCGTCCCCTTCCTCCAGTGACATGGAGTGCGAAGAAAACGCCCCTCCGCGCCGCAAGCGCGCACCCGCGACCGAGTCATCCTCGGATGCCACCCCAACTGGCCCTGATGAGCCTCCCTCTTTCACCCTTGTTAAGAAGCGCTCTAAGAAGCGCTCGAAACAAGACCCGGCGCCCTCGGCGCCCGTCCCTACACCCCCTGCGGCGTCTTCAACGCCAGCTGCCCCGGTGTCTTCAACACCCGCTCCGGCCCCGACTTCTGTCAAGGCCAAGGTCCCACCACCCATTTTCCTTCGGGAAAAGGGTAAATGGACTGAGGTCTCGACATTGTGCAATGAGCACAAGATCCTTTACACCCGAGCGGTAAACTCGGGTGAATCTATTAAAATCACTGTCTCGTCGATAGACGGTTTCCGAGCTTTGACTAAGCTCCTCACCGATAAGCAATATGCTTATCACACTTATGCTCTGTCAGAAGAGCGTAAGATCAGAGCGGTACTCAGGGGAATCCCGTTCGAATTATCGAACGAGGCCATCCTGGAGGATCTGCAGTCCCAAGGCTTCCCGGCACTCGCGGTGCATAAAATGCACAGCAAGTACGGGAGGCAACACCCTCTCGCTTTGGTGATTCTCGCCAACGTCCCCAAGTCCAGAGAGATCCTGAAAGGGGTTAGCTCTATTTGCGGCCTCTCTGGGATCTCAATCGAGGCGCCTCATCGCCGCGGTCATCCCGGCCAGTGCCATCGGTGCCAACTGTACGGGCACGCGGCAGCCAACTGCCGCGCACCGCCCAGGTGCGTCAAGTGCCTGGTCCCGCACTTCACTTAGGAGTGCAATCGCACTCCTGAAACTCCCTCTCCTCCCGATTGCGTGCTTTGTGGCCAGTCCGGCCACACCGCAAATTACAAGGGCTGCCCTCGTGCATCCCGTTGTATGCGCTCCAATTTCAAAAGGACGGCGCCCAAACAGGCCCCGCGCCTTTCTCAAGAAAACTTTCCGCCGCTGCGTAGCCGGGTTCCTCCGGCTTCTAAGCCTGCACAGCCCAGGCCTGCCCCAGAAAACTGGAGGCAGCGCCCCACATCGAATCCCATCCCGGCTCCTCGCCCATACAAACCCACTCCTCAATCCTCCGTAGCAGACGATATGCGTATCGTCTGCGACGCTATAAAAAATGTCGATGTTAGTGAAATCGCAGTCTTAGCCCGTAAACTTAGGGCTTCACGTACTCCGACAGAGCGTTTGCTAGCTCTGGCGGAGCATAGTTCCCTTCTCAATTCATTGTAGGTTCATTAAAATGAATTGATCCCTAAATCATGCTTCGGCCGACCTCTGCCCAGCCCCGGCTTCACCGGAGGCTGCCCAGAACGGCCACCAACTCATGTCCCTTTGAGCACCTTCAGTGCAACTTTCACTACAGGCGGAAGACCCGCTAGCGGGTCTCCGCCAGCGCGCCCAACTTCCCGACGGGTGTCGCTTCCGATGAAGGCTAAAGGTATACGCTTACCACAGCCAACAGGTGGTTTTTAGTGGGTAGGTGCCATTCTGGTGAGTCCCACATAACCCCCCCGCAGAGGAATTTACCTGCGGGCGGGTATGCATGACGCATCTTCCACCTCCCTCCCGTGAGGGTGCCTCGGCAGCAAAAAAAAAAAAAAAAAACAGAGTGGGACACTGGATTTTCAGCTTCGGGTTCGGGAACATTCGATCTTTTGATTTGTCGGGAAGGGAAAGTAATCCAAAAGTTCTGCCGGTTTGTACATAGTCAAAGTTTTAATTTAAAGTAGAATACAGTGTTGTGTTTGAAGGTGGGTCCTGTCTTTGGGTGAGTGTTTATTTTATTTAATACTGTAGGACAAAGTAATAGGGAATTTAGGTTTCAGCAAAGTTCTGCCAGGTCGTAATAGTTTAATTATCGAGCTTAGATTATTTACATATTAGTTTAGATTATTGAGTTTGGTGGTGAATCTTGTTTTAGTGAGTTTTTATTTTATTTAAATTGTTAGGGTAACTTAATAGGGAGATTAACTTTTAGATTATATTTATTTAAATTTGGCCTTGATTTATTTATTAAAATTTTGTGTATTTTATTCTTTATATATTTACTATTATATATATTTATTTATATATATGTTTATATATATATCTATATACTTACATTTCATATTTTGATTTTATTTATATTAAAAGTAATTAACCACACACACACAGAACACAATACATACACACTAAAAATGCTGTCATTTGTGATGTGCTTATATTTGCCTAAATATAATGTATTTATGGATTGCAATGGTGAGATATTCTAAAAGGTTATTTGATTGAATCAAAATAATTTATCTAACATACATTTGTACACTGAGTGTGATTATCTCCAACTTGGTGAAGTTTGCAGAGGTGATAAGTTAGGATATCTATCTCTTTATTTTCTTTCTTTATCTTTAGGTATGTCAATTGGCTCACAACCACTGTCGTGAAGTCTCTTGTAACCATTTTCAATAATCTGGGTTTCTGGTGTTACGACAGGATGACATTCCGGTGCATCAGCTTCAGTGAGAAAGTTGGTTCTGGAACTTCTTGACTAAATAATTGACAAATTCAAACAATTCAACAAATTCCTTCCTTCATTTATGTTCATTTTGTGACTTGTTAACTGGCATAAGACCAAACAGTGGTTGAAGTTTCATGTAATCAATTTCAATGATCTGAGCTTCTGGTGTTACGACAGGATGACACTCCGGTACATCAGACTCAGTGAGAAAGTTGGTTCTGGCGCTTCTTGGCTGTAAGTATAATTAACAAATGTTATAGAATGAATTATAAATCTAATTATTTCTCTTCTTCATTCATATATTTATTTCATGAATTATTAACGAACGTAATATTAAACAGTCGTTAGAGTTTCTATTTTCATTCTCATTGTTCTGACTATCTGTTGATGCGACAAGGACGAGTTCCGGCTCACCAGACTCAGAGGGAGATTGGATTTGGAAATTCTTGGCTGAATAATTGACAAATATTAAAGATTCTTATTTCTTTCCTACATTTATGTTCATTTTGTGACTTGTTATCTGGCATAAGACCAAACAGTGGTTGAAGTCTCTTGTTATCAATTTCAATGATCTGAGCTTCTGGTGTTACGACAGGATGACCCTCCGGTGCATCAGACTCAGTGAGAAAGTTGGTTCTGGAACTTCTTGGCTGAATAATTAACAAATGTCATGGAATGAATTATGAATTGGATTTGGAAACTCTTGGCTGAATAAATAACAATTATCATGAAATGGATATATCAATTACCCTTCTGTGTAATTAATGAGATCTGTGCAAAATGATCCAACTTGGAGACCACACTACTCAGTTTAAAATAAAATATCTACAAATTTGGGTTTTGTAAGATAATTAACTTTATTCAGGATTGTGGAATTTATTGTTAGTTTTATTTATTCTCACAATCTCACCATATGCCATCTTCTACTAATCTTATAAATCTATCTTCTTACAATGTATTATTATGCATTACTAACACTCGGGTGTTGGATTGGTGAATCCTGGAGAGAGAAAATCAAAAAATGAAAGGATGTCTCTCACATGAATAGGGCGAGGATAGGGGCCCTACTCACACCCCATTTTTTATAAATTCCCAATATACTTTAATTCATCAAACCTATTTAAACAGTCCTTTATTACCTTATATATCTTTTATTATATATTATATTATATGTACTTATTATATTATATTTTTTATATCTTTTTATAACAATAGCATTTACTTTCATTCTTAGGTACCTTCTTTGTTTCTTATCTTTGTCACATACCTCGGAAAAGAACTTGGTTACTATACAACACAACGTAGAGTCCTACCCAACCTTAGACGATCACGCCAAATAAATATTGTATTTTTATTGATAATGTTTTATCTCGTGCCAATTATAATTGCTCATTCTATTAGCTGAAGGTTTTATAAATATTTTGGATAAAAAGTATTAGAATGAAGTTTGATAGTTATATGCTAGGTTTTATATTATGTTTATGTATTTATTTCAAGTTTATATTTATGACATTCCCTTATATTACACATTATGATGATGTTGAGATTGGGGGGGTGGTCGTTACAATTCGGTGCCGTGACCAGGATAAGTAAAAAGGAGGTAGATCATTAGTAAAATTAGTTAAATATTACTGTGGTTTAGTATAGTATATACCTTAGTATTAACTAAGTATATATTCGTAGAATGAGTATTATGGGCATAATATTTGCTTAAAATGTATTTAAATTTCAGTGGCTTCAAGGCCACAATTTGTTGCTTGTGACCTAGGTCGAGGTTTGAAAATGTGACAGAGGTTTGAAATAAGTGGGGGCGACTATTGTAATGTTTAAAATATTTTTGATCATTTTGTATATATATGTGTATCTATGTGTATGTGATAATTTTATATTTATTATGACACTGAAACATTCAAGCAACACATGATTACACCACCAAACTTTAGTTTGTTTTTATTATTTTGTTTATTTTTATTATATATTTTGGATTCAAACATTTAACAGTTTATTTGTTGTGTAGATCTTCACATATACTAGATTATATGTTTTTTGGATAGTGTTTTTTTCCTTTTTCTTTAAATTAGCTGGATGATACAAATGAGATTTAGTAAGCAAAGTGGTATTTTAGGTAAAACTTAGGCAATTTTGTGAAAATGTATTTTTCCTTAACAATTCACATATTATTTAAACCTTAATTGTAAGTTTCAGAAAATTTAGGTAGATATTTCATGCATAGATTTAAATATTTGCTTTACTGTCTTTATTTTTAGCTATTTGTGTTGTTATTATCAATAATAACTGAAATATTCAAGGAGAAAAGGTAAGGTTTTGTTTATTTTTTTTATTTAATTTTTATGCAATTTTGATTTTTATTATGATTCTATTTTTGTTTTCTATTATTTCTTTGTTTTTCATTTTACAATTTGTTATGAGTGTTATTTTCAGGACTTTTTATTTATTATTTATTTTCCATTGGTTGTGTTCTTTTCAGCATTTACTTTATTTTTCGGTTTCATGGTTGTAGAATGGTTTTGATTTAATACTTTTAGGTATTATGGCTAAAGGTTAAAAGGGTATTACCCTTAGATAGTAGTTTATAATTCAACTATATTCAAATGTACTGTTTAACATAATATCAAATTTTCTTTTTGGGTTAGATAACACTGTTCTATAATATTCTGTTAGATCAATTAATTGATTGATCTTATTGTAGGTTAATTTTTACGCCTTCATTGATAGGTTATTCTAGAATTCTGAGATGTTTTACAGGTTTGTTTATTTGATTTAATTAGATTTAGGTAAGCTACAAATCAGGTGAATGTAGGGTGTTTTAGTTTTTTTTAATTACTTATTTAGGAAAGCTATTGTTTTTATTAGGTACGTTATTAGTTGAATATTAAAATAACTACAGAATTGAATATTTTGTAATTACTGTTATATTATTTTGTTTCACTGGAGGTCTAAATAGGCAGTTTTAAGTTAAATGTAATAGTATCTTATTATGATTCATATTAGTAATTTCTAAATGGTAATATAGAGGGTAATTCATGGAATTAATCTCGCACAATACACATCTTGTAATTCATTTGTTTATAGTTTTATAAAGAAATTTCTAAAATGTTTATATATTATGAGTTATAAAAAAGTTACCTAAGAACAATGTTTGACCAAAACATTGTATAAACCACTCACTTACTTCAAAAGAAAGTGTTTCAACTCACACGTAATTCATAGGCCGAATAATAGAGCTTTCTTCTCATTTGACCACTTAAGTGGATATTTTTTCATTAGTGTTTAACATGTTCAAGTGGAGAATTTTAAATGTTACAGCATTAGGTTACTAAAACAAAGAACAAGACGTGTTTGTTAACGTGTGAGAAACCCACTTGTTAACGTATTCAAAGAACTAATCTAAGTGTTATAGCATTAGTTATTTAGAACCAGTGTTTGTTAGTTTAACGTGTAAAAAGATCCATTTAGAAACGTATCCAAATAAATAATTTTAAATGTTATGGCATTTAGTTACAGTAATTTATCGGGCAACTCGGTTATGTTTACTTTTCATTTCCTTACAGTTATTTATTTATATTAGAAAGACTGTGCGTCTGTTTAATTTTTTTTATTGCTTGCGGTGACATCTGACAGTTGACAGTAAACTAAAACGAAATGATTCTATGTGTTGAGTCACAATCATCATTGTTTCTATGTGTTGTTAGTTAAAATATAGTTTTATAATTATGCGTCTGTTTTATAAAATTAGAAAGATTGTTGAGGTTTTCAAAGAATTTAGGAGATGAATTTTGTTTAGACAAATTGCTTTAGATAGACACTTTAATCTTTTGATGTAATGATTTTAATCTTTTAAAAATAATGGTTTCGGGAATTCAGGATAGTTAAATTACAAAGTCTTATGTTAGGTTTAATTTAATGTAATGATTATTTAAAAAAAAAAAGGTTATCATTTCCGGTTTTGACTAACTCTGGTCGATCAGGATTGGTCGGTAGATAGCGAATAGGCGTGCAGTTAATTCACAACGTGGTTTTTTGGCGGGAATCGAGCACATGGTTGGTTTCGGTACCCTGGGAAGGGGATTCGGATAGGAAGATGATTGAGTGACGGACAGCGGAGAGCAATAGTGAAAAAGTAATATTACACTTATTAAAATATTATAATACATTGTAAAAGTAAATAAGTTCTAAGTGTTTTCTGGAATAAACTAAACAAATAACATTATTATTATTATATCCTGTGGTTTTACTACAAATCAGAAGTGGTAAGTACCTGTGTCTCTTTATTTTACTCACACTTTTGTTTTCGGCCTATGGAAATAATTTATTTGTCTTTGGAATCGAGTTCAGTCTTATTGCCATGGCTCCTGTAATTGCTAATTAAACAATATTTGTTCTTGTATATATATATATATATATAACTTTGAATATAAAATGTCTGACTACTCTTATATGCAATCATTGCTTCGGGGTAGTCCACATATTACCTGATAATTTGATCACAGGTATATTTAAGGCTATGCAGTAGGCTAAATGTAAGATCAGTGGCAGAAACGCAGTAAGAGACCTCCAAATATGCATTCGAACAGCTTGAATAGTACACCGTGAAAATTAATGTCGGTTCAAGGTCACCAAAGACATGTTAATATTAAGTTCATAGTTTATTAAGGGGGATGTAAATTTTGGTTATTTTTGACGTCTGACGCCTAGTTTTAAATGAAATTAAGATAAGTCTAATTACTTCTAAATTATGTGGTGCTGATGTGTAATGACTGCTAAAGTAAGCCTTATTATGACTTAAATGCAAATATTAATGGAAAAACAATAGAGATAAAGGTACAGTCCAAATGTTTCAATAATTTGTATTCTTTAATTAAAATAAATATTACAGCAAACTTTTATTAGGTAATCAGGCTTAATGATCATAAGGTGCCATTATGTAGTGTCTGCTGAAGCTGGCGACATCACTTTAATGTGAATATTAATTAAACAAAAATAATGATTAAAGTACAGATAAAATGTCTCAATAGTTTGTGTCCCTATTTTAAATTAATTGAGCTGTAGAGAGATTATAATATTTAAAGTGAACGTTTAGTAAAAACTACCATTTTATAGAGAGAATGGTTTAAATTACGTTTGATTGCTACCTTCAAATATATGGGATTGCTTTATTGCTGTGATCCTTATTGCACTTTTAATATTTTAAATGAAATTCACGTTTCTGTTTCTGAGTTCCAGAATATGGAGAACTTCCGTGAGACATCTCAGAGGCGGCGCCTTGGTACTCCTGAACAAGGAACGTCGAAGCTTGATCGAGATATCAGGCGTAGCCGCAGCCGAAGTCGTCCTAGCAGCGCACGGCGATCTAGAAGTCGAAGTCGCATTCACGGCCGTGACCAAACAAGCCCCACCCTTAGCCACGAACGCTTGCGGGAACGCGAGCTGATGCTGGAGCGTGAACGCGAGCGACTTCGAGACCTGGAAGAAGAAGTCCGTCGTGGGCGTAGCCAACTACGTTCAGGACTTACCAAGCATGACGATCGACGTCCAAGACAATCTGCCTCGCCCACTCGTCATCAATACTTGCAAGATGCGCCTTTTTCGGTTAGTGATGTGGTAGATATACTTAATGGCATTAGATATTCTAATCCCCGACATCCTCAGCCGTCAACGTCAGATGCACCCGTTGGCAACAGCAGCCATATCATTCACAAAAATATTTTACCCGATTTTGACCCAACTTCTAAAAACCAAAGAGTTGATATATGGCTTAAAAAGGTTAATGAGTGCGCCTCCGTTTACGGTTGGGACGAACGAACAACGATACATTTTGCAATGCAAAAACTACAGGGATTGGCCAAAACTTGGTACGAAAGTTTGAACACTATTATGTTTAGTTGGACCGAGTGGCAAAGCAAATTGTCAAGCGCCTTTCCATACGAACAAAACTTTGGCCAATCCCTGGAGGAAATGCTACGACGTAAAAGTAGGTTCAATGAACCCATAGAAGTTTATTTTTACGATAAGTTAGCTTTGCTTAACCAATGTGACATCGAGGGCAAGCGAGCAGTTGATTGTCTTATACATGGCTTAAGTGACAGGACACTCAAGTCAAGCGCCCTTGCTTTAAGATGCACTCACCCGGACCAGCTTTTGCAATTTTTAATGAGTAATAAAGAAACTCCTCAATTTGTTGAACGTTCCTCTTTTAGAAATAAAACGAATAACTTTACTGTTACAAATAATAGAATCATGAATAGGGCTAGCACGAACTCTTCTGATAAAGTCTTTTGTTTCAATTGCAAAGAAGTAGGTCATCCGTTCCTACGCTGTCCGAAACAACTAGTTAAGTGCGCATTATGTTTTAGAGTAGGTCATAAAGCGGAGGATTGCAGAGTCAAACCTGACACCCATAACAAAACTCTGGTTAACAATGTTCAACAATCTTCCGGTTCAGTTAAGAAAACGATGTGTATTTCTAACTCTACAAGCTCTAACTCAAAATTTTTTAAGGAAGTCAGTGTCAATAAAACTCAGATGAAAGCATTTATTGACTTTGGTAGCGAGGTGTCCTTGTTGAAGAAAACAACTGCGAAATCCTTAGGCCTTGTTTGGGATAATCTTCCGACGGTACTTAAGGGCTTCGGAAATGAAAAAGTACCTACTTTAGGTCAAGTAAATGTTGTCCTGTCTATAGATGGAGTAGAAGCGGATGTGTCTTGTCAGGTAGTTGAAGACAAATATCTTGATGTTCCGCTGCTTGTGGGACAAACTTTTACGGAGCAACCACATGTGGTAGTTTATAAAAATACTAATCAATTGAATTTCTTTAATATTAGTGGGGAAATGCCTTTTTATCAGACTGAAGTTAATGACGATCAATCAGTGAAGGTTTCGGTTGTTTCTCGTATAAAGCTATGCGGCCCAGCTATAGTCAGGGCAATTGTAGACCCTCAGTCCAATGGTGAGATCTGGATGCAAAGTAAAGTGGCTGGAAGGCCAAATCAGCAGTATATAATCTGTGGAGGGATCTATCAAGAACAGGATGGGAAAGTCAATGTTTATGTCGCTCCCCTTTCGGTTTTTGGCATTATTAGTGAAGGTATTTTCAGCAGAGCAACTAAAGTCCAGGTAGTTAGCAAAATTATTTCATCTCCCATGGTAAATCGTACAGCTTGTCGTCCTGTAGATGAAAAGCTGGTAAAAATAGGTGATACAGTGAATGAAGACGACAAGGTAAGATTATTCGAACTGCTCAATAGTTTTAGTCATTGCTTTGCATCTACGCTAAAGGAGCTTAGGTGCACTCATGTTACCGAGATGTCTTTAGAGCTGAACAGCAAACGTCCAGTCGTTTATCGCCCGTACCGACTGTCCCATAAGGAACGCGAAATAGTAAGAGAAATGGTTGGAGAGATGCTTGACGCAGGCATAGTCAGGGAATCTGTGTCGGAATATGCCAGTCCGATAATACTAGTGCGCAAAAAGGACGGAAAATTACGAATGTGTGTTGATTACAGAATGCTAAATTCAATTACTGTCAAAGAAATCCTATGCCAAATATTGAGGATGAAATTGCTCGATTATCAGGACAGGCATATTTCGTCACATTAGACTTAGCATCAGGATACTACCAAGTACCAATTTCAGAGCAGTCTCGGCCGCTTACCTCGTTTGTTACACCGGACGGCCAATACGAATTCAATCGGATGCCGTTCGGTCTAGCAAACGCTCCCGCAGTTTTTCAGCGTATGATGCTATAAAAGGTTTGGTAAAAGACTTATAATTTTATTACTGTATTTCTTTATTTTATTTAGTCTAGTTCAACAGTTTACAATAGATCCACATGACATGATCAACCACCGATTATGCTATCTAATGTTACCAATCACAATCTATATTTTCTTACACATACATTAATGGTTGTGTTACCAATCTATAACATCCCTCTCTTTTACAAAACAAAACAATAATTAAAATTAAACATAATCCCTCAGACGCAAAGGTTTTCTTATCTGTCTACCAAATCTAGTATATTTCACATTATTGTTCTCTTCTACGATTCCATTTGAGTTATTACAATATTTATTATTAGTTACATCACTAGAACATTCTTTCAGACTATCTTTTACAGAACTAAGGCATTCACTATTATTTTCAATTACATAGTCATTATTGACATTACAATTTATTTCTTCATATAGAGACTTATCCCTATACCTCCCTCCTTTAATTAAATCTTTCCTATTTCTTCTTATAATCTGACCATCTTCATTCCTTACTATATAAGATCTAGGTTCTACAGTTTTATCTAATACAACAGCACTCTTATGTGGACCTGAATCATTTTCACTTTTAATTTTAACATAATCTCCTTTTTGCAATGCAGGTAACTCTCTACTTCCAAAATCAAATCTTACTTTTTGTATACATTGTCTTTCTTTTAACTCATTATGAAAACTACTTCTTACATTTGGTTTAAATTTTGATAAATTAGGTAACAAATTTTTTACAGTTCTATTAAACATAAGCTCTGCTGGTGTCGTACCACTACCTGAAATTGGTGTGTTTCTATAAGCTAACAAACCTAAATATACATCTTTATTTTCAGTAATAAGTTTCTTTAAAATTCTTTTAACAGTCTGTATGTATCTCTCCGCTAAACCATTTGACTGATGAAACTTAGGACTTGTTATTTTATGAATAAAATTCCACTGTTTACAAAAATTTTTAAATTCAAAACTAGTAAATTGTGTACCTGAATCTGAATACATAAGTTCCGGAATGCCAAATCTAGCAAAAATTTCTTTCAATGTGTTAATTGTACAATGAGTTGACAATGAGTCCAATTTCTTAATTTCAACATACTTACTAAAAGCATCAACAACTAACATGTATGAACTACCTCTTAAAAAAAATATATCTACTGAAACAATTTCCCATACATTTTTAGGAATTTCTTTACAAATCATAGGTTCTTTTCTGTTTGAGTTTTGATACTGTTTACAAACATCACATGTACTCACATAGTCTTCTATGTGTTTGGACATAGATGGCCAAAACACAGATTTTCTAGCCATAGCTTTACATTTGTCAACACCCATATGTGCATAATGTATCCTATACAACATTTCTTTTCTGTATTTTCTTGGTATTACCAATTGAGAACCCTTCAAAAGCAACCCATTACACTCAGATAACTCATCTCTATAACTATAGTATGGTTTTGCTAAACTGTCAACATCACACTTATTGTTAGGCCAGCCTTCTTTTACATATTTTATTACCGACTGTAATTCCAAATCAACACTAGTTTCTTCTTTTAGTAATTTGCTTTTCTGATCTGATATTTTATAATTAAAATTCATAATCATGCATACATGAGCTTCAATATCTTGTTCATAAGTTTCTGTGTTATTCTCATTATTAATGTAAGACCTACTTAAATGATCTGCTACAACTAAATCTTTACCTGGTTTATATCTTAATTCAAAATCATAACCTTGTAAAGCCATTCTTATTCTCTGCAATCTAACTGGACATTTATAAATTGGTTTTGAAAAAATTGACACAAGTGGTTTGTGATCGGTTTCAACAACAAACTTTTGTCCAAAAATATACTGATAAAACTTCTTTACTCCATACAATATTGCTAAGCTTTCTTTTTCTATTTGACTATAAGATATCTCTGTGGAAGTCATTGACTTTGAACTATAGGCTACCGGTTTATCTTCCTGTAACAATACTGCACCTATACCATTTTTTGACGAATCTACACTTAAAACAATAGGTTTATTACAATCAAAATATGACAAAACAGGAGGTTCACACAAAATTTTCTTTAATTTATTGTATGCATTTTGCTGTTCATGCGACCAACTAAAACAAACATCTTTTTTTATTAATTCTCGAAGTGGAGCTGTAATACTGGACATATTTGGAATAAACTTTGCAACATAATTTAACATACCTAAAAATCTTTGAACTTCCTTTTGATTTTGAGGAGGTTTCATCTCCGTTATAGCTATAATTCTCTCTGGATCTACTCTGATACCAGACTCTGATAAAATGTGACCTAAATATTTCACCTCTTTTAAACGCAATTGACATTTATCCTGATTAAATTTAATATTATGTTCCTGAGCTCTAATCAAAACTTTTTCTAAAATTTTACTATTATCTGCCTCATTCTTTGAAAAAATCAATAAATCATCGCAATAGTTCACTACCCCTTCTATATCTTTGAAAATATTAGCAAAAACACGAGCAAAAACTTCTGGACTAGACACTAAGCCATAAGGTAATCGATTAAAACAATACCTCCCATATGGAGTATTAAAGGTAGTAAGCTCCCTTGAGTTTTCCGATAAAACAATATTCCAA
Source organism: Marasmarcha lunaedactyla (assembly GCA_923062675.1). Lineage (NCBI taxonomy): Eukaryota > Metazoa > Arthropoda > Insecta > Lepidoptera > Pterophoridae > Marasmarcha > Marasmarcha lunaedactyla. The sequence continues at coordinate 942,296 of CAKLPU010000002.1, forward strand.
AATCCATTTTTAGCATCTAACACAGTAAATACTTTACTACCATTTAGTTTGGATGTGATTTCATCAAGTGTGGGCATCATATATTGTTCTCTTTGTATTTGTTTATTTAAATGTTGTGGATCTAAACATAACCTTACATTCCCATTACTTTTCATAGTCAAAACTAATGAACTAACAAACTCAGTAGGTTTCTCAATTTTAGATATAATTTGCAATGTTTCAAGCCTTACTAACTCTTCTTTCAGCTTGTCCATTAATTTAAAAGGCACATGTCGAGGGGTTTCCACTTTTGGTTCATAATTCGTTTTTAACTTGATATCATACTCAAAATCTTTTATTCTACCTATACCACAGAAAACATTACTATACTTTTGAAATAAGGGATCCATATAGTTGTTTACAGACTTATTCTCTTTCTTTTCATAATTATTTACTTTACATATGGTTCTATTTATCAATCCTAACTCTGTCAAAGTTTGTAATCCTAAAATAGGCATTAGAGGTTCTTTAGTCACTTCAAACATTAGAAGCTTCACTTTATTATGAATTTTGCATTTAATGCTTACCCTTCCTACTGTTGGAATTGGTTGACCATTATAATTTGATAATTTTAAATATGACTTTTCTATTGGCATATTGTATCTTTTACATATTGATTTGCTTATCACATTACACTCAGCCCCAGTATCAAGCTTAAATAATATAGATTTCTTGTCATATTCTATAAATTGCACATTTTCACTCCATGTTAAGTATGGGTTCTTACAACTATTGACATTACCTACAGTGAAGTTATAATTCTTTTCTTCTTGAGACACATTTACATGATGCACTTGTTTTTTAAACTTACACATATTTGAAAAATGACCCAGTTTATTGCAAAAATTACAGTTCTTTCCAAACGCTGGACACTGTTTTCTTTCATGCACAAAGCCACAATATTTGCACAATAGATCATTCGCTTGAGTATTTCTATTTCTCGTCATGCTTTTCTCTCTTCCTTTAGGCTCTTCTTTCTTCTTATTTCCATAATTCCTTCCTCTACTCATACTCTTTTCTCTTCCTCTAAACTGTTCCTTCTTTATATCTATTTTACTCATCATTTTTTCACCTTCAAGTTGCCTCAACTGTTCACATGCTATTTCTGCCGCCTTACAAATCTGCATAGTTCTCTCTAGAGTCAATCCTCGTTCCCTCAATAATCTATCTTTCAGCTTCACATCCTTGATGCCAGCAATTATTCTATCTCGGATTAATCTATCTTTTAGTTCACCGAAATTGCATTCTTTACTCAACTTTTTCAGTTCAGTGAAATAACTATCAAAACATTCGTTTTCATGTTGATTCCTTGTGAAAAAAACGTGCGAGTTTATACATTCGTTTTGTTCTGGAACAAAATATTTTTGAAATTTTGCAATTAGACTATCATAAGTCTCTTTGTCTTCTTCTTCAAATGTTAAATAGATCTCTATGCAATCTTCTCCTAAGCAGTGTAATAATAAGGCCGTTTGAACTTCATTTTGTTTGGTGTCGGCACCCGACGCTTTTCTATATATTTCAAACTTGGTGCGCCATTTTTTAAACGCCTCCGCAGATAGTTCTTTTAGGGCTTCCGGGGGTTTTAATCCTGAAATTCCTGTTGCACCTTCCATTCTTCAAGGCTACCTCAGCGCCATATAAAAGGTTTGGTAAAAGACTTATAATTTTATTACTGTATTTCTTTATTTTATTTAGTCTAGTTCAACAGTTTACAATAGATCCACATGACATGATCAACCACCGATTATGCTATCTAATGTTACCAATCACAATCTATATTTTCTTACACATACATTAATGGTTGTGTTACCAATCTATAACAGATGCATAAAGTGCTAGGTTCGTCACGCTTCACGGAAGCTACTTCTTACATAGATGATGTACTTATTTATGGCAGAGATGTAGATGAATGTTTGCAAAGACTTAAAAAGGTCCTTAGTCTGATAGAGGGTGCTAATTTGACTTTGAACCTGTCCAAATGTGAATTTCTCAAAGACAAAATAGGTTATCTCGGTTATGAGATAAGTGCGGCTGGTGTGAGACCGGGGACAAATAAAATTGAAAGCGTTAAAGACTTTCCACGCCCCACTAATCAGCACACTGTACGTCAATTTTTAGGACTTGTCGGATATTTTCGTAAGTAGCCCATCCTCTAAATGTTTTGTTGAGAAAGGAAGTAGCGTGGACTTGGTTGGATGATCAAGAACAATCTTTTCAGACCCTCAAGGAAAGGCTAGTTGACAGGCCCATTCTGGCGATATTTGATCCTGCGGCTGAAACTGAGCTTCATACTGATGCTAGTAAAATTGGTATCGGGGGCATACTTTTACAGCGCTCCTGCGTCGATGAATCGTTTCGCCCGGTAGCATTTTATAGTCGTCAAACATCCCCGGAGGAGAAACATTTCCATGCGTACGAGCTGGAAACTCTTGCAGTGGTATGTTCACTAAGGAAATTTCGCGTCTATCTCTTGGGACTAAACTTCAGGGTCGTCACCGATTGTAGTGCTTTGCGTTCAACATTCTCTAAACGTGATATTATACCACGCATAGCGCGATGGTGGTTGCTTATACAGGAGTTTCAATGCACGGTCGAGTATCGCCCGGGTGCGAGGATGTCGCATGTCGATGCTCTCTCCCGTAATCCAGTTCTCGATACGGAAGGTGAGTCCCCAGGTCAGTACCCAGCTGTGATGTCAATATCGAATGAAGATTGGCTACAAACTTTGCAGCTAGGTGACATGGAACTAAATAGGATTCGGGATATTCTCTCGTCTGACGTAGACGCAGAAGGGCTGAAGTACATAAAAGAAAACTACATTCTGAAAGATCATAAATTATACTATTGTGTTGGTGGCGACAAAAGTAAGCTACGTTGGGTAGTACCAAAGGGGGCAAGATGGCAACTTTGCCGCATGAATCACGATGACATTGGCCATTTTGGGGTGGAAAAGACCCTCGAGCGCATTAAGAAGTCTTATTGGTTCCCCAAAATGACCAGATTTGTAAAAAAGTATGTTAGTGCCTGCATCGAATGCGCTTTCGCCAAAAATACTATATCTAACGAAGGATATTTGCATCCTATTCCTAAAATAGATATTCCTTTCCACACGCTGCATGTTGACCATCTTGGACCTTTTGTGAAATCTAAAAGAGGTAATACTTACCTTTTGGTTGTTGTTGACGGTTTTACCAAATTTATACTTACACTACCAGTCAGGAACACAAAATCGCAAAACACAATGAGAGCGTTAGAGGATGTTTTCTGTATATTTAGAAATCCGGATAGGATAATTAGTGATCGTAGTACCAGTTTCACATCGCATGCTTTTAAACGGTTTTGTCTCGATAAAGGAATAAAGCACATCCTAAATGCAGTGGCTAGCCCGCGGTCGAATGGACAGGTGGAGCGATATAATCGTACCATCCTCAGCTCATTAACTGCTCAAAACTTGAATGGCAATGAGAGAGAATGGGATGAAAAGGTAAGAGTAGTCCAATGGGGCTTAAACAACACTATACAAAAGACTACTGGGAGGACACCAGCGGAGACCATGTTTGGCACTAGTATGAACTCCGAGGTAGATCCAAGGCTAAATGAGATTAGGAGAGAAACACGAGATACTAGCGATGTGATCTCAGTTCGTGATGAAGTCAAGGATAGGGTAGTAATCGAGCAGGAGAAGCAAAAGAAACTGTATGACAAAAACAGGCGCCCAGCGCGTGTTTATTCTGAGGGTGACTTGGTAAAGATTACTAAAACGTGTTTTCAAAATGATGGAAAAAGTAAGAAACTCTTACCATCATTTCTTGGTCCTTACAGGGTGGTATCAATTCTAGGTAATGACCGCTATAAACTTGCAGCCGTTCCGGGGTTAATTGGTACTAAAAATAAAAGAAAAACAACAGTTGCTTCCGATAGAATGATGCCTTGGGTTCATGTTGCTGCTTTAGAAATCAACTCCTCTGATAATGATAGCAATAGTGATAGTGATAAGTCAACTTAGTTCATAACTACAAACACTCTGTACATTTGGAAAGCATAAGTAACTAATGATCTTTTTTTTTTTAAAAAAAAATATTCTGTGTATGTTTTATAACAATAATTTTATATAATGTTTAAGTATATACAATTCTTATTATTGCTTTTTTTTTTCAAAAACTTGTAAATGTTAAAAACTGTAATACACATACAATACTAAATAACTAATTGTTTGATGAACGTGTGTAACTTATACAAGAGAAATCAGTTTATTTCAATAAAGTTATAATCATTTTAAAATACATATTGGATACCTATAATAATAGAAGATAAAGTATATTTTTAAATTATTTTTGAATAGAAAGTTTACAAAGTTTAAATAAGTTGTAATAAAGTTATAATAATAAGTCTGTAGGTTGTAAATAGATGTTGGCATTCAATGATTTAAGGTTAGAAAGTGCTACAATTTACTTGTGTGATTAAGTATGTAATTGAAAAATGATGTCCAGATAAATGGATTTAGAGTTTCAGAAAATGAATAACATAACCTTATATAGTTGTCAATAGTTGGACATATGTATATAATTGTACAGCGAGAAGTGATTGGTTCGCTGTTACGTTATGCATCCGTAAGAAGTGATTGGTTTACGCATGTGTAACGGTGTGTAACGAGAAGTGATTGGTTCGTTACACTGTCAATGGATTGTACCCGTAAGAAGTGATTGATTTACGGATAATAAACTGTGGGTAACGAGAAGTGATTGGTTCGTACCACCACCATGATTCTACCCGTGAGAAGTGATTGGTTCACGGTTAGTAATCATAAAAGTCTAAGTGTTGTGAGAAGTGAATGGTTCACAACATATTTTAGTTTAAACAACATAATTTATTCTTAAAGTATTAATTGATTGTGTTTATTTTTTTTTTCTCTCTCTTTTACTATTTGTTTTATTGTTTGGTTTTGTTATACTTATGTCGCCTATCAATTCTTACTGATGTTGTTAGATTATTATTGCACGAGGCTGGCCATGTGTTAGGTTCCTTCTGTTCACGTGCATGAGGACATGCACGAGGTCAGGATGGACGAATGTTAGGTTTAATTTAATGTAATGATTATTTAAAAAAAAAAAGGTTATCATTTCCGGTTTTGACTAACTCTGGTCGATCAGGATTGGTCGGTAGATAGCGAATAGGCGTGCAGTTAATTCACAACGTGGTTTTTTGGCGGGAATCGAGCACATGGTTGGTTTCGGTACCCTGGGAAGGGGATTCGGATAGGAAGATGATTGAGTGACGGACAGCGGAGAGCAATAGTGAAAAAGTAATATTACACTTATTAAAATATTATAATACATTGTAAAAGTAAATAAGTTCTAAGTGTTTTCTGGAATAAACTAAACAAATAACATTATTATTATTATATCCTGTGGTTTTACTACACTTACTTACATAATAATCTCAATTTAAACGATTGAAAGAATTCTATTTACCTACTTTGTTGATTGGTCTTTTTTAAAATATTTTAGGTGGAATGTTATTTCGGTGTTTATAATAGTATCTACAAAGATTATCATTTTTGTAGTGTTGGAGTTAAAATAAACCTTTTACAGACAAATACTTTGTTTCGTGTCTATCAAATTATCAATCCATTTTAGGTATTCAGTGAGTTTATGGGTAGTTGTCTGAATAGTGAATGATAGTGTTATTAATTTAAACTTCATTTAACAATTTCGCGTGGGAGTCGATAAAATTAATCAGTGTATTTTTTAAAATAGGTTTATTTGTTAAGAAGTAAAATTATTAGGTCATATACTGAGGCGACCGAGTGGCGTAGTGGTTGGTGGTCCTGCCTCGTGCGCCGGGGGTCCCGGGTTCGATTCCTGGCTAGGGCGTTGGTTTGTGTGTTGAGTATGGGTGGTTGTTCACTGGTCATGGTTGATGAGATTTTGTGTGTGTGTTTGTTCTGCGTTTCCCCACCGTTCGCTGTGTGGTGGCCCGTGGCACGGGCCTGCAGACATGCAGTTGGTTTGGTTGGCTGAGGATTTATTATTTATTTATTTTATATTGTTTCTGTGGAAGGAATTAAGACAGATCCTGAAAAACTAGAGGTCATTAGAAATTTCCCCATTCCTAAGAAAGCAAAACATTTAAGAGCATTTTTATGATTAAGTATCACAGATATATCCCAGATTATAATCAGTCTATTCAAACACTGTTCCAATTGATTAGAAAAGATCAAGTTTGGGTTTGGTCACAAAGAACTCAAAATACGTTTGAACAATTAAAATCATGTTTTTAAATACAATAACGTTACATCATCCAGATTATACAAAACCATTATATTTGCAATCAGATAGCTCAGGAGAAGGGCATTAAGAAGGGCCGAATTAAGATGGACAGTGTTTTGTCCCGAAATTTATTAAATGGAAGTTAAAAGAAATAAATCTTCAATATCTGATTAAAAAAAAAAAAAACAAAAACATTGTAATAATAAAAATATAAAAGGGTGGAGTGTTAGATTAGAATTTTGTGTCAAATTTAATTATGGTTTGAATTTGGGATTGGATTATCAAATGAAAATTTAAAACCTTAGAATAAATAAATTATTATTTATATTATTATCATTATTTTATGTTTTATTATTATAATTATTATAAATTATAAGAAAAAAAAGTTTTCTTTTGAACTAATAGAGTTTAATTGAGCTAGGGAAATATAATAGGAACATGGATAACAAGTACTGCATATAATTTTATACTAATATTTTTCTAAATTTCGTAACGTCATTTTATATCAATAAATATGAAATAAAAGTAAGTATTGCTATTTTTATAGGTTTATATTATGTATAGAAGGAATGGGTAGGTGACTCCGGTACCTTTTTATTAGTTACATAATTAACTTTATAAAAGTTAGTTTTATTATTTCGTCGTCTTATCACTTTTATTAACATTTTACTTAATACTCACATACATAAGACATATATTGTACTAATTTTGATTGGGTTTTGCAAGTTTGATCATAGATCACATAGATATATCTGGAGGGGTATTGGGCGGTCATTTCCGAAAAAAAAGGGGTAGGGGTTTAATTTGTCTCTTTACTAAAATTAAAAGAATAATATTTATCTTGTAAGTTTAAAGGTGCCATTTAATTTTGATATCGGTATAAATACTTCCATTTGTTCCTTTCTATTGTAAATTATTACTCCAGTAAATTTCGTAATAATTTAGGGGGCGATTGTGACGGTACCAACTCGAACTGTGTATTTAAAATGGGAATATAATCTCAATATACCTACTATTGGGATTTGGCAAAATTTATTTTAAAAAGTTGCTATAAAATACCTTTTGACATACTACGTACTTGTGTATAATGATAGTCGTAATTGTAGATGTTTATAAGAAGTAAAAATTAGTTAACGAAAAGGAAGCGATCTTAATATAATTTGTTCCTTTACGGGACTATGGAGCTTCTAAATGAAACTCTGACTTCTTGCAGACTTGATTTTAATTATAAAACAATATTGTTTCACAATGATGTGGTTTGAATGACGACCAGAGATAGAATAAGTAGGTAGGTATATAATGCAAATAATTGAATGAATCATACGCCTGTAAAATAAAGATAGCAAAGTTGTAGCACCCAAACATTGTCTATGAATAACGTTAGGTGGGCACCTACGTGGTTAGCAGTTAGCTGGCGTTAACACATTTTATTGATTAAAATTACGACGAACGAGTGGTGTAGTGGTGGGCGTCCTTGCCTCTTGAGCTGGGGGTCCCGGGTTCGAGTCCTGGTGGGGGCGTGCATTTGTGTGATGAACGCAGGTGTTTGTTCTTGGGTCATAGTTGTTTTTGTGTTTGTATATGTATGTTTATTCTGTAGAGTTTCTCTCCCTTTGTTAAATACGATCCTTTCAGTAGTAATTATTTATAGGAAAAATAAGTAAGGGATGCTTTCGCATCTACACATTGATTATAACACAAAGGTTCATTCATTTATAACAGTTTATTATTCTTTGCTTCGAGATATCATTTGAAACTTAATGCTAGTAATAGGGTTTATAGTCGCAAGTGCGTTGTATGCGTGTGGTGCACCGTGAGAAAAGAATTCGCTCGTTTGGGTATAAATAGGGCAGTAGGCCGCAGAGTGGGACACTGGATTTTCAGCTTCGGGTTCGGGAACATTCGATCTTTTGATTTGTCGGGAAGGGAAAGTAATCCAAAAGTTCTGCCGGTTTGTACATAGTCAAAGTTTTAATTTAAAGTAGAATACAGTGTTGTGTTTGAAGGTGGGTCCTGTCTTTGGGTGAGTGTTTATTTTATTTAATACTGTAGGACAAAGTAATAGGGAATTTAGGTTTCAGCAAAGTTCTGCCAGGTCGTAAAAGTTTAATTATCGAGCTTAGATTATTTACATATTAGTTTAGATTATTGAGTTTGGTGGTGAATCTTGTTTTAGTGAGTTTTTATTTTATTTAAATTGTTAGGGTAACTTAATAGGGAGATTAACTTTTAGATTATATTTATTTAAATTTGGCCTTGATTTATTTATTAAAATTTTGTGTATTTTATTCTTTATATATTTACTATTATATATATTTATTTATATATATGTTTATATATATATCTATATACTTACATTCCATATTTTGATTTTATTTATATTAAAAGTAATTAACCACACACACACAGAACACAATACATACACACTAAAAATGCTGTCATTTGTGATGTGCTTATATTTGCCTAAATATAATGTATTTATGGATTGCAATGGTGAGATATTCTAAAAGGTTATTTGATTGAATCAAAATAATTTATCTAACATACATTTGTACACTGAGTGTGATTATCTCCAACTTGGTGAAGTTTGCAGAGGTGATAAGTTAGGATATCTATCTCTTTATTTTCTTTCTTTATCTTTAGGTATGTCAATTGGCTCACAACCACTGTCGTGAAATCTCTTGTAACCATTTTCAATAATCTGGGTTTCTGGTGTTACGACAGGATGACATTCCGGTGCATCAGCTTCAGTGAGAAAGTTGGTTCTGGAACTTCTTGACTAAATAATTGACAAATTCAAACAATTCAACAAATTCCTTCCTTCATTTATGTTCATTTTGTGACTTGTTAACTGGCATAAGACCAAACAGTGGTTGAAGTTTCATGTAATCAATTTCAATGATCTGAGCTTCTGGTGTTACGATAGGATGACACTCCGGTACATCAGACTCAGTGAGAAAGTTGGTTCTGGCGCTTCTTGGCTGTATAATTAACAAATGTTATAGAATGAATTATAAATCTATTTATTTCTCTTCTTCATTCATATATTTATTTCATGAATTATTAACGAACGTAATATTAAACAGTCGTTAGAGTTTCTATTTTCATTCTCATTGTTCTGACTATCTGTTGATGCGACAAGGACGAGTTCCGGCTCACCAGACTCAGAGGGAGATTGGATTTGGAAATTCTTGGCTGAATAATTGACAAATATTAAAGATTCTTATTTCTTTCCTACATTTATGTTCATTTTGTGACTTGTTATCTGGCATAAGACCAAACAGTGGTTGAAGTCTCTTGTTATCAATTTCAATGATCTGAGCTTCTGGTGTTACGACAGGATGACCCTCCGGTGCATCAGACTCAGTGAGAAAGTTGGTTCTGGAACTTCTTGGCTGAATAATTAACAAATGTCATGGAATGAATTATGAATTGGATTTGGAAACTCTTGGCTGAATAAATAACAATTATCATGAAATGGATATATCAATTACCCTTCTGTGTAATTAATGAGATCTGTGCAAAATGATCCAACTTGGAGACCACACTACTCAGTTTAAAATAAAATATCTACAAATTTGGGTTTTGTAAGATAATTAACTTTATTCAGGATTGTGGAATTTATTGTTAGTTTTATTTATTCTCACAATCTCACCATATGCCATCTTCTACTAATCTTATAAATCTATCTTCTTACAATGTATTATTATGCATTACTAACACTCGGGTGTTGGATTGGTGAATCCTGGAGAGAGAAAATCAAAAAATGAAAGGATGTCTCTCACATGAATAGGGCGAGGATAGGGGCCCTACTCACACCCCATTTTTTATAAATTCCCAATATACTTTAATTCATCAAACCTATTTAAACAGTCCTTTATTACCTTATATATCTTTTATTATATATTATATTATATGTACTTATTATATTATATTTTTTATATCTTTTTATAACAATAGCATTTACTTTCATTCTTAGGTACCTTCTTTGTTTCTTATCTTTGTCACATACCTCGGAAAAGAACTTGGTTACTATACAACACAACGTAGAGTCCTACCCAACCTTAGACGATCACGCCAAATAAATATTGTATTTTTATTGATAATGTTTTATCTCGTGCCAATTATAATTGCTCATTCTATTAGCTGAAGGTTTTATAAATATTTTGGATAAAAAGTATTAGAATGAAGTTTGATAGTTATATGCTAGGTTTTATATTATGTTTATGTATTTATTTCAAGTTTATATTTATGACATTCCCTTATATTACACATTATGATGATGTTGAGATTGGGGGGGTGGTCGTTACAACCTCTGAACATCCCGGCTAATCACAGACCCATCAGCCTCCTCAAGGCAATGTCTAAACTTCTCGAAAGAGTCATACTCTCTCGAATGCGGAACCATCTGTTTCCAACGGTTGGCGACCCTCTCATTATTCCCCACCAGTTCGGCTTTCGCGCTAAGCACTCCTGCCCTCAGCAAGTCCATCGAATCGTCGAGTACATACTCGAAGGATTCTATCCGCGTCGTAAAAAAACAATCGCGGTTCTCTTTGACGTAGCCAAGGCTTTCGATAAAGTCTGGCACAGCGGTCTCGTTTTTAAACTCTATAAAATAGGACTACCGGTTCGCCTAGTCAGATTAATCGCGTCGTTTCTTAAAGACCGTACGTTTCGATTCAAACATGAAGGCACGCTCTCCGCGCCTCGTCCCATAAAGGCTGGAGTCCCGCAAGGCTCAGTCCTCGCCCCTCTGCTGTACACCGTGTACACTAACGACATCCCCATCCCACGGAAAGGCGTCGAACTCGCCCTCTTTGCAGATGATACCGCCCTTTACACTAAAGGTAAATCGATCCCTTATAACATCACCAGACTCCAAAAGGCCGTAAACGCCCTCGGTGTTTGGTTTCAAAAATGGCGTATCGATGTCAACCCAGAAAAGAGTTCTGCCATTCAATTCGACCACAAACGTCGCAATCGCCGCAACGATCCCCACATTCGAATGTTAGGTATTCCCATCCCCTGGAAGCGCAGTATCAAATACTTAGGCGTCACCTTAGATCAGACGCTTTCTTTCAAGCCACACGTCGATAGAGTAACGAAACTCGCGCGTTTTTACTTAAGCCGCTTAAATAGTATGATAGGTAGAAAAAGTAAAATGTTTTTTAGAAATAAACGTACGCTTTATAAGGTCTGCGTTAGACCCGTCATGTCATATGCTTCGCCAGTCTTTGCCCACGCCAATCCCTCCGTCCTGTATAAGCTGCAGGTAGTTCAAAATCTCTTCTGCCGCAGGGCCACGAACGCACCTTGGTACGTGCGCAACGCGGACCTGCACAGAGATCTTGAACTACCTACAGTGCAACAGCACCTCAAAACACTCTCAGAATCGTTCTTCAAACGCGCCGAATCCCATCCCAATCATCTTGTTCGAGATTCAGTCTCATATACTGCTCCTGTGTTAGATTCGAAATTCAAAGTCGCTAGGCCGAGAAACGCGCACAGTGGCGAACCAACGCAGTTAACTTTAGCTCTCGAGGCCCTTCAGGCCGCAAATCCTAATTCTAACGTAAATTCTAATTCTAACGTAAATCCGAATTAATGCAATTTTACTTTTCATTTTTAATGTTTTTATTTACTTTTCATTTTTGAGCACCTTCAGTGCTATGTAAATCTCAGCGGGTGACCCCTTAAGGGCCCCGCTGGCGCGGCCTCTTTCTCCAATTGGCCGTCGCTCAGATGAAGGCTGAGTGGCAAAAATGCACGAGCCGACAGGGGGTTTTTTAGTGGGTATGGTTCTGGTAGGCGTCGGGACGAGTCCCACATAACTTCGATCGCGCGCGCGGAGTATGCGTCAGAGCATTTTTTATGTCCTCCTGCCCTTCCCGTGGAGGGGAACCAAAAAAAAAAAAAAAAATGCTCCTACTAGAACCTTCCGCCAGAGTCCCCTGTTCTATCTCCCAACGGCCAGTACCAATTATCGTCAGAACGCTTACCTGCACCTTGCGTTGCAGACTTATAACAACATGAGCAAGCGAACCGATGTTGATATTGACATTTTTGCCTTCAGTATCCCATTAATGAAGCAACATCTAAGCAAAACCTTCTTTAGTAAGTAAGGCATGTGAGCAGCGGTTTATTGAGCGACTGTTTTTTAAGTCACTGTTTGTAAATTCATGTAATTTGATGATTGATGAGCGCATATAGTGCTTTCATTAAGTACTTCCAAATGAGTACGATATTGACAGGTTATTTGAATTGTAATACCTATAATATTTTGATTTAATAGACACTTTTATCTAGTGGATAAGATTGTTTTACATTGTATAGCTTGATTCTATTTGTGGAGACTTGTAAATGATTATAACAACGCTATTGCATTTATATTATTGTAATTAAGCCAATCGATAGTCTTCCTCAATATGTAAAAATAAATAAAATAAATAAAAATATTCCGAAATAGCGCGAACGTGGAGTTGTACAGAGGTAACAGCGTTGTTGTATTTTAAAAATCTGTTCCCACTCTTAGAATGAAACCCAACATTCTATAAGCCTTATTAACTGTTTCTCGTATATGCACGTCACATGTTAACACTTTTCATCAAGAAAAACGCCAAGATCTTTTACGGAAGAAATATTTTCTAAATTTGTCCTTCGATATTATATTTAATGTCGATGATTGATTTCTTACGAGTAAAAGCTATTACTTTTCACGGTACAGAATAAAACAAGAAATATGCAAAAATGTAATAGAAAGATAATCAAATATGAATACTGATCGTGCCACAAGAATTTACACTATAAGTGTTTGTAGTAAAAGTGTTGTTATAAAAAAAATGATCTAATTTTATTAAAACAAAAAGGAAACTATACAATAACTCGAAGATGGCAGTTTCTTAAAGTAATTATTTATTGTACTCATAAAAAGTCTATTGTATAATAAAGGAGACTTAAGGATTTACGAAATTTCTGGAAAAACTTTATGTAACTCTAGCCTATATATTTTATACATAGAATTTAAGTTAAAATTATTCTTAGGTTGGTTTAACCGTTATAATTTTGTGGACCACCATTTTTATAAAAAACAATAAAATGTTTTCATTTGTTATATTACTGCTCAAGTAAGAAACATCAATGAAGAAGCTCCAAAATTACATGGACAAGGTGAGGCTGTAGCTCCAGACCTGGGTGATCTTCAAGGGGTTGATGCTACCTATCGAGTAGCATGTGATGCGACGCGACTGGACACGATTTTAGTTACTTTAATGACTTAAAATAAAATAAACACTTGCTTTTACGTATTTAAAATGACTTTTTAATAATAATAATCAACCTTTTTTTTTCTGGCAACACATTATTAAGTAAATTGAATATGTGGGTTTGACTATTTGAATGATGGATAATCGAAATGCAATCATAAGATTTATATAGAAGTTGGGAATAAAAAGTCGAAATTATAATCTAACCTCAAAAACACATGAAAAAGACGTGAAAACTTTGATTACTTAAAAGGACGAATCCGGTTAGAGGGTTAATACGTTCATAGGATGATCAGATGAAGCTATTGAAATAAAAACACCCTAATTTCAATCGTGAAGATAGCTGGCAGCTTTCTTCAACATGGGGTCTCATACTTAAAAACATAAAATCCATTATCTACCATAAGCTGCAAGACCAAAAACAAAACTCAAGAGACTGTCAGCTCATTCTGTGTCAATCCTGAACTCATGAGGGCTCATTGAAATGGCGGCTCAATGTTTTTGAAGTTTGACAGATTGACAGTGTATAATTATTCTAGATGTCGATGAAAAAATAAATGGCCTTGTTACGGGAATAACTGGATTTTATTATATTTCTAAGTTTCCCAAACAACTATCTCAATATTTGAGCTCGGTAAATACGTATCTAATATTGACCAATAAAACAATATAGCCCGGTTTTGATATGATTACAATTTATAAATATTACAGGGTACCCAGTCTGCCATTCTCTTTACCTCGTAATATAAAACAAGGAAATAAACTATCAATATTTAGCACAAATTAAAAAACATGCCTTATTGAAAATTGTTTCTACTCAGTAAACGAATATTTAAAATATGGATATGGTAGATCTAAATATAGTAATAAATAATATTGAAAATAATTAAGTTGTACTTTAATATCACATCTGCAAATAAATTTAATACATGCAACAAAAATTTCATCTTTATGCTAAGAAACTAATTGAATATTTCATACTATATTATTTGTAAAGCCCGCTAACATTTGCAATACGATGCATGGGTGATTAAGTTATAAGTTCTATACTGTTACAATGAGATCTGTAAAGCACTTAATATGCAAATAAATGAAATAAAATACTCGATAGGTAGGTAAGTGACGAAGGATGCGCTCGGCACCGCGCGGAGCGCCGCCTCGCGCGCCTATGCATAGGTAGGTATAAAACCAGTTAGGGATTTCAAAGATTTTTAAGTAAAAAAAAATTTAAATAACAATTTATGGAACTTTTAACCAGCCCCAATAACTCCAATTCTTTTACAGTATATTCTAACAATAGTATATTTACTGACCCTTTACTATTATACTTCCTTTATGTTACAACCTGTATCAACCTGATGCACGTGGTTTAAATGAAGGACCACAGCTGTCTACAATAAAGGCCAATAAGCAAAGAATAGGCTGACTGTATTTACCTTAACTTTGGACGAGAAAGACCGAAAGTGGACACTTCCGTTCAACAAACTTTTTTATTCCCGGAATTCGGGAAAAATCTTAAATAAGTTTGTTAGTTGAAAGTAAGCTTTATTCATGACAGGTAAAGGCTATTTTTAACTAAATTTGCAACTGACAAATCTTAGGAATTTTACTAAAACTAATTTTTACTTAAATCATGTATTAGAGTTATTCTTAAACTGACCGTTGTTGCATGAAATCTTTCACCTAACACCTAAGTAAAACTAATTTCTAATTGCATAAAAGGGACTTCGATATGTATTTCAAACGTAGGTACTGTTCATTTACGAAAATTTATTATCCACAAATATGCCACGTTAGTGGTTCGTTTTGTATTTTAAAAAGTCCCATATTAATTTTACTTAACTATACACATATATAGCAGTTTAAATATTCAGTTTCTTCATCAGAAATCGGGTTTTCGAAAGTGTGCGTACTGAGTGAGCATAAGGAATTATTTGTAAAACCCTGAATACGTTACTACGTGATCTACAAATTATAAAGGTAAGTTAGCATAGGTTTTACTAGACTGGTATATAAATATTATATGTTAAATTAATACTTGGACTGATTTCTTTGGTAGTTTGTGAGAACTGAGTGAGCGCCCGTTAAATAATGTATGTTTTACAAATACAGAGATTTCTACACTGTATATTTACAAAAAATTACATACATTACAGTTTACGCGATTTCGATAGCTTTAGCGGTTGTAGATTGTAACCTGGCTACACCCTCGGTTGTACTAATTTATTTCTCCATTTTCAAACAGTAAATGAAGAGTTATCAAATGTAGATAATTAAAAATATAATATTTAATTGGAATTGCTTAAAAACCGGGGGTGTAGCCATGTTACAATCTACAACCGCTAAAGCTATCGAAATCGCGTAAACTGTATGGAGTCAGCCCTAATCTCTTTCATAAGTTGTCAGACACAGGCTGAGCCTGTTCTCATTGCCTTATAATATTTAGTTATTAGTGTGAACCGATTAACAATTAATTGTCAAGTTCTTTTCTACAAAATAAGTAATTCTATGAGTAAAATTAATCCCCAGACAAACACACCAGCTGCATGGCCACAAAGTAAGCAGAGCTTGTGTTATCTATAGCCATACAGCGAACTGGAGGGCACCCAGAATAGACATACATATATTAATACAAACAACCATGACCCGAGAACAAACATCTGTGTTCATCAAACAAACGAATGCCCCGGCCAGGACTCGAAACTGGGACCTTCGGGGTATGAGGCAGGGCTACTTACCACTACACACTCAGTCGTAAGTGATAATAAGTGACAATAAGCGTACTTGGAGGCAGGTAACTTGTAACTTACGAGTGGCAGGCCCCCTCGGTGGCGGATCTGCGTCTGCGCAGCTGCAGGATGCATATTGTTCCAGTTCTCGCACAATGCATCGACGACAGCTTCAAAAAAATCTGGCTTGAGCATTGCATCTGGAACGAACTCATTTACTTGGTGGTCATTTTGTCTTACATTTTTGTTAGAAAAAGGAATAGCAGACTCAGTTACACACATATAATAATTATATAATAAATCCCCAGACAAACACACCAACCACACACGCGTCGCTACGCATAACCTAAGTCTTGAGTAATTGTGAAGCTGTATATTCAAGTTTAAGTGATCTAACAAAGAAGGGAACAATTACAATGATATGATTCTGTTTACATCTGACAAGACCTTAAATATCTAATATTTCAGGCTACGTTGAAAAAAATGTCAATGACGTGGTAGATTGTAAGTTTTGTATTTCAACGTGCCACGTCTTACACTCCAATACATTGCATGTTGGATTGAGTTTTATTCAATATTGTTAAAAAATATTGATATATTTGCGCGGCTTTCATAATAATTACAACATCAGTAACAAATAGAAACGACAACGCAACTTCTTGCCGCCATTTCAGGTTCGCCTTAGAATGTAATTTTCTGGTTTTATCTCACCATATCCTGTATATCCGGAACCTCACCTTTATTGTTCGTCCTTAATCTTGCTGAGACCGGATTTGGTGACCTTTGGCTAGCCATTATTTAAACAAATTACAAAACTACTCCTGAGCACTGCTGCTAACTAAACCCCACGCTATACTACATACTACTACAGACGCTGTGCTCTCGAACCCTGTATCTACCCAGCAACAAGCAAATACTATTCGAAAACTACCCACTAGTATAAAATAAGGTAAAAATTCCTTGTCTATGTATTTATTTTTTTAATCGTTGTTTCTGTCAAACTTTTAATAAGGTAAACATTATTTTTTGAAATATAGGTACCAAAAGGAAGAGGATTCGCCTCGTTTACAGGTCTGCGTACTTGAAATGAAATGAAATGAAACTGTTGTAAAAAAAATTTACCAACTAAAGTAATTTTGATTTTTTGATTTGTTGTTTACAAAAAGACTCACAAAACCTTTCAACGAACGTTCCTAAACACAATCCTACTTTTTCGAAAACGAATTTATTTATAGAAAGGAAAAAACACCTAAGTACTAATGTGACCTTGTCGAGTTTTTGAGGTAACAGTCTGAGGTTTGTCACGTACCTGTACAAAGAGTCCTGAAATTGTACAATTCAGAAACCGTAGTAGAAATTAGTTACGCTTTTTATATTGGCAGGAGTTTTTCTACCATCTCCCATGATGGCAGGTGAAGATTTTTTTTTTTTTTTGCTGCCGAGGCACCCTCGCGGGAGGGAGGTGGAAGATGCGTCATGCATACCGCCCGCAGGAAAATACCGTCTTCTGCGGGGGGTTATGTGGGACTCACCAGAATGGCACCTACCCACTAAAAACCACCTGTTGGCTGTAGTTATTACCGTTAGCCTTCATCGGAGCGACACCCGTCGGGAAGTTGGGCGCGCTGGCGGAGACCCGCTAGCGGGTCTTCCGCCTGTAGTGAAAGTTGCACTGAAGGTGCTCAAGGGGACATGAGTTGGTGGCCGTTCTGGGCAGCCTCCGGTGAAGCCGGGGCTGGGCAGAGGTCGGCCGAAGCATGATGATTTAGGGATCAATTCATTTAAATGAACCTATAATGAATTGAGAAGGGAACTATGCTCCGCCAGAGCTAGCAAGCGCTCTGGCGGAGTACGTGAAGCCCTAAGTTTACGGGCTAAGACTGCAATCTCCCTAACATCAAGACTTTTGATAGCGTCGCAGACGATACGCATATCGTCTGCTACGGAGGGTTGAGGAGTGATATTGGATGGGCGAGGAGCCGGGATGGGATTCGCTAGTGCAGCGGGGCGGTGCCTCCAGTTCTCTGGAGCAGGCTTGGGCTGGATAGGCTTTGCAGCCGGAGGAACTCGGCTACGCAGCGGCGGAAAGTTTTCTTGAGAAAGGTGCGGGGCCTGTTTGGGTGCCGCCCTTTTGAAATTGGAGCGCATACAACGGGGTGCACGAGGGCAGCCCCTGTAATTTGCGGTGTGGCCGGCCTGGCCACAAAGCACGCAATCGGGAGGAGAGGGAGTTTCAGGAGTGCGATTGCACTCCTTAGTGAAGTGCGGGACCAGGCACTTGACGCACCTGGGCGGTGCGCGGCAGTTGGCCGCCGCGTGCCCGTACAACTGGCACCGATGGCACTGGCCGGGATGACCGCGGCGATGAGGCGCCTCGATCGAGATCCCAAAAAGGCCGCATATTGTGCTAACCCCTTTGATGGTCTCCCTGGACTTGGGGACGTTGGCGAGAACCACCAAAGCGAGAGGGTGTTGTCTCCCGTACTTGCTGTGCATTTTATGCACCGCGAGTGCCGGGAAGCCTTGGGACTGCAGATCCTCCAGGATAGCCTCGTTCGATAATTCGAACGGGACTCCCCTGAGTACCGCTCTGATCTTACGCTCTTCTGACAGAGCATAAGTATGATAACCATATTGCTTATCGGTGAGGAGCTTTGTTAAAGCACGAAAGTCGTCTATCGACGAGACTAAGATTTTAATAGATTCACCCGAGTTGGCCGCTCGGGTGTAATGGATTTTGTGCTCATTGCACAATGTCGAGACCTCAGTCCATTTACCCTTTTCCCGAAGGAAAACGGGTGGTGGGACCTTGGCCTTGACAGAAGTTGGGGCCGGAGCGGGTGTTGAAGACACCGGGGCAGCTGGCGTTGAAGACGCCGCAGGGGGTGTAGGGACGGGCGTCGAAGGCGCCGGGTCTTGTTTCGAGCGCTTCTTAGAGCGCTTCTTAACAAGGGTGAAAGAGGGAGGCTCAGAGCCAGTTGGGGTGGCGTCCGAGGATTACTCGGTCGCGGGTGCGCAGTTGCGGCGCGGAGGGGCGTCTACTTCGCACTCCATGTCACTGGAGGAAGGGGACGCGGGAGGGCCTAAGACCTGAGGAGTCTGGGGGTCTGGGGTGGCCTGAGGGGCCATTGAGGGAATTATCGCCATGATATGCGGGATAAGAGATTCCAAGAAACGAAACTTTTCAGCATTTAAAGACATGCCTTCAGTACTTGCAAATAACTTGTTCCTAAACTCGTCAAAGCTTAGGGAAGCCATTGCGGAGGGGTTGGGGAGGGACAACAATATATAAATATATATACTATGAACCTAACAACGATGACTAACTTCCTAAAAACCACCTTACACGCAGTAGGGCGGTTGAGGACGACGCGGATAACTTACTCGAACACGAAGACTCGAGGCACCTGGAACGACGAATTCCCGTCGACGAAGCTCACGTTCCACGAAGTACGGTTTACAACTCACTGTCCGCCGTGAAAACGGCGTTAGAAACTTATTAGATGTACGGTTAAAACCCACTTTCCGCCGTGAAAACGGCGTTAGAAACTTATTACGGTATACAACTATGAAATTTATATTACGACAACAACCAGTGAAATTTGGGTGCTCGATTAGCGCGGGGGCTAACGGAGCGGGAAGGGGTCTACGATCGACGTGCGCTCGGGAACGCACGCAGACCGAGACTGGGAGCAGGTGAAGATGAAGGCGATGACGTTTAGGCCTGTCCAAGAGGAATTACTGGAATGGGAGGATCTGTCCTGGGATTTAATGCTGACCATGCATCTCAAAGGAATATCGTTTTAACGAGGTGTAAGGAATAGGAAGCTTTTCACAAACTAATTACGGTCTTATATCTGTATGTTTTTGATATTTTCAATACAAATAAAGGGTGGGCTATAGATTAGAGCCGCAGGATTTTTGGGGTAAGGGGTGTCGGGGGGTTAGGGGGTGGTCCCACGAACTCCTTGGTACCATTCCGCCGGCGCGGCGACGCATGGTTTTTTTTTAATTATTTTTTTTATTTCCGTGAAATGGAACGCATGCGACATTGTTTTTTACATTTTTATTCGTTTTAAATTGATATAGTGAAAAGATATTTATTAAAAAAAATTTGTTACGTTCCTATAATATGTCTTTCAATACGTTTGTTTGTAACATTATAATTATACATATACATTTTGACAAAATTATTTTTACGTCAAACGGAACGCGACCGCCATTTTGTTATTACTACCACTAATTTATCAAGTGCAGATCATATGTACCTACTTTATGTTGAGTCTAGAAAGTAACAATAAATAATAAGGTGCGACGACGAGCGCAGCGAGGAGGAGCGGGTTAGTCAGTATGTAGGTCATGCCAAAAAGCGACTTGCACACACATGCTGATTGAGTTAATATGAAACAGCCTTAATGGAGAGTAGATAATAGTTTTTAACCGATCAATTACTAAGTTTAATAACCAGAAAAGATCCAATTAGACACAAAATAAATTTCGAGGTTAGGTTTCTCATGAACTAACCATCTTACACCAATCTAATCTTGTATCCGGAGTTGATGAGGGGTACGGCAGGGTTAGGCCGCAACCTACTTTACCATTTTCTACTCATATTTAAGCCAAATCCACCTCAAAACTGATAGCACTTTAGAAAGTGTGCAAATGCAAATTTTCAGCTGATCGAACCTTCCCCCTTTCTCCACCGATTAACCAGACGCAGACAGAAATTTCACTCGTTTGTGGTTAGCGTGCCGAAGAGCCGAACTAAACGGTTCGATCCGCATAAATTACTGGTAGTATTCTACCTGATGTTTCCTATTCCGATTAATGCTGTATAGTACTCGTATTGTTATTTTTGACTTTTTTTCAATAATGTTTAAAAATTTTAATACGAATACAGAAAATGCGTGTAGTCTGAAGGAGACTTAACACGATATCTGAATTACGTAATATTCTATTATATCTATTTTTCTTTTTTCAAATCTGAAAGAGGAATCTCTGGCTAGCCAGTTCCGTTACCGCAATACCTGAGTACTCTATGTAGACGCTCCCTGATCTGGAAACGTCGACCTCCGAGAATGAACCGGGCCAGTCGGGAGAATTATTTCCGACATGGACCCAGAGATTCTTTCTAACCTCGGGGCTTAAGGGGCTCCAGTTATGGAATAACCGCTATTAATAGGCGGTTGAAAAAAAATTAATAATAATAATTATAATAAAAAAGTACACCGAAGCTATCTATGTTTTCCCCAAACATCGACAGGCAACCGGTCAACCCAGTCGGGAAACTGGATGGGACCTCCTCGTTACCCGTCAAACAGGGGGGGGGGGGGGTGACGTCAATGGAAAGTGCCAATGCCTCCACTTTGGGGTCCACATTTGAATTCTGCGTTCAACGCAAAATTCAACCAGTCCGGGACTCGTGTACAGAATCAACCATAATTCAGGTACACGCAGGTCGAATCCATAACATTTACGATTATTAGCCTAAAATAACAAATAATGAAACGATTTTAAAATGAATCAATAATAATGATGATAAATTTAATTCCATTTCATGATAAAATTACACCAGTATTTACTCCCAAAAATATTTTGTCGCATAGTGAAAAACGAAATATGATAATAGCAATAAATAAATTGTTACACTTAGAGGCTATAAAACCTCGTTATACCTCACGTGACCAGTTTATATCAAACAAATAATAAATAAATATTTTTAGTGCCGAAACTCAACGGTGAAAAACGGTTTGTACAAAAAAAAAATTAATAAATAATATTATACAATTTTGTATAAAAAGAACACTTTAAAATGGAATCTTATATAAAGCTTCTAAATTAGTTCCCCACAATGGTTTCTTAGTTAACATAGATAAGATCATACCTACTCGTACCTATATTTGTTAATTACAAAAAATACCTACGTTTTGAATTTCAAGAAAACAAAATGTTTGAGCCAATCACGTACGAGTTTACGGCCATACCGTATGGATTATCCGTTGCTCCGGGGGTATTTACAAAAATTATACGCGAAGTTATGAGTCACTCGTTGTGAATTTGGACAAAATCGACTAGTACCGACAAAGTCGGCAACATTTTTAGGCTTTATGTTTAACATCGAACAGTACCTGACGATAAGCGTTATAATAATAAATAACTTTATGAAACTTCAAATATGTTCGATGCGAGATTTTGCCAAACATATAGGTGTACTGGTCGCAGCCTGTCTAGCTACAAAATAAGTACAACTATGAGGCAAAAATTAAACTCCCTAAGTTACTGTTAGAAGATTTAATCTGGTAGAAAAGTATAAGTAAATCAAATTTCCTGTTCAATTACCTCACAAATTTATAAGATATATACAGATGCATTCAGAACAGGCTGGGGCACAGTATTCCAAAACAATAAATTTTATAATTTTTGGAACCATAGTGAAAAAGAATACCGTATTAATTACCTAAAATTACTAGCCGTTTCCTTAGGCTTCAAAAGTTCAGCCGGGGAAGAAAGAAATTGTGCAATATTATTGCGAATTGATAGTACCACCGCTATTAGTTACGTCAAAAGGATGGGTAGTATTCAATTTCTACATTTAAATACTCTAACTAGACACATTTGGCTATGGCATTTGGCGAGGAACGTAATTCATGGATTTTTGCTTTAATGTTTGTTTGCAAATGTGACGCATTTGTAACCGGATGCAGTCGCAGTCGATGCGTTTACGATTAACTGGGCCTCTACGTATTTTTAACCATTTACTCTATTTTCCCTTGTCTTAAAATGTGTGAGAAAATTAATTGATTTGAATAGAAAAAAAAGATTTAATTAACTCCCATAACAGTACCAAAGCAAAGCAGTCCAGCCTTACCCTGGGTGCCGCGAGACGCTACGGGCGGCGTTCGCAGAGACCCTGGCGTTGATGCTCGCTTATCTGGCACCCATGAATATTTGTCAATGCAACATCACGTTGAGGACATGCTGGGAGTTTTGTACGTTAAGTACTACTGATATGTTCAAAAACCTGTTTTATTAGTTCTTTGTTTTTTAAATGAGCAATTTAATAAGGGTTGTTCATTCGGTTCATTAAATTCAAACCGTTCAGCCTTGTCTCTATTGTTAGCCGAAGATATGGGCAATGACGAGGCAAATTTTACAAGAAGCCTATAAAATTAAAGCAACTAAATCGAAGTACTTACAACACATTTTTCTTGGGATCCAAATTTAGTTCTTAATCAGCTTTTTCTAGGATATTATTATATTACTTTAATTAAGAAAAAATTACCAAAAAGTTACCGTTACATCGTTAGCTGTATGCACCGGACATAGGGCCCAGACATTAAATTAGAAAATATAGTTTTTGCATCCGTATACATAATCATAATAAACATCATTAAAACCACAGCCCCAAATCGTTATCCTTCCTTATCGACTCTTAAAGATTATATTTTTTGTGACGAAAAATATTAAAGCTTCGAACTCGGGGTTCTTGTTTGTAACATGAAAGGCCCCTCTCAGAGCCGCGTCAAGTCAGACGCTAAGTCGGTGGATAAAGCAGACGCTAGCTACGAGCGGCGTTGACATGAGTGGGTTCAGCGCACTCAGCACGCGCCACGTGCTCAGTGTAGGTTATCCGAGAAACTGCTGGGTGGACCTAAAACTCTCAGGCCTTTACAAAATGTTTCCATAAACCTATATTAGACCCACTAAACGACTTTGCCTTGTCCGTACTGAATAAAGATACAAACCAACCAATATCTTCCGATAAAGAGATTAATTAATATAAATTATTCTGTTTATTGATTTAATTAATTTGGCAATCACCAAGTGTATAATAAATGCCTAAAGGTTACTGGATTCTTTAATTACGTACTAAAGGAATTTAATGAATAAACGTATTTAAATAAATTATAATTTTTAAAGACAAAAGAAATCAAAACTTATCTGTAAAAAGCTACCTTGTTAATTAAATACTATCTGAAGAATGAAGCGACGAAATATAATAGAAGATTAAATGAACTTCCAAGTGAAGTTCTATCGCTATTATATGAGTCGCTTCATTCGAAGATATAATATAAAGAACCCGTCCCTCCCAGAACCCATACAAAAGTTTTGTTTTGATCTCTAAAAAATGAAGACTTGTCGGGACCGGGGTTGATCAAGTAAACAGACGGAAGTTTTTTTAAAAAGTCAAATGAAATACTCTAAAACTGTGCGAAGTTACCTAGTACCTTAAAAGGACTGCCTTGTTAATTAAATACTATCTTCGAAGGAAGCGACTCATATAATAGCGATAGAACTTCACTTGGAAGTTCGTTTAATCTTCTAATATATATATATATATATGTATCAGGGACCAAATTGGGTATAAATATATAGGGTATAAATTGGGTAATTGATTCAGGTTGTACGGAGCACCTGATCAAAAAGGAATATGAACAGTACATGTATAACATCAAAATTTTACCAAAGGAAATGAAAATCTATGTAGCAAATGGACAGTATATAACATCCAATAAAAAAGGATCTATAAATATGATATGTCAAGGTAAATCTATAGAATTAGAAGCATTAATTGTAGAAAATCTATCATTAAATTTATTATCAGTTAAAAAGGTTGTACAAAAAAGTAACAATGTAACATTTAATAAAGAACAGGTACTCATTTATAGTCAAAATAAGAGAATTTTTGGTAACTGTGTAGGAAAACTTTATGTATTAAATTGCCAGATATGCATCAATAATGACACATGTGCAAGTGCTACTTGTCTTAATAATGAATTATGGCATAGGAGACTAGGTCATTTGAACCGCAGGGGACTTCGTCATATGAATCTGCCGGCGAGTGAGAAGGTGTGTGGACCATGAATGACTGGTAAGTCTACTAGATTGCCTTTCCCATCCCAGCCAAGACCTAGGTCACACTGTATAGGAGAACTCATCCACACTGATGTCGCAGGACCAGCCAATATACCTGGAATACATGGCGAGCTCTATTATCAGGTAATAGTAGATGATTATTCTCATCATTGTATTACATAAACAAAATGGAAAATGAAAAAGGAATAAGAATAAAGAAAATTAGGTGTGATAATGGAGGTGAATTCAAAAATAATAAATTAGAAAACTTCTGTAAAAACCATGGTATTGTAATCCAGTATACTCAGCCTTATTCTCCACAAAGTAATGGTGTTGCGGAAAGAATGAACAGAACATTATACAACAAAGCCAGAACACAGATGATTGAGACCAACTTACCAAAGCATCTATGGGGTGAAGCTATCATGTGCTCCTCCTATCAGCTAAATAGATGCCCATCTGCTGCTATCAATTTCAAGACACCTATGGAAACTATGTATGGAACAAATGATTTGTCAAAACTGAAAACATTTGGTTCTCGAGCGTGGGCAGTAATATTACCAAGAGAAGGAAAATTTGACAGCCGAGCAAAAAAAGTGATCATGTTGGGATATTCTCCAAATGGATACAGACTATGGGATCCAAAAGAAAATATAATAATTACTTCACGTGATGTTAGATTTGATGAGACACAGATAAATTACATGAGGGAAAACGTACAAGGACAAGAACAAACAATCTATAATGAAAATGAAAGTGATATGCCTGGAGAAGAACAAAAGATGGAGAAACAATACGGAAATGACAATCAAGATTCAAGGACAGAGTCTCAAGAAGAACAAAAGACGGAAAAACAATATGAAAATGACAATCAAGAATCAAGGACAAGACCACAGAGAAATAGAACAAAACCAACATATCTAAAAGATTATGAAATGGACGATGAAAATGAAGAAGTTAATATTGTATACTGTTTTCATACAGATGCTATTGATTATGACGAGGCTATAAAAGGTGGGATTGAATGGCAAGAAGCTATTAAATATGAATTGCAAGCGCATGAGAGAATGGAAACATGGAAAGAAGCTACACTACCAAAAGGAAAGACTGCTATCGAAACAAAGTGGATTTTCAGAACAAAACAACAGGGTGCAAAGAAGGCCAGATTGGTAGCAAAGGGTTATCAAATTGAGAGTAGCCACAATGTTTATTCCCCTGTAGCCAGAATGTCAACACTGAGAATGATGATTAGCCATGCCTTACAAGAAGACTATCCAATGAAACAACTGGATATACCAACTGCTTTTTTGAATGGGAAACTTAATACTGAGATATATATAAAACCACCCAAAGGAGTGCCAGTTCCAGAAGGAAAAGTACTAAAACTGAACAAGGCTTTGTATGGGTTGCGAGAAGCACCTAGATGCTGGAATGAGAGGTTCCATAATTATGTAATTAATTTGGGATTTCAGCAATCAATGTATGATGTATGTTTATACATCATGAATGATATATGGTTGCTTATATTTGTTGACGACATATTAATAGTAGGACACTCAGATGAAATAATAAAGAAGTTAAAAGAAGAATTTAAAGCAAAGGACTTAGGTGAACTAAAAAAATATTTGGGTATGGAAATTTTCAGACAAGATAATCAAATAAAAATAAACCAAAAAAATTAATAGAAAAAATAATTACTAAATTTGGAATGGATAACTGTAAAGGAATGAACACCCCAATGGAAAATAATTTTACAGTAGATGAAAAAGAAGATATTATAAATGTACCTTACAGGGAAATAGTAGGAAGTCTAATGTATATTGCTGTTAACTCAAGACCTGACATTATGTATTTTAAGTAACTACCTTTCTAAGTAAGTATTTAGATAGACCAACTTCCCAACTCTGGAAAGCATCAAAAAGGATTATCAGGTATCTAAAATTTTCTATTAATAAATCTTTAACTTTCAAAAAGTCGAATAAAAACAATAATTTGGTCGCCTACAGCGATGCTGATTGGGCTGGAGACAAAGATGATCGCAAAAGTGTAAGTGTTGGTATAATATACTATAATGATAATCTTATATCGTGGTTCTCTAGAAAACAATCTTCAGTTGCTTTATCATCAGCAGAAGCTGAGTTTGTTGCAGCTGCTATGACTGCATCCGAACTAATGCATTTAAAAGGTATAGTGTCTAATTTTAATCAATGTATTATTCATGCAAATCTGTTCATGGACAGTCAAAGTGCCATGAAAATAATAGAATGTAAGGAAAATAGTAAACGCTCAAAACATATAGATATTAAGTTTTATTTCATAAAAGATCTAGTTACTAAAAAGTTAATTTCTTCAACCTATATTCCAACAAATGACAACATTGCTGATATTTTTACTAAAGCTCTATGTAAAATTAAACATAACTATTTCATTAATAAAATGGGAATTTTGTAAACATTCCTTTTAATTTAGATATGTTATATGAAAGAAAACAATAAACAAAATGTATGTTATTTTTAAGTAATAGCTAATGTTATTAGCTTAAGTATATAATGTAAGTTTTACTGCTTAAAATTTTTGGAATTTTTGTTTACTGTTCAAGATAATTGTTGCAATATTCAATTTATGTATGAACATGTAATTTTATATTGAGGGGGTGTGTTAAATTGTCTGTTTGTCACTGTCACATGTCAAAAGTATATAAAAGATCTCTAGATTGACAAAATCTTACGGAATCCTTTTTTTGTATCATTCATCATGTGTGTAACGCTAATAAAAGTAATCCTCAAGTTTCTTTACAATCTTTTATTTCTGAAATACTAAACAAATAAAAATTAAAAATGTGAACCCAGACAAGAGCTCTGCGGTTTACTTCGACTGCAAACAACGTCGTGTCGCTGACAATCTGCACGTTCGAATGTTAGGTACTCCCATCCCCTGGAAGCGCACTACCAAATACTTAGAGGCGTCATCTTAGACCAGACGCTTTCTTTCAAGCCACACGTCGATAGAGTAACGAAACTCGCCCGTTTTTACTAAGGCCGCTTATATAGTATGTTAGGTAGAAAAAGTAAAATGTCGTTCAGAAACAAACGTACGCTTTATAAGGTCTGCGTTAGACCAGTCATGACATATGCCTCGCCAGTCTTTGCCCACGCCAAACCCTCCGTCCTGCAAAAACTACAGGTAGTTCAGAATCTCTTCTGCCGCAGGGCCACAAACGCACCGTGGTACGTGCGTAACGCGGACCTGCACAGAGATCTTGAACTACCTACAGTGCAACAGCACCTCAAAACACTCTCAGGATCGTTCTTTAAACGCGCCGAATCCCATCCCAATCCTCTAGTTCGAGATTCAGTCTCATATACTGCCCCTGTCTTAGATTCGAAATTCCAAGTCGCTAGACCGAGAAACGTGCACACGAACGTAGCGACGCAGCTGACGCTAGATCTCTTAGCCCTTCAGGCCGCAACTTCTAATTCTAACGTAAATTCTAATTCAAACGTAAATCCGAAAATGCAATTTTATTTTTCAATTTTTAATGTTTTTAATTATTTACTTTTCATTTTGAGCACCTTCAGTGCTATGTATTCACCTTCAGTGCTTTGAGCACCTTCAGTGCTATGTAAATCCCAGCGGGTGACCCCTTCTGGGCCCCGCTAGCGCGGCCTCTTTCTCCAATTGGCCGTAGCTCAGATGAAGGCTGAGTAGCAAAAAATTGCACGAGCCGACAGGGGGTTTTTTAGTGGGTATGGTTCTGGTAGGCGTCGGGACGAGTCCCACATAACTCCGATCGCGCGCGCGGTGTATGCGTCAGAGCATTTTTTATATCCTCCTGCCCTTCCCGTGGAGGGGAACCAAAAAAAAAATAATAATAATTTATGTTATTTTTTTATTTCATTTTTTTTTATTTTATTTTATTTTATTTAGGATAAAAAACAGTTACACAGTAACAGATTAGCTTATACATATGAAACATTAAATAAGAATTAACCATGTAACCAGCACCATTATCCACATATAAGTTAAGTTAACTCAAATAAGTGAGTGGCAAAAAATAACATTAACAAAAGGTAATTACAGAGATGATCGTAACATAGTTGACAAAACAAAATAAATAATGCAGTTCATCCTATAACATCTGGGTTACTTATTGTTGACAAAATAGCTGTTATACATTTCTTATATTGTAGTTTTTTGAGATGAAGTATATCAATTTTACAAAACATTTCGTTGTGATTTTTCATTATTCTGTTAATGGGGTCGCGTTCCCCCGCGTTGGTACGGCAAAACTTTGGCATAAATATTGGGTGCTGGTAGGTGTACCGAATGCGTTGTGATTTACTAGGTATTCTGTAGCATACACTGTTTGTTAAAGAAGTACAGTCAAATTGATTATGGCATATATTGTACAAATTAAGTTGATCTTGTATCGTTCTCCTATGCTTTAAGGAAATTAGTGAAAACTTTTTTAATGCTAGTTCATAGGATAATTTAGTGCGAAAGTATCTATAACAAACAGTACGTAGGAATTTTCTTTGCACAGATTCAAGACTGTCAATGTATTTGGCGTAAAACGGATTCCATATAACTGAACCATATTCTAGTTGACTTCTTATTAAAGTCTTAAATAGATAAATAAGGGTCTCAGATCGCTTAAATTGATTTCCCATTCTCATGACAAACCCATACATTTGAAATGCTTTTCCCTGTATAAAATCTACATGACTATCAAAGTGTAATTTTGAGTCCATAAGTATTCCGAGGTCTTTAATCATGGGTACCTTTTCGAGCTGATAATTATTGAGAGAGTACGAGAAATCAATTATATTATGTTTTTTTGTAAATGTTATTGATTTACACTTGGGCAAACTTAATTGCAGCTTGTTAGTTATACAGTAACTAAAAAGGCGATCAAGGTCTTGCTGCAAATTTATACAATCATCTATAGTACTAATTGATTTATAAATTTTAAGATCGTCAGCATAAAGAAGAAATTTACTATTATGGAAACATTTATTAATATCGTTTATGTATAATGTAAAAAGCAGAGGTCCCAGAATAGACCCCTGGGGGACTCCAGAAGTGACATTTATAGCTTCAGATGCATAACCGTTTATGACTACTTTTTGACTTCTGTTGGAAATATAAGAAGCTAGCCACCGCAACAAGTTACCATGGATTCCGTTGAAGGCTATCTTACGTAGCAGGATTTCATGATCCACTTTGTCGAAAGCCTTGCAGAAATCCGTATAAACAGCGTCCGTTTGTGATCTACTGTCCATGTTTTGAAAAATAAAATGTGTAAAAATTAAAAGATTTGATATTGTTGAGCGCTTATTTACAAAACCGTGCTGTTCTGGTAGGATTATATTATGTAAAATAGGATAAATCGCTTCATGTACAAGTTTTTCCAAGACTTTCGACAATGTGCAGAGTATAGATATGGGTCTGTAATTGGTGACGTCACCTCTTGAACCACTTTTATGAACAGGTGTTATATTAGCAGTTTTCCAAATAGCTGGGATTGTTCCTTCTCTTAAACTGTGATTGTATAGCATGGTGATAGGTTTAGATAAACTTTCTGCACAGTGTTTTAAGAAAAAAGGCGTTACTCTATCTGGGCCAGCTCCTTTAGTTATGTCCAACATTTTTAAGTGTTTTTCAACGGTGGTTGTACAAATTTTGACATCACAAATAAGAGAATTTATGTCAGGACTAACAGATGTGTCGATATTTTGACCATTAAAGTTATTTTTCTCATAGACTGAGCTGAAAAAATTCTTAAATAAATTACAAATTCCTTCGGGATTGTCACACACAGAATCACAATACATCATTTTATTAGGCATACCTGGTTTATCATTACAACCGTTAACATATGACCAAAACACCTTAACATCACCTTTTATACCACTTTCAATAGACTCAATATACCGATCAAAACATTCCTTACTCTGGTTTTTAAATCGACGACGATAAACAGAAAACGTTTCATAGTCTGAAATATTCCCTGAAGCTTTCCATTTAATCCAGGCTTTTTCTTTATTTTTGAATATATGTATTAGTGGACGTGAAAACCAGATAGGATATTCCTTAGATTTACTAGGTCGAAGAGGAACGTGCTCTTTTATGATTCGATATATCTGTTCATAGAAAGCTTCAGTAGAACTTTCTACAGTATCTTTGCGTAATAAGATATCCCAATCTGTTTTGTAAATACTTTCATTTATTTTATTGTAGTTTGCTTCTGTAAATCTATACTTTAATGTTGACCGTTTGGCCATATTTTGTTGATTATAATTTAAACAAATTAAACTATGAAAAGCTGGATGTAATATATCTATGGGTACTAATGGGTTAAGTGAAAGTTCACAGCAACAGTTGTTGTCATTTGAAATAACCAAGTCTAGGGTACGATCCATGCTATTTTTAGTAGTATTATATTGCATTCCACCGACCAGAGAGATAAAATTTAAGATATATCTTTCAATGGGAGTAAAGCCACTAAAATTAGAGCAAACAGGTCCAATCTGCTGCCAGTTCATATTCGGTAGGTTAAAATCTCCAAAAATGTAGTACAAATCTAAAGATGGTTTGAGTAATATATTAGTCAAAGAATCGAAAAAACACTGATATTATGTTTTAGCTTGGTTTGGAGGGATATAAACGGCACATATTACGTGATATTTGCCGCATGTTGACGAGGGAAGATTTATTATTATATAGTCAATATTTGGCGGCAATGGTAAGGTAATGCAATCAGACTCATTTTGGTCATGGGTCTTTAGGTAGCAACGTGAAGCATTCAAGTTTTTACGTATGGCAACTAATACACCACCCCCGTCGCTCTTACCCGTGGCCACCCTGTCACGATCACACCTATAAACTATGTACCGAGAATCTAACAGTTCTGAGTCATGAATAGCAGGCAATAACCATGTCTCCGTAAGTATAATTACGTCGTAACATTCGGCTAAAATATTTGTATAAAGTGTGTGTAATTTAGTTCTGAGACCTCTGCAGTTTTGATAATAAACTAACAACTTTTCACTCATGATGCAACAACCGTACATAAGTAGGAATTATTGTGTTCACGACAAAAACACAGTATAGAAACAAAAATATATGATATAAAGCATTACCTTTAGAATTGTTTACTCGTACTCTGCAGCAACCGTTAATTATCACAATTTCACACAAAACACAACTATTAAAATCTTCCACATGTAGATAATATACCCAAGTAGCTAAATATAATCCCCTTTGAAAATGTTCAGGCAGGATAACATGAACGATGTAATAGTTATTTAAGATATTTAAGATATTTGAGGGAAAAAACAACTGCACAAACAAAAACAATTTGTATGTGTTTACAAAGTTATAAATTAATACGTTATAAATTATATAATAACCACCACCTACCAACGCCGCAATATCCATGAAAAACGTATTAATGAGAACAATTATAATGTATATTATAGATGAAACAAATAAGTAACTATCAAAATGAAAGAAGGTAGAAACATGCAAAAACTCAGAATAAAAACTCGTACCAACGTCGGGTAAACAAAAAACTGTTACAGAGTAGCATTGCCAATAGAGAGCGCATCCGTAATTTTTTATAATGTCGTTGTTTGAATTTTTTAACAACTGAATGAAGGGAGATGAGCCTAAATAAGAATAAAAGATAAATATATATAAATAAATATCTGCTGTGATTTGTTACTTCTTTATCCGTCGTAATTTACACAACAGAATAGAAAGGTATCATTTAATTTAATATAACTGCATCTCTTGATTATTATGCATAAGGTTTTTTTCTAATATAATGAATGCTTTGAAATAATTACTCTATCAAATGCTATAGAAAAGTGTTTGAAAAGATTAAGTAACTATACTTTATTACTTCCTTATTATTGATTATTTAAAATAGAAAATATATAAACGATTTAGAAAAAATATTATTTGAAAAGATTTAATAGATGTACAAAAATCGCTTTTTGAAGTAAAATTGAGCTATCTGAAATTTAAAAGAATAACTTATTAATAACTCATAAAATTAGTTTTCGAATAGACCAAAATGAGTATTTGAATAGAGTGAATAGATGTAATTGGGTGAGCTGGATCTCTTGTGAGCCAGAGAGCCCAATTATATACTACTCTCAATACAGTCCACTTAACAAGGCAC
This sequence comes from Marasmarcha lunaedactyla, assembly GCA_923062675.1. Taxonomy (NCBI): domain Eukaryota; kingdom Metazoa; phylum Arthropoda; class Insecta; order Lepidoptera; family Pterophoridae; genus Marasmarcha; species Marasmarcha lunaedactyla. The sequence goes on from CAKLPU010000002.1 coordinate 975,642, forward strand.
GGGTGACGGCCGTTTTTTGAGTTCTGGAGAACCGCGTCTCCAGACTGGTTTAGACGCATTAGGTAGTTAAGTTGGTAACTAAATTTTGAGTTAATACATTTCACTTGTGTGTCCAAACGCATTAAGTAGTAAAGCTTATAAGTTTAATAAAGATCAACGGTAATGAAACTCAAGGAATTCGTCAATTCTGTACTTAGGTTTGTGATAAGCCGCATTTTGGATTGTAAAATTCAGAGAAGAATTTGTTTTGAAAATTAAAATCTCAAGAGGACAATATTTTTTCCTGAAGTTTTCACTTCGTGTATTCCTCAAGCATTCTAATTTTAAGTATTCTATATCAACATTTAAAGTAAACTAAGTAAACTCCACTCAGAAAGAAGGCCGGTCACCCTCCATACATTCAAAAACCTGTCACTTAAATTCTTTCATTGATCCCGTCTTGAATTCGTTAGTGCTTTCAACAGTTGTTTATTGTATTAAATATCCAAATCTATTATGAATATTTTAGAATTCGATGCAGATATAAAATTATTTCATAAAATAAATACATAACCTCAAAGCGTCAATGTCAAGCGTCACTGACTTACAAAAATAACAATTGTATAGATGTCGCAGCCGAATTGTCGCAAATATATCAGGATATCAACAAGATTAAGAAAATAATGAACAAATTGCTTAATCCTTGCGTAACAATAAGTGGCCTGCTGCAATGTAACAATTATCAACATAACATAACATATCACATAGTGATACTACTTTATTAAAAGTTGTGGCGAATGATATCCTAATAAATTAGTTATTTTTCATAATTTGTTACGAGAGTAACTTACGTAATTGTTTTCTTCGCCTAGTTTTGAGACCTCCGTCAATATGATGAGATAAAATATTAGAGCTCCTGCATGGTGCAGAACTAGAGATCTTCACAGAAGTGGTCATATTATACACTACCTATTTATTTCCTCGGTGACGGTTCAGGTTCCTTTACAGTTTGTCAACATATTAACAACAAGCAAATGGTTGATTTTACATTATTACTTACCTACATCATTTAAAATCAGCCTCTTAAGATATTGTTTTGCATTTGCCAAGGGTTTAATTGAAACAACATTTCTAATATTAGTTTTGTTTATTCATGATCCTCCCTAACTACAACATGGTTTTAAAAAATTCTGCTGGTGCAGCAATATTACTCTGAAATCTAGTCCACACCATTGTCAAACATGAGCTACATCCTACTGTGCGACGGCCAACAATGCAATACCAACAATAATCTTTTTATTCCTTCTCTTCCGTTTACATTATTTTCAATTAGAATATAAACATAAAAAGGTCACAAAGATAGGGAAACACCAACGTGATCGAACAGTCACACTAAACAACCACGCAAGAGCACACGATGGACTGCAATTGCAATGCAAGAAATGAAGAAAATGAATACATATCAATTACATCTGACGTTGAGGTCTGATTGTTGTGTGTGAATGACAGAACCCGCATCTCATATCTAATAGCTACGTTCAGCTTTAATATTTTATAATAATCATTATAAGTATGTATTTACTGGCATAATAGTATTTTTATTTTAATATGAGCTTTGCTCTAATGTAATTTTTAGTTTCGGTCCTTCATTAGGTTGCTTTCTGTAAAACTTACAACAATAGATTGGCTGCATTCAAAAAAATATTTCTCGTAAATATTCAAAAACGATTTTCTTCCTTAGACTGTCTTGTAACAGTTTTAATTGCTTTGAAGTCAGTAAAAATCTATTTTTTTAATGATATATTTGGTAACTAAGACGCGTCTTCTGGCTATCAGTCAGTTGACAGGTTATATCTGACCGGCCCTCTTTAAAAAAGAAAGGAAAAATTGGCAATCGCCATGTACTATAATCTTTGGTTTGTCGAGGTTTAAGCCATACTGCCAACTCTTACACTTTCGCTTTTTTCCAGTTCTTTATAAAGGATTGCCAAAAAACTTGCGGGTAGTTTGATATTGTAAATGATGAAAAATAAATGCACGCAAAAGAAGGTAAGTTACATTACAAAATTTTATTCGTCATAGAAAGTGTCAGGATTAACACAAGAGTAATATAAAATACCTAAAGATTTTAATAGATCTTGGAAACAAGCCGAATAATGTTTGTTTCAAATACTTCAAGTGAGTAACAACTTATATTTGCTTAATTTATTTTATAATTTGAATCGGTATAAAATAATATTACATCACATAGTCGTAACATGTTTATGTAAGTTTACGCCGAAAGTTGCGTCATAAAACAAAACGAGCACTTTGGTAACATCATTCATGCAACGAGTACAACACATTAACTAAACAGAGTACGACAATATTGATAAAAACATAAGAGGTGGGAAGTAGGTACCGAACATGATAAAATCTTTCTCTAAATGATTTTAACCCGTCTCGCAACAGGTTTTTTGAGTTAAGTTACATGTTTTAATGAAACTGTTGCACTCTCGCACCTAATAGATTAGAATTACAATCTTTGGGAACTGTACATAATAAAATCTATAAAATTCACCAAACTAATATAAAATTGGGTAAAACTTAGAGTAAGAAAATTGTCAAACTCAATAAATCTATCCAGATTAAATAAAAAGCAAAGCATTTTAGGTAAAACTATTTCAAGTAAAAATCAATGATCAAAACTAATGAATGAACTGATATTGTGCAAAAGTAACTTGGACTAGAATAGGTTAACTTATGAAAGTGACACATGGAAATTAAATGTAGAAATACAGACTTCATGAAGAGCTTCTAATTCTAACCAACAAGTATGAAATTTCTCAAAAACAAATTTAGGAACACACTGGCTATGGACACTTTGATTGAACTGTCTAAATATAATCATGACCGGTTTGAGTTCCTTACCAATTACTATGAAAGGCATTCAAATAATACTACATCAGATTCCCCTTTGCCAATATCTAGGCAAGCTGAGAAGCCAGATGTCACTGAACATATTGTATCTAAATCAGGTAGTAGCTCAATTAAAAGTCAAATAAAAGTGAATTAAGTATAATTATGTATAGCGATGAACTTAGTAAGAACATGGGATTGCAACTTACTCAGTGTGTTGGGGGGCCAATAACTAATAATTGGTACATCTTGTACATTAAACCCAAATATAATATTAATTATATTAGTAGGTAGATGTAAGTAACTAATTAGGAAAACCATGACAGCTTGTTTTGCTAGATTGAATTGCAAGCAGAATCCTAGTAAAATTATGTTGTTTGCATTTCCATTTACCCAGAACTCGTCAGAAAATAATATGAAGGATCAACTAAATATAGATGTATAAAATATGACATGTCGTCATAGCGAAAAGTTTTAATTTATTGATACAAATAAATTTATAACTAAGCCTTATATGACCAATGATAGGTACAGTTTGTACAATTATGACATGCGACCTCGCCATCATATATTTTATGTTATGTAAACACAATTTGTTAGTCAACAAATTGACTGTTATGTAAACACTCAATTCGTTGACTACAACCGCTGCTTCTATTGAGCAGTAACTTTATACTTTTGACCCACTGGAATGCAATATTCCACAACATAGTATTAAGAATAATTTAGACATAAGTTAGTGACAACAGATAATACATCTAGCACCAGTATTCTAAGCAGTAACTTAAGTAATAAAAATGTAAAAGATAATTTTATGAACATAGTCCATCAAAATATGCAGGGCATTGATGCAAAGGAATTACAGATTGAGCTATTTATAAACTGAAAATATTCATGTACTATGTATTACAGAACACTGGCTCGGACAGTCTCAAATTATATCTTCATATAAAAATCATGTAATTGCTAGTTCATTCAGCAGAGAACAGACAACTAGTGGTGGCTCAATGATCATCACTCATAAGAGCCTTGCATTTAAAGAACACTCTGATATTGTAAGTCTGTCTGTTTAGCAATCTGTCGAAATAGCCTGTATTGAGATAGGGTATATTGTTATAATAAGTGTGTACAGATTCCATTCCCCATTCTCACCATTTGAAGTGTTTGAGAGCACTATGGATGAGGTACATAGAGTAAATAACAAAAACAAAGAAATAATTATTTGTGGCGATTTTAATATTGATTTATTAGTAGAGACATCACAAAGTAAACGATTCTTGAATCTTTTTAACTGTCACAACCTAAGAAATTTATTTTTAGAGCCTACGCGAATCACAGCGTCTTCAGCCACATGCCTTGCGGCGCGGAGGGGCGTCTACTTCGCACTCCATGTCACTGGAGGAAGGGGACGCGGGAGGGCCTAAGACCAGAGGGGTCTGGGGGACTGGGGTGGCCTGAGGGGCCATTAGGGGAAATAACGCCATGATATGCAGGATAAGAGAATCAAGGAAACGATACTTATCAGCATTTATAGACATGCCTTCAGCACCGGTAGTTTCAAGTAACTTCTTCCTAATCTCATCAAAGCTTAGGGAAGCCATTGCGGAAGGGTTGGGGAGGGACAACAATATATAAATATATATACTATGAACCTAACAACGATGACTAACTTCCTAAAACCACCCTACGCGCAGTAGGGCGGTTGAGGACGACGCGGATAACTTACTCGAACACGAAGACTCGAGGCACCTGGAACGACGAATTCCCGTCGACGAAGCTCACGTTCCACGAAGTACGGTTTACAACTCACTGTCCGCCGTGAAAACGGCGTTAGAAACTTATTACGGTATACAACTATGAAATTATTTGTTACGGCAACAACCAGTGAAATTTGGGTGCTCGATTAGCGCGGGGGCTAAGGGAGCGGGAAGGCGTCTGCGATCGACGTGCGCTCGAGAACGCACGCAGACCGAGACTGACAATATATCATCCATGCCTTCCTTTAATACTGATGCTGCGGAGGGAAAACGTTTGCCCTCGACTCAGGGGAATCCCGTTCGAATTATCGAACGAGGCTATCCTGGAGGATCTGCAGTCCCAAGGCTTCCCGGCACTCGCCGTGCATAAAATGCACAGCAAGTACGGGAGGCAACACCCTCTCGCTTTGGTGGTTCTCGCCAACGTCCCCAAGTCCAGGGAGATCCTCAAAGGGGTTAGCACTATATGCGGCCTCTCTGGGATCTCAATCGAGGCGCCTCATCGCCGCGGTCATCCCGGCCAGTGCCATCGGTGCCAGTTGTACGGGCACGCGGCGGCCAACTGCCGCGCATCGCCCAGGTGCGTCAAGTGCCTGGTCCCTCACTTCACTAAGGAGTGCAATCGCACTCCTGAAACTCCTTTTCCTCCCGATTGCGTGCTTTGTGGCCAGTCCGGCCACACCGCAAATTACAGGGGCTGCCCTCGTGCACCCCGTTGTATGCGCTCCAATTCCAAGAGGGCGGCACCCAAACAGGTCCCGCACCTTTCTCAAGAAAACTTTCCGCCGCTGCGTAGCCGGGTTCCTCCGGCTGCAAAGCCTACACAGTCCAGGCCTGCTCCAGAAAACTGGAGGCAGCGCCCCGCATCGAATCCCATCCCGGCTCCTCGCCCATACAAACCCTCTCCTCAATCCTCTGTAGCAGACGATATGCGTATCGTCTGCGACGCTATGAAAAATATCGATGTTAGTGAAATCGCAGTCTTAGCCCGTAAACTTAGGGCTTCACGTACTCCGACAGAGCGCTTGCTAGCTCTGGCGGAGCATAGTTCCCTTCTCAATTCATTATAGGTTCATTTAAATGAATTGATCCCTAAATCATGCTTCGGCCGACCTCTGCCCAGCCCCGGCTTCACCGGAGGCTGCCCAGAACGGCAACCAACTCATGTCCCTTTGAGCACCTTCAGTGCAACTTTCACTACAGCGCGCCCAACTTCCCGACGGGTGTCGCTCCGATGAAGGCTAACGGTAATAACTACAGCCAATAGGTGGTTTTTAGTGGGTAGGTGCCATTCCGGTGAGTCCCACATAACCCCCCGCAGAGAGAAATTTATGTTAAAAAGTCAAAATATTTTAGTGAAATTTGCAAAAATCTCAACGGTTTACCAACCGATTCGAGTGCAAAAGGTGTCGTTAGACGCGTCTAGTTGTCAGGAAGATAAAACCGTAGAGATATACTAATAGGTCGATATAAAAAATTTGCAGCAAAATTTAAAAACTATATTTTTAACAAAAAATTTAACTATTTTTATTTGTTTTCAGGTGCCGGTTTCAGCAGGCTCAAGATTTTAAACGCTATTGATAGCTTGACGGCGATATTATGGAAAACAAAATCTCAGTAAAATTTTGTTGTATGAAGACTATGGAAAACCAGTACTGGGTATATCAACTTTTTGGTGAGAATTTAAAGTGTTTATTTGAAAAAACTGTAATTTTTACAGTCCGATTTCAGCCGGGGAGGCCTCAAACGACGCGGACTGATTTCCGAAAGGTGACCGATGTGCAAAAACACCGGGTGTCTACAAAAATTTTGAAATTTCAGTCAAAAAAACCGAAATTTATGTTAAAAAGTCAAAATATTTTAGTGAAATTTGCAAAACTCTCAACGGTTTACCAACCGATTCGCGTGCAAAAGGTGTCGTTAGACGCGTCTAGTGGTCAGGAAGATAAAACCGTAGAGATATACTAATAGGTCGATATAAAAAATTTGCAGCAAAATTAAAAAAAACTATATTTTTAACAAAAAATTTAACTATTTTTATTTGTTTTCAGGTGCCGGTTTCAGCAGGCTCAAGATTTTAAACGCCATTGATAGCTTGTAATAAGCGCACCAATAGGACGAGCAAAGAGAAATTTGAACGACGGCGATATTATGGAAAACAAAATTTCAGTCAAATTTTGTTGTATGAAGACTATGGAAAACCAGTACTAGGTATATCAACTTTTTGGTGAGAATTTAAAGTGTTTATTTGAAAAAACTGTAATTTTTACCGTCCGATTTCAGCCGGGGAGGCCTCAAACGACGCGGACTGATTTCCGGAAGGTGACCGATGTGCAAAAACACCGGCTGTCCACAAAAATTTTGAAATTTCAGTCAAAAAACCGAAATTTATGTTAAAAAGTCAAAATATTTTAGTGAAATTTGCAAAAATCTCAACGGTTTACCAACCGATTCGCGTGCAAAAGAAGTCGTTAGACGCGTCTAGTGGTCAGGAAGATAAAACCGTAGAGATATACTAATAGGTCGATGTAAAAAATTTGCAGCAAAATTTAAAAACTATATTTTAACAAAAAATTTAACTATTTTTATTTGTTTTCAGGTGCCGGTTGTAAGGTCGGGCGTTTAGTGAGACAATTGAAACCCACGAAGTCTGAGAATACACTGTGTTTATTGAATAAGAGATAGCTTACAAAGTATAAGTATAAGTACATACTACATACATCACACCTTCCCATTAATTGATAAAAAAAAATATAGATATATTTATATTTTTTTAATTGTTTTACCTTCACAGAGGTATAAGTCTATTAAACTTACAAAAAAGAAATGCTTAACATCAACTGAAAATAGGGATACACACTAGTACAAAAATACAAGTTTCACACATTTTTAAAAAGTAGAGTTCGGTTTTTATGAGTAACATACTCCTTACCGTCTTTTAAAATTTTCACATTACAATCTAAATCATCAATCACAACATAAGGTCCCAGATAAATAGGATCCATCTTGTTTTCTGAAGGGTTTTTTAATAACAACAGAGACTAGTAAATAATTATAGACTAACCATGTCTAACAAAATTTTGTGACTTGAAAAATAGTTGTTCTTAAGATAGAGAGATGGCGTTAGTTGTATTACATATACAAGTTATTTAAATTTAGTCAAAATAATGCGTAAAAAAACTTAAGATGGAGCTGTTTACAAAATCATTCGATATTTCATTGCAAGTACTATCCGTAGGTATCAGGCGACAACAGACGTTGCCAGCTAGTGCATTATATTATTTGATGCTATGTTGCCGCTCTTATAATTCAGTAACAGAAAACTTTACACCACCCCGGATATTATTTGTAGTGTTACTGGGTTACTGTATTGCCAGTAAGATAATTTTTCCCACAAAAATACAGCATTCATCTCCACAGTTTGTTTTTATCTGCCTTAACATAATAAAATGAATTTCAGTGCATTTAATTAATAGGTATATAATATTTTACTTTATTTCTTGATGTCGATAAAAATTGTGTCTTAATAAGTGCATGATTTTTATTTATAATGCATATAACTCATAACTATTTTGCAGTAGTTAAAAAAATATTTTCTTGCTGGATTATTATTTAAAAAATGTTCTTTATCAATCAACTTTTTTGTTCTTTTTATGACATTTTATTTGTTTGACAATTTGAATTCTTTGTCGTTTATTGTTGTTGCTATGAATTCACAATATTTCTGCTCGCCTACTGTGACTTGTGCAAATTTTATAGACCTTGATTAAGTTTACGTTTTGGCTGCTACATATATCGTATAACATGTGCGTTTATCACAACTGTGATAATAAAAGCTTTTAAAAATAGGTTAATATGGCAATTAAAATAAGGAGGATGGTAGTGCCCAGGCGTCTCTGAACAAAATAAACTTATACCAGTATGTTTATGGTCTTTTCTAGTTGTTATTTTATCATCTATAAAGTAAGAATAAATTACTATCTACCTATTCTTATTGATTAAAATTTTCGAAATCAATGATATAAAATGATGACATTTTCCAATTTCAGGAAAGGAATAAATCCTACTTGCTAAGGTTTCAGGTTATTTCACAACGCCATCTAGTAATAATTCATATAAAAATTAAAGACGACAAGGTTGGTCCAAGCTATTTGAGAGCGACATCTAGTAATAGCTTGGATTTTGAGCTTTTTACGAGTCACGAATTTTTGTATGGAGATGGTCAGTCTATAGTTATTTACTAGTCTCTGATAACAATAAATCACCTTTTTTAAAGTACAAAGGGTTAACAGAATTATCATAGTCTTGCTTACGCGTAATTTTACTTAGCATTAAATTATTACGTGCATCTCTCTGTGCTATTTGAAGTCTATATTTTAATTCGAGTGCATAATTGTCATGAGTGTACAGAGGATCTACAACATTTCCGATTAAATTACTAGGTAAAATGCAATGTTTTCCGTATACTAATTCATGTGGAGTGTACTTGGTTTCCGTATGAACCGTATTATTATATGAAAAACACCAATACGGCAACCAAGCACTCCATGCATCCATCCTGTTTTGACAGTTTATCCTCAAATAAGCACCCATCGTTTTATGCGTGTTTTCTAATACGCCGATGCTTTCGTGATGATGAGCTGTGGAGAATATTTGATTAATTTTTAAGACTTGACATACCTCTTTCATAGTACTAGATATAAACTCTGACCTACGATCGGTCGCTATTTCCTTAGGTATGCCGAATCTTAAAATAAAATTATCAACAAAAGCACGGGCAACGCTTACAGCATCATTGTTTAATAGCAGGTATGCCTCCGTATACTTTGTCAATTCGCATTGCAAGGTTAAAATACAGCTATAATTATGTATATCCTTAGGAAGCGGTCCTACTATATCTAAATACACTTTTTCGAAAGAGGAATTCGCAGTGGTTGTTATTTTCATAGGTTGCTTAGTTTGTATACAATATTTTTGTTTCTTACATTGCTCGCACCTAGAAACAAAATCAGCTACATCTTTATCTATATTAGGCCAAAAGTAATATTTCTTTATGTTATTTGTCATCCGCCTAATGCCCGCGTGGCGACTAGTGGGCAATAGATGGAAGTCATTTAATATCACACGCCTGTTATCTAAATTATCGATTCTTTGAACCTTACTAACAACACAAATTCGTGGTCCGGACCACTTACTACATTTCTTTATTTCCGCTATGAGCCCACTTATAAAATCGCTATTATTATCATTTCGTAATATGCATATTTCGTTTATTAAATACGTAGAACATAAACATGACAAATCTCTCAACAATTCGTCTCGCGTAATTGGAGATCGAGATATTGTCTGCAAATAAATTCTTAATTGACTGGGCACATAAAAAAAATATTTTAACTTATCTATCAAAATATTTTTTCTCAATAAATTATTTAATTGTTTAGCGCTAATTAATAAAAGTTCAGTAATATTTTTCGGTTTTTTAATTATATCCACGACTCTCGGTTGATCAGGCATGGAGTCAGTGTCAATATTATCCGCCGGTAAAATATCACTGTTCTTATCACTTTGCATTTTCATTTGACGAGATTGCGCTCTAGTAACTAGGTACATTAATAACCTGCTCATTCATCATTTTTAAATCTTCCGACGACATACTAATTCGTGAAAGTGCATCTGCAACACAGTTTAATTGGCCTTTTAGATACTCTATAGTAAAATTATATTCTTCTAATTGTAATCTGAATTTTAAAAGTCTACTGGAGGGGTCTTTCATAGAAAATAAGTAAACGAGTGGACGATGGTCGGTCTGTATCTTAAACTTTCTGCCGTACAAATAAGGCCGAAAATACTTAACACTCCATACTATTGACAAGAGCTCTTTTTCAATAGTTGGATAATTAATTTCAGCTTTATTTAAACTGCGACTAGCATAAGCTACAGGTCGGCCATCCTTATTGCACAACACTGAGCCTATAGCTTTTCCCGATGCGTCAGTTTGAAGAATGAACTCGTTACTTTCAGATAGGTCTGGATACTGTAAAACTGGCGGTTTTGATAACGCAGATTTTAATAACTGAAACGCACTTTCACAATCAGTATTCCATGAAAATTTTACATTCTTACAACACAGCTCATTAAGAGGAATTGCTATCTTCGCGAAGTTAGGTATAAATTTCCGATAGTAATTAGCAAAGGCCACAAAACGCTTTACTTCGTCTGAGCTTTGTGGCCTTGGATAATTTTCTAGGACCCTTATTTTTTCTTGATCTGGTAAAATACCTGTACCTGAAACTATATGACCTAAGTAGTTAATTTCTTTCTGTAAAAATATACATTTGGCCGGATTTAACTTTAAATTTACTTTACGTAACCTAGAGAAAATGTCCATTAAATTTTGATTATGATTTTGTAAATTTCTACCAATAACGGCCAGATCATCTTGATACACCATACACTTATCATGATTAAGGTCAGACATTGCTATAGTAATCATTCTACTAAAGCTATTGGGACTGGACTTGAGGCCCATAGGCATACGGGTCATTTGATATTGATTTTTACCCGTTGTAAAGGCTGTGAAGGGTCTACAACTTTTTTCTAATGAAACTTGATAAAAACTTTGTGAAAGGTCTAAATGAGTAAAATACATAGCACCTGACAACGAGTCCAAAATTTCAGTTATATTGGGCAGAGGGAACTTATCCTCCTGAATGACATTATTTAACTTCCGGTAATCAATCACAACGCGCCATTTTTTGGTACCGGATGCGTCTAACTTTTTTGGCACTAGTAACAAGGGACTAGACCATGCACTTTGCGATTCTTCAATGATTCCCTGTGATAACATGCTTTTGATTTGATTATCAATTTCCGTTTTCTGCGAGTATGGTAAGCGATAAGGCTTTGTATAAATAGGCGTAGTGTGTGGTTTCAGGTCGATAGTTTGTCTATAAATAGGGGTGGTTGTTAATTTATCCCCTGGCAGATGAAAAATGTCGGGAAATTTAGCGCAAATATTTTCTATTGATTTTCGTTCTTCTATATTCAAATCATTTAAGTTTAATAGGGAAAATAACGTTTTTACTCTATCACAAGTAATCGTCGGTTTGCTAAAATGACAAATAAAATATTCATTTAATTTACTAGTGTTTACTTGAAAATAATTTAATGGAACATCTGTCTCACGAGTGTTTAAAATACGAATTGGGATTTTCCCATTTACTGGTTTATTAACACTACTTGCTAAGAAAACACCATCACATAACTCTTGATTTGAAACCACACATTCCTCCTTCAACTGTGTTTCAATTAAATGTATGGACTCGCTGCGTGCTGGTACCGTCAAATAATTATAATTAGGTACATCAAAGGGTAATTTCACTAGCTGAGAGCTATGCGTTAATAATTGCATCGTATTATTTTCAAAATTTAAAATAGCATTATAACATGATAAAAAATCTTGACCTAAAATTCCATCAGTTGTACACGGTAAATACTTAAATACAAGAAACTTATGAGTAAAAATATGCTTTTTAATATTAAAATTTAAATACACGAAACCTTCCGAATTTAAATAACCACCTATACCTTTAATCTTGACGCTCTCATTATGGTAAGGAATTTGTAAACGTTCTAAACATGCTAACTTTATACCCGATACCGATGCACCAGTGTCGATCAGCCAGTTATGATTAAGTTTCCTAATTTGGAGCGATACTTTCAAACTATTGCTCGAGAGAATATTATGCACGAAAAAAATGATCTAAGGACTCACTGTTCGAAGAACTTGTTGCAGTTGTTGCAACCTGATTATCGGCAGTCATAGTGTTTATGTTTCTTTGTAACCCGACACCCCGGCTGCGATTACCACGTTGTCTCCTGGGTGGTCGATCATTATTGTAACCTCCGCGACACCTATTATTAGAAAAATATTGTACCTGCAGAGGCCCTCGCTGAGGTCTATATGCGTTTTGTGTACGACCTCTGGTACCAAAATATCGTTGACCTAGATTTCCTCGTTGACTCCTCCTAGCTGAAAAATTAGGTTGTCGAACTGCGTATAACATTTCGGATGTGCCCTGCGTGGTTATTTCCTCGTCCTGGGCGGCTTGAATAGCATCTGTTAAGGAAGTAAAGTTGCGCGCTGCGACAATCGTACCTAAGCGACGATCCCGCAGCCCGTCGGCAAATCGTTTTATCGCTAGTTTTTCATTTAGTGGCTTTAGCACACCATAATTCGCGGAGTTGCCGTCGGCCTGAGAGATGGTCAGATTCACGAAAAGTTCGGAAATCTCCTTACCAAAATCAGTAATAGTTTTACCACTTTGTCTACATTGCTGCAATTTACTTTGAATAGCCGTAAAACTTTTCTGCGGTAATAATAATTTACGCATAGCCTTTAAAAGATCTGCAACAGTTTTGTAATTTTGAGCCAATAATAACTCCGCACGTTGTGATAATCTACTTTTCAAAACGAATTGAATTAATTTAGTATTACATTCTGGTTTTTCTAATGTAGAACTATAGTACTCGATTCCCTCAATCAATTGTTTCGTGTTATCATCAGTATCATTCATAACAGATATTAAACTCAAAGCCGTCTTTAAATCAAATGAACCCATGTTTATTTTAGAATGGCAATCTTCACTATTTTTAGTACACAAGGAGATAATTTCACAAAAAATATTATCAAACTGTTCGCAAACCCTCTTAATCAGGCAAATTTCTTCGTAATTCAATTTCGTGTAATTTTTTAAAGTAGCCCTATAAATGTCTAAATACTTGTTATATTTTAGTAATACACTATTTGCTTGTTCTTTCTTTACATCTTAGATCTTACCATGTCTACGTTTAGGACCAATTTTTATCAAATAACTTCTAATGTTCTTTAAATTATTAAGTAAAAAAATTAAATCATCAGCCATAAATTTTGAACAGACCAAATACCTACTAAATACCTATTTAAAAAAAAACAGAAAGATGCACATAATTAATAAAATAATCCTACTTACGTAATAATATTTCGTTTTATCGAACGTGTCAAGTCTTACCTATAAATTTAATTTTCATTTAAGTAACCTTGTTAAGTCCTGAACGTAACATAAAGTTTTGTCATGTGGCAATATTGTTAGATTTCTATAATGTTGGCAGATCTGTTGTGATGTGACATTTCCTTTAACCATTTTTTTTTTACTTCCTTCTTTTTTTTATTAACGTATGTATCGCTGATTGCAGCGCGTGTGGGCTATAGCCACAAATATTAAATATTATCAATTTATTACTTATGTGCATTTAAAAGTGATTGTTCTTACAACATAATTAAGTTCAATGTACTTAGTAATAAGAAAGGTGTGCGAGTGCAAACAAACAGTTATTTATGTACGTGGTGTGCACGTTGCTAAATAAAAGAACCTTTTATGTAGTGTGCGAGTTTTCAATTTTTCTAACCAGCGCCTTGCTCCTACATAAAAATGGTCCTTCGAGAAGAGAAGGTTGATTCTTTATAAGGCTTATTCTATAAATAAGAAAGATAGAAGCGGTGGTAGACGTCAATTTCTACGAAGTATCTACCTAAAATGAGGAATGGTTTGTCAATGCCATTAAAAATAGAAGCTGTGGAAAAATAAACGAAAAATTCGTCAAAAAATTTCATTAGATGCTATTAAAACTACGCAATATATATGAACGGAAGTGTGCTTAAAGCCAACAAAGATCGTTACAACCATTGAGTTACTATGTACTACGTACTAGAGAAGCTATTCAAAACAAATTTTGTGTCATATTCTATTTTTACCTATTCAATCATTTATTGTTAGATGCAGCGCTACAAAAAATTTAAGTTGTCTAGTCAAATGATTCAAACATGCAGCGCTTGGATTGCTACTATAATGTTTAACATCTCTCGACCAATCAACGAATTGCAATTTGTCATACCAATAGATTATACGAGTGGTACAGAATGGACAAAATATTAAAATTTTACCTAACTGCATAGAAAATATTTTGTAATATACGTAAATGAACATTAAAGTGGATATATATACGATAGCTTAGGCGTAATTAAGTAAAAATATTATTTTAACTTTATTTACCTCATTTATATATAAATTGCCCATACATTAGATTTTCTGAGATAAAAGCAGGCCTCCGTCACTCTTTGTGCTATTTTTACCCGACTGCAAAGAGGGTTTTTCACGCCTATCTATGTATGTAATATTCTTTTTTACCTCGTATTGGAGACTCGGCTGGGTGAATTTTTATGATCAAGGCATCGTTAGATTTGCTGAGGCAAATGTTCTTACTGTTTTTGTCGAGCGTTAACCTACATGAGAATTTTATTTCTTTTGTGTACTACTAATATGGTATAAATGAAGTACATTTTAGAGCCAGCGGTTCTTACGATGATGTCACGGTAATAATGTTCATTATCTCTGGTTATAAAATGAGCTTGTAAACGTACGGGTCGGGTGATGCAGAGAACAATTCTAGTTATTTGCGTGCTAGCATTACTTGCAAGTGTCAGTGGTACTGCTGGTGAATTGAAACAAAGCTATTTCTATACTATTGTTATAGCTTCATGAACTAGTTTTTTTGGTTCACATACATACATACAAACGCTCGAATTACATAACCCTCCTTCTGAAGCAGTGGGGTAATGATCAGTTACATCTAAGTCATCCCTATATTATAGTTCACCACCACTACGTATTCATTCTGTGCAGTTAACTTTTCTTAATCTATGACCGTTGATCTATGATTTTCATACAAAATGCCCGGTTCAATAGAAAATAATGTATAAAAATGGTTTTTATTCGTTTTAACTAAAAATTTTGTTTACTTTCCGAAAATAACTTACTCCACTATCTTTTTTATTCACAGTAGATTGGTTTTTACAAGTTTTTAACACGCAAATCAGCAATTTAAATATTTGTTTTGACATTAAGTCGGCACCCGGTCGCTAAGAGCGGTAGCGAGTGACTGAATGAGTTGTTGCCGGTCGGCAACAAAACACTGGGACAAAAAGCTGGTTCGCGGTGTCCGTTCTATACGCTAGTAATAGTAGTTCAATGGTTACAACCTTAGATTACAACACAATCAGTCGATTGGTCAATTCAACAATATTGAGATTGGCGCGGCGGCTAAGCAGTGACATCATTGGTCGATAAGCTGCGGCAGCAGCGGAGCTTGGTTGCAGTTGGTACTACTGGAATACGCGGCGCGGGAACCTCGCTTCTGGTGTTTGTGGAATTTGCATCTGCTCTGCGTCGTGTGCTTGACATTTTTAAATATTATCAAGTTCTATGTTTGAAAAATTAAAATTTTAACTTATAAATAATAGGATTGGCAAATAAATGTGTACTATATTGCAAGCCGATTTAAGGGTTGAGAATTAGTTACTACATAAGTATTTTTGTTGAGTATCCAGTGTCATAGTTTGGTCATAGTGATAAACCTAAGAAAAAAAAATACGTTGCGCGATGGCAAAAACATTAGAAGAGTATATTGCTGCTCGTGGCCAGCTAAAGGGCTCTATAACTAAATTGTTTAATATGACGCAACTTCCTCATTGGGCTGAAGAAATTTCACTGGAAACCCTTAAGGTGAAAATAAAGGCTAAAATGTACATTACGGGGCGCTATGAAGGTTGATCGTGATTTTTATATAGAAAGATAATAGTCTAAAGAGTCAACTTGTAAAGTCTCCAACGACGAAACTTCGTAGTTTTTTTTTAATAAATTCGTAAAAAATATACTTTTTGTACACTAATTTTAGGTTAGAATTTAAGTTGCCTGATGTGATTGTCAATCAAAATGAGTAATTGACGTTTTCAGAATTCCCTAAATGGAACGTAATGAAGGAATGGAACGAATATTTTGAAGTAATAATTGTTATAAAATTAATGCTTGATTGTAATATACATATATTGCAAAATGATTACAATTTATATATAAATATTCATTATTTTCATTGGTTTTATTTCTTATTAGTTTCAAATATAATGTTTTTTTTAAGTGTTAAACGTAACGTAAAGTGACGCCATTTTGTCAATGTCACTCATCAAAAACGCTTATTTGCAAACCCCTTAACCAAGAAGTCTTGTTAGTTAGACTCTAGAGTGTTTTTGTAAAGCCGGAGGCGCGGAGGGAGAGCAGCCCCCGCCCGCTGTAACAAAGCGCAGCCACCACGCGAGCCGGAGCGGCCGAGGCTGGTCGCCATAGGCGACCAAAAAGCCGAGGCTGTGGAGGTGAGCATGGTTGCTAGCGCTTTGTAACGCAAGGGCGTTGGGGCTGCACTTCCCGCAGCGCCGGAGACGTTTATATCCTAAATTGCTACAACAGTAATAATAGTTAAAAATTACTCTTGGTAAATTTAACCTCAAATTTTCAGATTAATAATTTTGGCTTTTGCTCCAGTGGAGGAAGCGCTTTAGGGTTAGTTAATTTTATCTCAAACCTGTAGCCCTTATATTAACTATTCGCAATGGTCGAAATGCTTTGATTAAGTTCATTTTTAGCAAACATAACCTCAAATTTTCAATTTCGTATATTTCAACAACCAACCATCGTCGTCGGTGGGGGGTGGTACGGAGGGGTTGGTTTACCCCTCCCCCCTCCCCCCCACCCCTCCGCAACCCCTAAATCAGCGCCCCGTAATGTACAGTTTTACCAAAATAAATTACCTGGAAAAGTCATTTGAAAATTACCAAACTTATTGCCACAAAATTCCCACTAAAGATGAGAATGAATTCAATGAATATGAAGATAAATATATAGCAGCCTTATCATGTTTGCAGCAAGCACTAAGTTGCAAAAATGCCAGTAAGTCTACAACATTATGTAGTCCTACAACAGATAATGTAAATTTACCTAAAATTAATATTCAAAACTTTAGTGGGCAAAGCAGTGAGTATTACCCATTTATCAATTTGTTTAAAAGTTTAATTGATTCAAATGAAAAACTAAGTGAAACTCAAAAATTGTATTATTTGCGAAGCTTTCTAAGGGGGGAGCCCTTAGACGTAATAAAAAATTTAACATTAGAATCTAGTAATTATAAGAAAGCTCTTAACTTACTTGTGGAAAGATATGATAATAAAAACTGATCACATAAATAAAATATTGGATATTGTGCCTATAGTTATACTTGTACTTAGTTCACTATAGTTATACATTATAGTGTACTTCTGTAGTGTTAAGAAATGTTGTTGCTGATATTAAGCAAAACTTGAGTGCATTGGAGAGTTTAGGGCAACCTGTATCTCAATGGGATATGATCTTAATTGCAATATTATCTAGAAAAATAGACCCTTATACAGTTAGGTCATTCTATTTGGATCAATGTAATGTCAAGGATAATAGTTATAAGTTGTGTGATTTCTTAACATTTTTAGAAAACAAAGCAATAGCCTTTGAGGCAACGGCTCAACCAGACAAAAGGACAAGTGGTGGTGGAGGAGCCTCACGAGTAAGCCTGTTTACCAGGCAAAACTCATGTGAGTATTGCAATAAAGATGGTCATAAAATTTATAATTGTTCAAAATTTAAAATAAGTTCATTGAGTGATAAATTAAAATTTATTGAAAAAACAAAGCGATGTAAGCTATGCTTGAATAACCACTCAAAGAGGTGTCATTTTAACTTTCGCTGTGCTAAATGCAGGGGTGTGCATAATACATTGTTGCATAATGACAACAATAATATTTCAGCAGATAATGAATCTGAAGCCATGGGAGATTGCAAGGTGTCACTTTTTAACTGCAGGAAAAATGAGCATGTACTGTTGCCAACTGCTATGATAAAATTGGTTAAAAAGGATGGGTCTCTTATGTATGTTAGGGCTATCCTTGATTCTGGTAGTGAAGTATCAATGATCACCAAAGAAATTGCTGATCAAATTAAATGTTTAATTTCCTCGCAGTCTCATACTGTAGTGGGTGTGTGTGAAGGCACAAATAATATAAATAATATTACACGATTTACTATTGGCTCTTGTCTTCAAAGAGAATTTAGTTTGCCTGTCACTTGTTCTGTTATTGAAAAGATATCTTGCACTATGCCTCACCAATTGATTGATATTGCACACTTAAATATCCCTTCCTATGTACAGCTGGCTGATGCTAGTTTTTATGGGCATGTGCAACTGCTTTTAGCCTGTGATGTGGTTTTCCAGGTGTTGCTACGTGAGCGGATACCGCTGACACCCAACGGACCCTACCTTATTAACACTAAGTTGGGGTATGTTGTGGGTGGTACTGTTGTTAGTAAGGACAATACTAAGGGCATTAAATATTGCAATTTAACTAATAAGTGTTTAACTAATAATTATTTTGAGGAAACTTGTTCCAAGTGTGATGATTCTATTCATAAACAATTACAACAATTTTGGGAGTGTGAGAAGGTGCCTGAAACCTTTTTTGAATCTAATTCCGAACAAGAATTAGCAGAAAAGTGTTTCCATGAAAATGTAGTCCTTAAAAATAATAGATTTCAGGTATCTTTGCCACTTAAGTTGCCATTTGAAGAGATTGATTTAGGCGATTCCTTAACCTGTGCTTTGCAAAGATTTTATAACATTGAAAAAAGATTATCTAAGAATCCAGATTTATTCAGTAAATACAAATTGTTTATAGATGATTATATTAAAAAAGGGCATGCCCAGCTAGTTGATATATCACAATATGATCTTAAGAAAGGTAACATTTATTTTTTGCCTCATCATCCTGTTTTTAATGAAGGATCTAAAACCACCAAGTTAAGAGTAGTTTTTGATGGTAGCATGTTAACTAAAAATAGGATTTCCTTAAATGATATTTTGCTGAATGGCCCTATAGTTCAGAATGATTTAATTGATATTTTAATACAGTTTAGATTGGATAAATATATACTTATCTGTGACATAAGGCAAATGTTCAGAAATATAAAATTAGACAAAGGTCATTGTCAACTCCAAAATATTTTATGGCGAGAGTCTAATGAGCATAATATTAAATGTCTTCAACTTCAAACCGTCACATATGGTTTAAAAAGTTCTTCTTACTTGGCTACTCACTGTCTACTTGAATTAGCTAACAGATATGGTGACAAATATAATTTAGCAGCATCAACCTTGAGGCATAGAACCTATGTAGATGATATTTGTGGGGGTACA
The DNA here is from genome assembly GCA_923062675.1 of Marasmarcha lunaedactyla. Taxonomy (NCBI): domain Eukaryota; kingdom Metazoa; phylum Arthropoda; class Insecta; order Lepidoptera; family Pterophoridae; genus Marasmarcha; species Marasmarcha lunaedactyla. The sequence goes on from CAKLPU010000002.1 coordinate 995,423, forward strand.
AACAATATAAAGGAGTTAGAACAGTTAAAAAATGAATTAATTGATTTATTAAATTTGGGAGGTTTCCAATTGCATAAATGGTATTCTAATGTACCACAAAATTTAGCTAATATTCCCATAGAGAAGCAGCAATTAGAAAATATTGATTTAGCTTATGATAATAATATTTCTGTAAAAACATTAGGATTACATTACAATATAAAAACTGATAGTATTGATGTGTGCTGTCAGAAAAAACAGTTAAGTAATGTTTACACTAAACGAGAGGTTTTAAGTTTTGTTAGCAAGTTCTTTGACCCCTTGGGAATGGTCGGTCCTATTTTTGTTAAAGTAAAATTATTTTTACAAGAACTTTGGAAAACGAATTTAGCTTGGGATGTTCCTTTACCTTCAGAGTTAAATGAAAAATGGCAAGGTTTTGCATTAAATTTAATTAATATGTCGTGTATTTCGATTGCTAGGAACATAGACATATCTTTAAGTAAAAAAATAGAATTAATAGGATTTGCAGATGCATCAAATGATGCTTATGGATGTTGTCTATATTTAAGGGTGGTTAAACCTGATGGTTCAGTCACCATGGACTTACTTTGCTCTAAGTCTCGAGTCAGTCCCATTGGGAAGCAGTTAACAATGCCTAGGCTTGAGCTCAATAGTGCACTCTTGTTGTCTATTTTAGTTAAGAAGATATATAATACTTTATGTTTAAAAACAAGTAAAGAACAGCTTGATGTATACCTGTACTTAGATTCTCAAATTGCTTTAGCTTGGTTAAAAATTGAGCCTGTTCGTCTGTCTGTTTATGTTGCCAACAGAGTAAAATGTATTATAGAAAATACTAAAGGGTTTTCATGGTATTATATAAATACACAACTTAATCCAGCTGATTGTATATCAAGAGGGCTAGAGCCTGATATGCTGAAGCATAATTTATTATGGTGGCATGGTCCACAGGTTATGCACGATAAAAATTATTGTCCTTATTCTAATAATAATATTGATATTCACAAACTGCCAGAGGTTAAAAACACATGTTTGGTAAATATAAAGGAAAAGGATAATGAATTTATAAAGAATATATTTTGCAAACACTCATCATGGGATAAATTACAAAGAATAGTTGCTTACATATTTAGATTTTATAACAATTGCAAAAATTCAAAAAATAAAATTAATAATTCTCTAACTGTAAGTGAACTGAATTTTGCTTCAACAATTATTGTCAAATGTGAACAAAGACTTATTTTTTGTTCTGAAATTAAATGCTTAAGCAATGGTCATCCAATTAAAGGTAGTTTATTACAATTAAATCCTTTTCTAGATGATAAAGGTGTCTTACGGGTTGGAGGAAGGCTACAACATTCAAAGATGTCCTTTACCCAAAGGCATCCTATTATTTTACCTAAACAATCACATATAACTACACTGATTATTCACAATGCCCACTTGCTGTTATTACATGCTGGGCCTAAGCTTATATTGAGTTACTTAAATCAAAAATATTGGCTGATCAATGGTTTAAGAGAAATAAAGAATGTTACACATAGATGTGTGGTATGTTTTAAACTTAAGGCAAAGCAGGCTTCACAATTGATGGGTACCTTGCCACATAGTCGTGTAACAGCTTCGCGTCCTTTTGAAGTGGTAGGAGTTGACTATGGAGGTCCTTTCCAAATAAAACAATCACGGGCCAGAAAGGTTTTAATATCAAAGGGATACCTTGTATTGTTCATTTGCTTTTCCACTAAGGCTATACATGTTGAGCTCGTTACAGATATGACTACTGATACTTATTTGGCCGCTTTAAAACGATTTATCTCGAGAAGAAATAAACCATCTGTAATATATTCAGATAATGCTTCTAATTTCCGTGGCGCAAGGAACCAATTAAAGGAGCTGTAGGTATAAAATGCAAAATTCTAGTGAACATCGAGCAGCTGTTCATAATTATACTAACTCATTAGGGATTTCATTTAAGTTTATACCTGCATATTCACCAAATTTTGCGGGCATATGGGAAGCCGGTATAAAAAGTGTTAAGTATCATATAAAGCGTGTAGTAGGGGATAAACGCCTTACTTATCTAGAATTGTATACTGTTATGGTACCTACAAATTGAAGGAATCTTAAATTCCCGGCCTTTAGTGCCCTTAATTAGGTCAGATTATGATGATATGTCTTATCTCACCCCCGGTCATTTTCTCACGGGGGCACCTTTACAGTCCTTTCCAGAGCCAGATGTGACTGATGTTCCAACTAATAGATTGAAGTTTTGGAAACAGTGTGTGCAAATGCAGCAGTCATTCTGGAAACAGTGGCACAAACAATACCTCGTGCAGCTGCAAAATAGGCCTAAGTGGCAAGCTAGTAGACCTAATGTAAAGGATGGAACATTGGTCATTATTAAAGATGACAATACCAGCCCTCTCACGTGGCCTATGGGCAGAGTGGTTGGAGTGCATCCGGGGGAGGATGGCAGGGTGCGTGCTATAGATGTTAAAAACCAAAAAGGGTTTGTAACTAGAACTAGTATCTCAAAAGTTTGTGTTCTGCCTATTGAAGATAATGATGTATGTAGTACATAAGTATTTTTGAGTTGATTCTTTTAGAATAAGATTGTAAAGTTTGATCTTAAATGTTTAAATTATAGTTTCATTTTCCAAATATTGTTTGCCGAGGCCGCAACTATGTTAAGTCCTGAACGTAACATAAAGTTTTGTCATGTGGCAATATTGTTAGATTTCTATAATGTTGGCAGATCTGTTGTGATGTGACATTTCCTTTAACCATTTTTTTTTACTTCCTTCTTTTTTTTAACGTATGTATCGCTGATTGCAGCGCGTGTGGGCTATAGCCACAAATATTAAATATTATCAATTTATTACTTATGTGCATTTAAAAGTGATTGTTCTTACAACATAATTAAGTTCAATGTACTCAGTAATAAGAAAGGTGTGCGAGTGCAAACAAACAGTTATTTACGTACGTGGTGTGCACGTTGCTAAATAAAAGAACCTTTTATGTAGTGTGCGAGTTTTCAATTTTTCTAACCAGCGCCTTGCTCCTACAAACCTTGTAATTAAAATAAGCATGTAAAACAAATTAAAGAGAGTGTATATCTAATCAACCCTAAAAATAAAAAAAACTAACTCTTACCTAAAGGTTTCCTTAGCAATACCTATTTGCATAATTTAAAATTACAATAAATGTCATCAATATTGAAATGTATTATTATGGTAAGATTATAATATCTATAATATAACAAGGCTATAAACGGAAAACACAAACCGAGAGTCGCACAACCCGAAATCACTGCATAATTCACTTTTTAACACTCACATAGCCGCCGAACTCGTGCTAAATGATCTCTGCATCACCAGCGGCCTTAACTCCTTGGAGTGCCTGCTGCCTTCGCAGGAGTACCTTTTCAGCGTCAGCTCGTCGATTTGACGATGTATTTGTTTTTTATGGCATCGTTTATACAGACGATAAACAAATATTAGTAAGCCAATTGCCAAGACTGTGCAAATTATAATCAGAATCGTGTTCGTATTCTCGTGTAATTGCTCTGTATTCGCCGTGTTAGATCCTACCCCAGCGGTTTGCGCGATGATAACTTCTTCTTTAGATTTGGAACTTCCCATTTTCACAAAGTATTACCGAAAAAAGTAATACCCAAACACCGAAAAAGTACATTTTGGTGTACGCGCGCGGTGCGAGTTACTTAGGTCCTGGCATGGTCGCCATGTAAGGTCGGGCGTTTAGTGAGACAATTGAAACCCACGAAGTCTGAGAATCGATGTGTTTATTGAATAAGAGATAGCTTACAAAGTATAAGTATGAGTACATATTACATACATCACACGGTTTCAGCAGGCTCAAGATTTTAAACGCCATTGATAGCTTGTAATAAGCGCACCAATAGGACGAGCAAAGAGAAATTTGAACGACGGCGATATTATAGAAAACAAAATTTCATCGAAATAGAAAACAAAATCAGGAAAAAAAATAGCGTTTAAAATCTTGAGCCTGCTGAAACCGGCACCTGAAAACAAATAAAAATAGTTAAATTTTTTGTTAAAAATATAGGTTTTAAATTTTGCTGCAAATTTTTTATATGGACCTATTAGTATATCTCTACGGTTTTATCTTCCTGACCACTAGACGCGTCTAACGACACATTTTGCACGCGAATCGGTTGGTAAACCGTTGAGATTTTTGCAAATTTCACTAAAATATTTTGACTTTTTAACATAAATTTCGGTTTTTTGACTGACATTTTAAAAATTTTGTGGACAGCCGGTGTTTTTGCACATCGGTCACCTTCCGGAAATCAGTCCGCGTCGTTTGAGGCCTCTGCGGCTGAAATCGGACGGTAAAAATTACAGTTTTTTCAAATAAACACTTTAAATTCTCACCAAAAAGTTGATATACCCAGTACTGGTTTTCCATAGTCTTCATACAACAAAATTTTACTGAAATTTTGTTTTCCATAATATCGCCGTCGTTCAAATTTCTCTTTGCTCGTCCTATTGGTGCGCTTATTACAAGCTATCAATAGCGTTTAAAATCTTGAGCCTGCTGAAACCGGCACCTGAAAACAAATAAAAATAGTTAAATTTTTTGTTAAAAATATAGTTTTTAAATTTTGCTGCAAATTTTTTATATCGACCTATTAGTATATCTCTACGGTTTTATCTTCCTGACCACTAGACGCATTTGCACGCGAATCGGTTGGTAAACCGTTGAGATTTTTGCAAATTTCACTAAAATATTTTGACTTTTTAACATAAATTTCGGTTTTTTGACTGAAATTTCAAAATTTTTGTGGACACCCGGTGTTTTTGAAATGAAAGTAATAGGTAGCTCCCGATGTTCGTCTGGAACACGCTGTAGTAACTGAGAACTATTACTAGCCCATTTTTTCAGTTCAAATCCACCTCAACGAAATAACGCTATAAGTTCGTCCTGCAACGTACAGGCGGCTTCAAAGGTATTCATCGAATACAATATATCTTTTTTTTTTTTTTTTGCTACCGAGGCACCCTTTCGGGAGGGAGGTGGAAGATGCGTCATGCATACCGCCCACAGGTAAATTCCTCTGCGGGGGGTTATGTGGGACTCACCGGAATGGCACCTACCCACTAAAAACCACCTGTTGGCTGTAGTTATTACCGTTAGCCTTCATCGGAGCGACACCCGTCGGGAAGTTGGGCGCGCTGGCGGAGACCCGCTAGCGGGTCTTCCGCCTGTAGTGAAAGTTGCACTGAAGGTGCTCAAAGGGACATGAGTTGGTTGCCGTTCTGGGCAGCCTCCGGTGAAGCCGGGGCTGGGCAGAGGTCGGCCGAAGCATGATTTAGGGATCAATTCATTTAAATGAACCTATAATGAATTGAGAAGGGAACTATGCTCCGCCAGAGCTAGCAAGCGCTCTGTCGGAGTACGTGAAGCCCTAAGTTTACGGGCTAAGACTGCGATTTCACTAACATCGATATTTTTCATAGCGTCGCAGACGATACGCATATCGTCTGCTACAGAGGATTGAGGAGAGGGTTTGTATGGGCGAGGAGCCGGGATGGGATTCGATGCGGGGCGCTGCCTCCAGTTTTCTGGAGCAGGCCTGGACTGTGTAGGCTTTGCAGCCGGAGGAACCCGGCTACGCAGCGGCGGAAAGTTTTCTTGAGAAAGGTGCGGGACCTGTTTGGGTGCCGCCCTCTTGGAATTGGAGCACATACAACGGGGTGCACGAGGGCAGCCCCTGTAATTTGCGGTGTGGCCGGACTGGCCACAAAGCACGCAATCGGGAGGAAAGGGAGTTTCAGGAGTGCGATTGCACTCCTTAGTGAAGTGAGGGACTAGGCACTTGACGCACCTGGGCGATGCGCGGCAGTTGGCCGCCGCGTGCCCGTACAACTGGCACCGATGGCACTGGCCGGGATGACCGCGGCGATGAGGCGCCTCGATTGAGATCCCAGAGAGGCCGCATATAGTGCTAACCCCTTTGAGGATCTTCCTGGACTTGGGGACGTTGGCGAGAACCACCAAAGCGAGAGGGTGTTGCCTCCCGTACTTGCTGTGCATTTTATGCACGGCGAGTGCCGGGAAGCCTTGGGACTGCAGATCCTCCAGGATAGCCTCGTTCGATAATTCGAACGGGATTCCCCTGAGTCGAGGGCAAACGTTTTCCCTCCGCAGCATCAGTATTAAAGGAAGGCATGGATGATATATTGTCAGTCTCGGTCTGCGTGCGTTCTCGAGCGCACGTCGATCGCAGACGCCTTCCCGCTCCCTTAGCCCCCGCGCTAATCGAGCACCCAAATTTCACTGGTTGTTGCCGTAACAAATAATTTCATAGTTGTATACCGTAATAAGTTTCTAACGCCGTTTTCACGGCGGACAGTGAGTTGTAAACCGTACTTCGTGGAACGTGAGCTTCGTCGACGGGAATTCGTCGTTCCAGGTGCCTCGAGTCTTCGTGTTCGAGTAAGTTATCCGCGTCGTCCTCAACCGCCCTACTGCGCGTAGGGTGGTTTTAGGAAGTTAGTCATCGTTGTTAGGTTCATAGTATATATATTTATATATTGTTGTCCCTCCCCAACCCTTCCGCAATGGCTTCCCTAAGCTTTGATGAGATTAGGAAGAAGTTACTTGAAACTACCGGTGCTGAAGGCATGTCTATAAATGCTGATAAGTATCGTTTCCTTGATTCTCTTATCCTGCATATCATGGCGTTATTTCCCCTAATGGCCCCTCAGGCCACCCCAGTCCCCCAGACCCCTCTGGTCTTAGGCCCTCCCGCGTCCCCTTCCTCCAGTGACATGGAGTGCGAAGTAGACGCCCCTCCGCGCCGCAAGGCATGTGGCTGAAGACGCTGTGATTCGCGTAGGCTCTAAAAATAAATTTCTTAGGTTGTGACAGTTAAAAAGATTCAAGAATCGTTTACTTTGTGATGTCTCTACTAATAAATCAATATTAAAATCGCCACAAATAATTATTTCTTTGTTTTTGTTATTTACTCTATGTACCTCATCCATAGTGCTCTCAAACACTTCAAATGGTGAGAATGGGGAATGGAATCTGTACACACTTATTATAACAATATACCCTATCTCAATACAGGCTATTTCGACAGATTGCTAAACAGACAGACTTACAATATCAGAGTGTTCTTTAAATGCAAGGCTCTTATGAGTGATGATCATTGAGCCACCACTAGTTGTCTGTTCTCTGCTGAATGAACTAGCAATTACATGATTTTTATATGAAGATATAATTTGAGACTGTCCGAGCCAGTGTTCTGTAATACATAGTACATGAATATTTTCAGTTTATAAATAGCTCAATCTGTAATTCCTTTGCATCAATGCCCTGCATATTTTGATGGACTATGTTCATAAAATTATCTTTTACATTTTTATTACTTAAGTTACTGCTTAGAATACTGGTGCTAGATGTATTATCTGTTGTCACTAACTTATGTCTAAATTATTCTTAATACTATGTTGTGGAATATTGCATTCCAGTGGGTCAAAAGTATAAAGTTACTGCTCAATAGAAGCAGCGGTTGTAGTCAACGAATTGAGTGTTTACATAACAGTCAATTTGTTGACTAACAAATTGTGTTTACATAACATAAAATATATGATGGCGAGGTCGCATGTCATAATTGTACAAACTGTACCTATCATTGGTCATATAAGGCTTAGTTATAAATTTATTTGTATCAATAAATTAAAACTTTTCGCTATGACGACATGTCATATTTTATACATCTATATTTAGTTGATCCTTCATATTATTTTCTGACGGGTTCTGGGTAAATGGAAATGCAAACAACATAATTTTACTAGGATTCTGCTTGCAATTCAATCTAGCAAAACAAGCTATCATGGTTTTCCTAATTAGTTACTTACATCTACCTACTAATATAATTAATATTATATTTGGGTTTAATGTACAAGATGTACCAATTATTAGTTATTGGCCCCCCAACACACTGAGTAAGTTGCAATCCCATGTTCTTACTAAGTTCATCGCTATACATAATTATACTTAATTCACTTTTATTTGACTTTTAATTGAGCTACTACCTGATTTAGATACAATATGTTCAGTGACATCTGGCTTCTCAGCTTGCCTAGATATTGGCAAAGGGGAATCTGATGTAGTATTATTTGAATGCCTTTCATAGTAATTGGTAAGGAACTCAAACCGGTCATGATTATATTTAGACAGTTCAATCAAAGTGTCCATAGCCAGTGTGTTCCTAAATTTGTTTTTGAGAAATTTCATACTTGTTGGTTAGAATTAGAAGCTCTTCATGAAGTCTGTATTTCTACATTTAATTTCCATGTGTCACTTTCATAAGTTAACCTATTCTAGTCCAAGTTACTTTTACATAATATCAGTTCATTCATTAGTTTTGATCATTGATTTTTACTTGAAATAGTTTTACCTAAAATGCTTTGCTTTTTATTTAATCTGGATAGATTTATTGAGTTTGACAATTTTCTTACTCTAAGTTTTACCCAATTTTATATTAGTTTGGTGAATTTTATAGATTTTATTATGTACAGTTCCCAAAGATTGTAATTCTAATCTATTAGGTGCGAGAGTGCAACAGTTTCATTAAAACATGTAACTTAACTCAAAAAACCTGTTGCGAGACGGGTTAAAATCATTTAGAGAAAGATTTTATCATGTTCGGTACCTACTTCCCACCTCTTATGTTTTTATCAATATTGTCGTACTCTGTTTAGTTAATGTGTTGTACTCGTTGCATGAATGATGTTACCAAAGTGCTCGTTTTGTTTTATGACGCAACTTTCGGCGTAAACTTACATAAACATGTTACGACTATGTGATGTAATATTATTTTATACCGATTCAAATTATAAAATAAATTAAGCAAATATAAGTTGTTACTCACTTGAAGTATTTGAAACAAACATTATTCGGCTTGTTTCCAAGATCTATTAAAATCTTTAGGTATTTTATATTACTCTTGTGTTAATCCTGACACTTTCTATGACGAATAAAATTTTGTAATGTAACTTACCTTCTTTTGCGTGCATTTATTTTTCATCATTTACAATATCAAACTACCCGCAAGTTTTTTGGCAATCCTTTATAAAGAACTGGAAAAAAGCGAAAGTGTAAGAGTTGGCAGTATGGCTTAAACCTCGACAAACCAAAGATTATAGTACATGGCGATTGCCAATTTTTCCTTTCTTTTTTAAAGAGGGCCGGTCAGATATAACCTGTCAACTGACTGATAGCCAGAAGACGCGTCTTAGTTACCAAATATATCATTAAAAAAATAGATTTTTACTGACTTCAAAGCAATTAAAACTGTTACAAGACAGTCTAAGGAAGAAAATCGTTTTTGAATATTTACGAGAAATATTTTTTTGAATGCAGCCAATCTATTGTTGTAAGTTTTACAGAAAGCAACCTAATGAAGGACCGAAACTAAAAATTACATTAGAGCAAAGCTCATATTAAAATAAAAATACTATTATGCCAGTAAATACATACTTATAATGATTATTATAAAATATTAAAGCTGAACGTAGCTATTAGATATGAGATGCGGGTTCTGTCATTCACACACAACAATCAGACCTCAACGTCAGATGTAATTGATATGTATTCATTTTCTTCATTTCTTGCATTGCAATTGCAGTCCATCGTGTGCTCTTGCGTGGTTGTTTAGTGTGACTGTTCGATCACGCTGGTGTTTCCCTATCTTTGTGACCTTTTTATGTTTATATTCTAATTGAAAATAATGTAAACGGAAGAGAAGGAATAAAAAGATTATTGTTGGTATTGCATTGTTGGCCGTCGCACAGTAGGATGTAGCTCATGTTTGACAATGGTGTGGACTAGATTTCAGAGTAATATTGCTGCACCAGCAGAATTTTTTAAAACCATGTTGTAGTTAGGGAGGATCATGAATAAACAAAACTAATATTAGAAATGTTGTTTCAATTAAACCCTTGGCAAATGCAAAACAATATCTTAAGAGGCTGATTTTAAATGATGTAGGTAAGTAATAATGTAAAATCAACCATTTGCTTGTTGTTAATATGTTGACAAACTGTAAAGGAACCTGAACCGTCACCGAGGAAATAAATAGGTAGTGTATAATATGACCACTTCTGTGAAGATCTCTAGTTCTGCACCATGCAGGAGCTCTAATATTTTATCTCATCATATTGACGGAGGTCTCAAAACTAGGCGAAGAAAACAATTACGTAAGTTACTCTCGTAACAAATTATGAAAAATAACTAATTTATTAGGATATCATTCGCCACAACTTTTAATAAAGTAGTATCACTATGTGATATGTTATGTTATGTTGATAATTGTTACATTGCAGCAGGCCACTTATTGTTACGCAAGGATTAAGCAATTTGTTCATTATTTTCTTAATCTTGTTGATATCCTGATATATTTGCGACAATTCGGCTGCGACATCTATACAATTGTTATTTTTGTAAGTCAGTGACGCTTGACATTGACGCTTTGAGGTTATGTATTTATTTTATGAAATAATTTTATATCTGCATCGAATTCTAAAATATTCATAATAGATTTGGATATTTAATACAATAAACAACTGTTGAAAGCACTAACGAATTCAAGACGGGATCAATGAAAGAATTTAAGTGACAGGTTTTTGAATGTATGGAGGGTGACCGGCCTTCTTTCTGAGTGGAGTTTACTTAGTTTACTTTAAATGTTGATATAGAATACTTAAAATTAGAATGCTTGAGGAATACACGAAGTGAAAACTTCAGGAAAAAATATTGTCCTCTTGAGATTTTAATTTTCAAAACAAATTCTTCTCTGAATTTTACAATCCAAAATGCGGCTTATCACAAACCTAAGTACAGAATTGACGAATTCCTTGAGTTTCATTACCGTTGATCTTTATTAAACTTATAAGCTTTACTACTTAATGCGTTTGGACACACAAGTGAAATGTATTAACTCAAAATTTAGTTACCAACTTAACTACCTAATGCGTCTAAACCAGTCTGGAGACGCGGTTCTCCAGAACTCAAAAAACGGCCGTCACCCGTGCCTTGTTAAGTGGACTGTATTGAGAGTAGTATATAATTGGGCTCTCTGGCTCACAAGAGATCCAGCTCACCCAATTACATCTATTCACTCTATTCAAATACTCATTTTGGTCTATTCGAAAACTAATTTTATGAGTTATTAATAAGTTATTCTTTTAAATTTCAGATAGCTCAATTTTACTTCAAAAAGCGATTTTTGTACATCTATTAAATCTTTTCAAATAATATTTTTTCTAAATCGTTTATATATTTTCTATTTTAAATAATCAATAATAAGGAAGTAATAAAGTATAGTTACTTAATCTTTTCAAACACTTTTCTATAGCATTTGATAGAGTAATTATTTCAAAGCATTCATTATATTAGAAAAAAACCTTATGCATAATAATCAAGAGATGCAGTTATATTAAATTAAATGATACCTTTCTATTCTGTTGTGTAAATTACGACGGATAAAGAAGTAACAAATCACAGCAGATATTTATTTATATATATTTATCTTTTATTCTTATTTAGGCTCATCTCCCTTCATTCAGTTGTTAAAAAATTCAAACAACGACATTATAAAAAATTACGGATGCGCTCTCTATTGGCAATGCTACTCTGTAACAGTTTTTTGTTTACCCGACGTTGGTACGAGTTTTTATTCTGAGTTTTTGCATGTTTCTACCTTCTTTCATTTTGATAGTTACTTATTTGTTTCATCTATAATATACATTATAATTGTTCTCATTAATACGTTTTTCATGGATATTGCGGCGTTGGTAGGTGGTGGTTATTATATAATTTATAACGTATTAATTTATAACTTTGTAAACACATACAAATTGTTTTTGTTTGTGCAGTTGTTTTTTCCCTCAAATATCTTAAATATCTTAAATAACTATTACATCGTTCATGTTATCCTGCCTGAACATTTTCAAAGGGGATTATATTTAGCTACTTGGGTATATTATCTACATGTGGAAGATTTTAATAGTTGTGTTTTGTGTGAAATTGTGATAATTAACGGTTGCTGCAGAGTACGAGTAAACAATTCTAAAGGTAATGCTTTATATCATATATTTTTGTTTCTATACTGTGTTTTTGTCGTGAACACAATAATTCCTACTTATGTACGGTTGTTGCATCATGAGTGAAAAGTTGTTAGTTTATTATCAAAACTGCAGAGGTCTCAGAACTAAATTACACACACTTTATACAAATATTTTAGCCGAATGTTACGACGTAATTATACTTACGGAGACATGGTTATTGCCTGCTATTCATGACTCAGAACTGTTAGATTCTCGGTACATAGTTTATAGGTGTGATCGTGACAGGGTGGCCACGGGTAAGAGCGACGGGGGTGGTGTATTAGTTGCCATACGTAAAAACTTGAATGCTTCACGTTGCTACCTAAAGACCCATGACCAAAATGAGTCTGATTGCATTACCTTACCATTGCCGCCAAATATTGACTATATAATAATAAATCTTCCCTCGTCAACATGCGGCAAATATCACGTAATATGTGCCGTTTATATCCCTCCAAACCAAGCTAAAACATCATATCAGTGTTTTTTCGATTCTTTGACTAATATATTACTCAAACCATCTTTAGATTTGTACTACATTTTTGGAGATTTTAACCTACCGAATATGAACTGGCAGCAGATTGGACCTGTTTGCTCTAATTTTAGTGGCTTTACTCCCATTGAAAGATATATCTTAAATTTTATCTCTCTGGTCGGTGGAATGCAATATAATACTACTAAAAATAGCATGGATCGTACCCTAGACTTGGTTATTTCAAATGACAACAACTGTTGCTGTGAACTTTCACTTAACCCATTAGTACCCATAGATATATTACATCCAGCTTTTCATAGTTTAATTTGTTTAAATTATAATCAACAAAATATGGCCAAACGGTCAACATTAAAGTATAGATTTACAGAAGCAAACTACAATAAAATAAATGAAAGTATTTACAAAACAGATTGGGATATCTTATTACGCAAAGATACTGTAGAAAGTTCTACTGAAGCTTTCTATGAACAGATATATCGAATCATAAAAGAGCACGTTCCTCTTCGACCTAGTAAATCTAAGGAATATCCTATCTGGTTTTCACGTCCACTAATACATATATTCAAAAATAAAGAAAAAGCCTGGATTAAATGGAAAGCTTCAGGGAATATTTCAGACTATGAAACGTTTTCTGTTTATCGTCGTCGATTTAAAAACCAGAGTAAGGAATGTTTTGATCGGTATATTGAGTCTATTGAAAGTGGTATAAAAGGTGATGTTAAGGTGTTTTGGTCATATGTTAACGGTTGTAATGATAAACCAGGTATGCCTAATAAAATGATGTATTGTGATTCTGTGTGTGACAATCCCGAAGGAATTTGTAATTTATTTAAGAATTTTTTCAGCTCAGTCTATGAGAAAAATAACTTTAATGGTCAAAATATCGACACATCTGTTAGTCCTGACATAAATTCTCTTATTTGTGATGTCAAAATTTGTACAACCACCGTTGAAAAACACTTAAAAATGTTGGACATAACTAAAGGAGCTGGCCCAGATAGAGTAACGCCTTTTTTCTTAAAACACTGTGCAGAAAGTTTATCTAAACCTATCACCATGCTATACAATCACAGTTTAAGAGAAGGAACAATCCCAGCTATTTGGAAAACTGCTAATATAACACCTGTTCATAAAAGTGGTTCAAGAGGTGACGTCACCAATTACAGACCCATATCTATACTCTGCACATTGTCGAAAGTCTTGGAAAAACTTGTACATGAAGCGATTTATCCTATTTTACATAATATAATCCTACCAGAACAGCACGGTTTTGTAAATAAGCGCTCAACAATATCAAATCTTTTAATTTTTACACATTTTATTTTTCAAAACATGGACAGTAGATCACAAACGGACGCTGTTTATACGGATTTCTGCAAGGCTTTCGACAAAGTGGATCATGAAATCCTGCTACGTAAGATAGCCTTCAACGGAATCCATGGTAACTTGTTGCGGTGGCTAGCTTCTTATATTTCCAACAGAAGTCAAAAAGTAGTCATAAACGGTTATGCATCTGAAGCTATAAATGTCACTTCTGGAGTCCCCCAGGGGTCTATTCTGGGACCTCTGCTTTTTACATTATACATAAACGATATTAATAAATGTTTCCATAATAGTAAATTTCTTCTTTATGCTGACGATCTTAAAATTTATAAATCAATTAGTACTATAGATGATTGTATAAATTTGCAGCAAGACCTTGATCGCCTTTTTAGTTACTGTATAACTAACAAGCTGCAATTAAGTTTGCCCAAGTGTAAATCAATAACATTTACAAAAAAACATAATATAATTGATTTCTCGTACTCTCTCAATAATTATCAGCTCGAAAAGGTACCCATGATTAAAGACCTCGGAATACTTATGGACTCAAAATTACACTTTGATAGTCATGTAGATTTTATACAGGGAAAAGCATTTCAAATGTATGGGTTTGTCATGAGAATGGGAAATCAATTTAAGCGATCTGAGACCCTTATTTATCTATTTAAGACTTTAATAAGAAGTCAACTAGAATATGGTTCAGTTATATGGAATCCGTTTTACGCCAAATACATTGACAGTCTTGAATCTGTGCAAAGAAAATTCCTACGTACTGTTTGTTATAGATACTTTCGCACTAAATTATCCTATGAACTAGCATTAAAAAAGTTTTCACTAATTTCCTTAAAGCATAGGAGAACGATACAAGATCAACTTAATTTGTACAATATATGCCATAATCAATTTGACTGTACTTCTTTAACAAACAGTGTATGCTACAGAATACCTAGTAAATCACAACGCATTCGGTACACCTACCAGCACCCAATATTTATGCCAAAGTTTTGCCGTACCAACGCGGGGGAACGCGACCCCATTAACAGAATAATGAAAAATCACAACGAAATGTTTTGTAAAATTGATATACTTCATCTCAAAAAACTACAATATAAGAAATGTATAACAGCTATTTTGTCAACAATAAGTAACCCAGATGTTATAGGATGAACTGCATTATTTATTTTGTTTTGTCAACTATGTTACGATCATCTCTGTAATTACCTTTTGTTAATGTTATTTTTTTGCCACTCACTTATTTGAGTTAACTTAACTTATATGTGGATAATGGTGCTGGTTACATGGTTAATTCTTATTTAATGTTTCATATGTATAAGCTAATCTGTTACTGTGTAACTGTTTTTTATCCTAAATAAAATAAAATAAAATAAAAAAAAATAAAATAAAAAAATAACATAAATTATTATTTTTTTTTTTTTGGTTCCCCTCCACTGGAAGGGCAGGAGGATATAAAAAATGCTCTGACGCATACACCACGCGCGCGATCGGAGTTATGTGGGACTCGTCCCGACGCCTACCAGAACCATACCCACTAAAAAACCCCCTGTCGGCTCGTGCAATTTTTTGCTACTCAGCCTTCATCTGAGCTACGGCCAATTGGAGAAAGAGGCCGCGCTAGCGGGGCCCAGAAGGGGTCACCCGCTGGGATTTACATAGCACTGAAGGTGCTCAAAGCACTGAAGGTGAATACATAGCACTGAAGGTGCTCAAAATGAAAAGTAAATAATTAAAAACATTAAAAATTGAAAAATAAAATTGCATTTTCGGATTTACGTTTGAATTAGAATTTACGTTAGAATTAGAAGTTGCGGCCTGAAGGGCTAAGAGATCTAGCGTCAGCTGCGTCGCTACGTTCGTGTGCACGTTTCTCGGTCTAGCGACTTGGAATTTCGAATCTAAGACAGGGGCAGTATATGAGACTGAATCTCGAACTAGAGGATTGGGATGGGATTCGGCGCGTTTAAAGAACGATCCTGAGAGTGTTTTGAGGTGCTGTTGCACTGTAGGTAGTTCAAGATCTCTGTGCAGGTCCGCGTTACGCACGTACCACGGTGCGTTTGTGGCCCTGCGGCAGAAGAGATTCTGAACTACCTGTAGTTTTTGCAGGACGGAGGGTTTGGCGTGGGCAAAGACTGGCGAGGCATATGTCATGACTGGTCTAACGCAGACCTTATAAAGCGTACGTTTGTTTCTGAACGACATTTTACTTTTTCTACCTAACATACTATATAAGCGGCCTTAGTAAAAACGGGCGAGTTTCGTTACTCTATCGACGTGTGGCTTGAAAGAAAGCGTCTGGTCTAAGATGACGCCTCTAAGTATTTGGTAGTGCGCTTCCAGGGGATGGGAGTACCTAACATTCGAACGTGCAGATTGTCAGCGACACGACGTTGTTTGCAGTCGAAGTAAACCGCAGAGCTCTTGTCTGGGTTCACATTTTTAATTTTTATTTGTTTAGTATTTCAGAAATAAAAGATTGTAAAGAAACTTGAGGATTACTTTTATTAGCGTTACACACATGATGAATGATACAAAAAAAGGATTCCGTAAGATTTTGTCAATCTAGAGATCTTTTATATACTTTTGACATGTGACAGTGACAAACAGACAATTTAACACACCCCCTCAATATAAAATTACATGTTCATACATAAATTGAATATTGCAACAATTATCTTGAACAGTAAACAAAAATTCCAAAAATTTTAAGCAGTAAAACTTACATTATATACTTAAGCTAATAACATTAGCTATTACTTAAAAATAACATACATTTTGTTTATTGTTTTCTTTCATATAACATATCTAAATTAAAAGGAATGTTTACAAAATTCCCATTTTATTAATGAAATAGTTATGTTTAATTTTACATAGAGCTTTAGTAAAAATATCAGCAATGTTGTCATTTGTTGGAATATAGGTTGAAGAAATTAACTTTTTAGTAACTAGATCTTTTATGAAATAAAACTTAATATCTATATGTTTTGAGCGTTTACTATTTTCCTTACATTCTATTATTTTCATGGCACTTTGACTGTCCATGAACAGATTTGCATGAATAATACATTGATTAAAATTAGACACTATACCTTTTAAATGCATTAGTTCGGATGCAGTCATAGCAGCTGCAACAAACTCAGCTTCTGCTGATGATAAAGCAACTGAAGATTGTTTTCTAGAGAACCACGATATAAGATTATCATTATAGTATATTATACCAACACTTACACTTTTGCGATCATCTTTGTCTCCAGCCCAATCAGCATCGCTGTAGGCGACCAAATTATTGTTTTTATTCGACTTTTTGAAAGTTAAAGATTTATTAATAGAAAATTTTAGATACCTGATAATCCTTTTTGATGCTTTCCAGAGTTGGGAAGTTGGTCTATCTAAATACTTACTTAGAAAGGTAGTTACTTAAAATACATAATGTCAGGTCTTGAGTTAACAGCAATATACATTAGACTTCCTACTATTTCCCTGTAAGGTACATTTATAATATCTTCTTTTTCATCTACTGTAAAATTATTTTCCATTGGGGTGTTCATTCCTTTACAGTTATCCATTCCAAATTTAGTAATTATTTTTTCTATTAATTTTTTTGGTTTATTTTTATTTGATTATCTTGTCTGAAAATTTCCATACCCAAATATTTTTTTAGTTCACCTAAGTCCTTTGCTTTAAATTCTTCTTTTAACTTCTTTATTATTTCATCTGAGTGTCCTACTATTAATATGTCGTCAACAAATATAAGCAACCATATATCATTCATGATGTATAAACATACATCATACATTGATTGCTGAAATCCCAAATTAATTACATAATTATGGAACCTCTCATTCCAGCATCTAGGTGCTTCTCGCAACCCATACAAAGCCTTGTTCAGTTTTAGTACTTTTCCTTCTGGAACTGGCACTCCTTTGGGTGGTTTTATATATATCTCAGTATTAAGTTTCCCATTCAAAAAAGCAGTTGGTATATCCAGTTGTTTCATTGGATAGTCTTCTTGTAAGGCATGGCTAATCATCATTCTCAGTGTTGACATTCTGGCTACAGGGGAATAAACATTGTGGCTACTCTCAATTTGATAACCCTTTGCTACCAATCTGGCCTTCTTTGCACCCTGTTGTTTTGTTCTGAAAATCCACTTTGTTTCGATAGCAGTCTTTCCTTTTGGTAGTGTAGCTTCTTTCCATGTTTCCATTCTCTCATGCGCTTGCAATTCATATTTAATAGCTTCTTGCCATTCAATCCCACCTTTTATAGCCTCGTCATAATCAATAGCATCTGTATGAAAACAGTATACAATATTAACTTCTTCATTTTCATCGTCCATTTCATAATCTTTTAGATATGTTGGTTTTGTTCTATTTCTCTGTGGTCTTGTCCTTGATTCTTGATTGTCATTTTCATATTGTTTTTCCGTCTTTTGTTCTTCTTGAGACTCTGTCCTTGAATCTTGATTGTCATTTCCGTATTGTTTCTCCATCTTTTGTTCTTCTCCAGGCATATCACTTTCATTTTCATTATAGATTGTTTGTTCTTGTCCTTGTACGTTTTCCCTCATGTAATTTATCTGTGTCTCATCAAATCTAACATCACGTGAAGTAATTATTATATTTTCTTTTGGATCCCATAGTCTGTATCCATTTGGAGAATATCCCAACATGATCACTTTTTTTGCTCGGCTGTCAAATTTTCCTTCTCTTGGTAATATTACTGCCCACGCTCGAGAACCAAATGTTTTCAGTTTTGACAAATCATTTGTTCCATACATAGTTTCCATAGGTGTCTTGAAATTGATAGCAGCAGATGGGCATCTATTTAGCTGATAGGAGGAGCACATGATAGCTTCACCCCATAGATGCTTTGGTAAGTTGGTCTCAATCATCTGTGTTCTGGCTTTGTTGTATAATGTTCTGTTCATTCTTTCCGCAACACCATTACTTTGTGGAGAATAAGGCTGAGTATACTGGATTACAATACCATGGTTTTTACAGAAGTTTTCTAATTTATTATTTTTGAATTCACCTCCATTATCACACCTAATTTTCTTTATTCTTATTCCTTTTTCATTTTCCATTTTGTTTATGTAATACAATGATGAGAATAATCATCTACTATTACCTGATAATAGAGCTCGCCATGTATTCCAGGTATATTGGCTGGTCCTGCGACATCAGTGTGGATGAGTTCTCCTATGCAGTGTGACCTAGGTCTTGGCTGGGATGGGAAAGGCAATCTAGTAGACTTACCAGTCATTCATGGTCCACACACCTTCTCACTCGCCGGCAGATTCATATGACGAAGTCCCCTGCGGTTCAAATGACCTAGTCTCCTATGCCATAATTCATTATTAAGACAAGTAGCACTTGCACATGTGTCATTATTGATGCATATCTGGCAATTTAATACATAAAGTTTTCCTACACAGTTACCAAAAATTCTCTTATTTTGACTATAAATGAGTACCTGTTCTTTATTAAATGTTACATTGTTACTTTTTTGTACAACCTTTTTAACTGATAATAAATTTAATGATAGATTTTCTACAATTAATGCTTCTAATTCTATAGATTTACCTTGACATATCATATTTATAGATCCTTTTTTATTGGATGTTATATACTGTCCATTTGCTACATAGATTTTCATTTCCTTTGGTAAAATTTTGATGTTATACATGTACTGTTCATATTCCTTTTTGATCAGGTGCTCCGTACAACCTGAATCAATTACCCAATTTATACCCTATATATTTATACCCAATTTGGTCCCTGATACATATATATATATATATTAGAAGATTAAACGAACTTCCAAGTGAAGTTCTATCGCTATTATATGAGTCGCTTCCTTCGAAGATAGTATTTAATTAACAAGGCAGTCCTTTTAAGGTACTAGGTAACTTCGCACAGTTTTAGAGTATTTCATTTGACTTTTTAAAAAAACTTCCGTCTGTTTACTTGATCAACCCCGGTCCCGACAAGTCTTCATTTTTTAGAGATCAAAACAAAACTTTTGTATGGGTTCTGGGAGGGACGGGTTCTTTATATTATATCTTCGAATGAAGCGACTCATATAATAGCGATAGAACTTCACTTGGAAGTTCATTTAATCTTCTATTATATTTCGTCGCTTCATTCTTCAGATAGTATTTAATTAACAAGGTAGCTTTTTAGAGATAAGTTTTGATTTCTTTTGTCTTTAAAAATTATAATTTATTTAAATACGTTTATTCATTAAATTCCTTTAGTACGTAATTAAAGAATCCAGTAACCTTTAGGCATTTATTATACACTTGGTGATTGCCAAATTAATTAAATCAATAAACAGAATAATTTATATTAATTAATCTCTTTATCGGAAGATATTGGTTGGTTTGTATCTTTATTCAGTACGGACAAGGCAAAGTCGTTTAGTGGGTCTAATATAGGTTTATGGAAACATTTTGTAAAGGCCTGAGAGTTTTAGGTCCACCCAGCAGTTTCTCGGATAACCTACACTGAGCACGTGGCGCGTGCTGAGTGCGCTGAACCCACTCATGTCAACGCCGCTCGTAGCTAGCGTCTGCTTTATCCACCGACTTAACGTCTGACTTGACGCGGCTCTGAGAGGGGCCTTTCATGTTACAAACAAGAACTCCGAGTTCGAAGCTTTAATATTTTTCGTCACAAAAAATATAATCTTTAAGAGTCGATAAGGAAGGATAACGATTTGGGGCTGTGGTTTTAATGATGTTTATTATGATTATGTATACGGATGCAAAAACTATATTTTCTAATTTAATGTCTGGGCCCTATGTCCGGTGCATACAGCTAACGATGTAACGGTAACTTTTTGGTAATTTTTTCTTAATTAAAGTAATATAATAATATCCTAGAAAAAGCTGATTAAGAACTAAATTTGGATCCCAAGAAAAATGTGTTGTAAGTACTTCGATTTAGTTGCTTTAATTTTATAGGCTTCTTGTAAAATTTGCCTCGTCATTGCCCATATCTTCGGCTAACAATAGAGACAAGGCTGAACGGTTTGAATTTAATGAACCGAATGAACAACCCTTATTAAATTGCTCATTTAAAAAACAAAGAACTAATAAAACAGGTTTTTGAACATATCAGTAGTACTTAACGTACAAAACTCCCAGCATGTCCTCAACGTGATGTTGCATTGACAAATATTCATGGGTGCCAGATAAGCGAGCATCAACGCCAGGGTCTCTGCGAACGCCGCCCGTAGCGTCTCGCGGCACCCAGGGTAAGGCTGGACTGCTTTGCTTTGGTACTGTTATGGGAGTTAATTAAATCTTTTTTTTCTATTCAAATCAATTAATTTTCTCACACATTTTAAGACAAGGGAAAATAGAGTAAATGGTTAAAAATACGTAGAGGCCCAGTTAATCGTAAACGCATCGACTGCGACTGCATCCGGTTACAAATGCGTCACATTTGCAAACAAACATTAAAGCAAAAATCCATGAATTACGTTCCTCGCCAAATGCCATAGCCAAATGTGTCTAGTTAGAGTATTTAAATGTAGAAATTGAATACTACCCATCCTTTTGACGTAACTAATAGCGGTGGTACTATCAATTCGCAATAATATTGCACAATTTCTTTCTTCCCCGGCTGAACTTTTGAAGCCTAAGGAAACGGCTAGTAATTTTAGGTAATTAATACGGTATTCTTTTTCACTATGGTTCCAAAAATTATAAAATTTATTGTTTTGGAATACTGTGCCCCAGCCTGTTCTGAATGCATCTGTATATATCTTATAAAGTGAGGTAATTGAACAGGAAATTTGATTTACTTATACTTTTCTACCAGATTAAATCTTCTAACAGTAACTTAGGGAGTTTAATTTTTGCCTCATAGTTGTACTTATTTTGTAGCTAGACAGGCTGCGACCAGTACACCTATATGTTTGGCAAAATCTCGCATCGAACATATTTGAAGTTTCATAAAGTTATTTATTATTATAACGCTTATCGTCAGGTACTGTTCGATGTTAAACATAAAGCCTAAAAATGTTGCCGACTTTGTCGGTACTAGTCGATTTTGTCCAAATTCACAACGAGTGACTCATAACTTCGCGTATAATTTTTGTAAATACCCCCGGAGCAACGGATAATCCATACGGTATGGCCGTAAACTCGTACGTGATTGGCTCAAACATTTTGTTTTCTTGAAATTCAAAACGTAGGTATTTTTTGTAATTAACAAATATAGGTACGAGTAGGTATGATCTTATCTATGTTAACTAAGAAACCATTGTGGGGAACTAATTTAGAAGCTTTATATAAGATTCCATTTTAAAGTGTTCTTTTTATACAAAATTGTATAATATTATTTATTAATTTTTTTTTGTACAAACCGTTTTTCACCGTTGAGTTTCGGCACTAAAAATATTTATTTATTATTTGTTTGATATAAACTGGTCACGTGAGGTATAACGAGGTTTTATAGCCTCTAAGTGTAACAATTTATTTATTGCTATTATCATATTTCGTTTTTCACTATGCGACAAAATATTTTTGGGAGTAAATACTGGTGTAATTTTATCATGAAATGGAATTAAATTTATCATCATTATTATTGATTCATTTTAAAATCGTTTCATTATTTGTTATTTTAGGCTAATAATCGTAAATGTTATGGATTCGACCTGCGTGTACCTGAATTATGGTTGATTCTGTGCACGAGTCCCGGACTGGTTGAATTTTGCGTTGAACGCAGAATTCAAATGTGGACCCCAAAGTGGAGGCATTGGCACTTTCCATTGACGTCACCCCCCCCCCCCCCTGTTTGACGGGTAACGAGGAGGTCCCATCCAGTTTCCCGACTGGGTTGACCGGTTGCCTGTCGATGTTTGGGGAAAACATAGATAGCTTCGGTGTACTTTTTTATTATAATTATTATTATTAATTTTTTTTCAACCGCCTATTAATAGCGGTTATTCCATAACTGGAGCCCCTTAAGCCCCGAGGTTAGAAAGAATCTCTGGGTCCATGTCGGAAATAATTCTCCCGACTGGCCCGGTTCATTCTCGGAGGTCGACGTTTCCAGATCAGGGAGCGTCTACATAGAGTACTCAGGTATTGCGGTAACGGAACTGGCTAGCCAGAGATTCCTCTTTCAGATTTGAAAAAAGAAAAATAGATATAATAGAATATTACGTAATTCAGATATCGTGTTAAGTCTCCTTCAGACTACACGCATTTTCTGTATTCGTATTAAAATTTTTAAACATTATTGAAAAAAAGTCAAAAATAACAATACGAGTACTATACAGCATTAATCGGAATAGGAAACATCAGGTAGAATACTACCAGTAATTTATGCGGATCGAACCGTTTAGTTCGGCTCTTCGGCACGCTAACCACAAACGAGTGAAATTTCTGTCTGCGTCTGGTTAATCGGTGGAGAAAGGGGGAAGGTTCGATCAGCTGAAAATTTGCATTTGCACACTTTCTAAAGTGCTATCAGTTTTGAGGTGGATTTGGCTTAAATATGAGTAGAAAATGGTAAAGTAGGTTGCGGCCTAACCCCGCCGTACCCCTCATCAACTCCGGATACAAGATTAGATTGGTGTAAGATGGTTAGTTCATGAGAAACCTAACCTCGAAATTTATTTTGTGTCTAATTGGATCTTTTCTGGTTATTAAACTTAGTAATTGATCGGTTAAAAACTATTATCTACTCTCCATTAAGGCTGTTTCATATTAACTCAATCAGCATGTGTGTGCAAGTCGCTTTTTGGCATGACCTACATACTGACTAACCCGCTCCTCCTCGCTGCGCTCGTCGTCGCACCTTATTATTTATTGTTACTTTCTAGACTCAACATAAAGTAGGTACATATGATCTGCACTTGATAAATTAGTGGTAGTAATAACAAAATGGCGGTCGCGTTCCGTTTGACGTAAAAATAATTTTGTCAAAATGTATATGTATAATTATAATGTTACAAACAAACGTATTGAAAGACATATTATAGGAACGTAACAAATTTTTTTTAATAAATATCTTTTCACTATATCAATTTAAAACGAATAAAAATGTAAAAAACAATGTCGCATGCGTTCCATTTCACGGAAATAAAAAAAATAATTAAAAAAAAACCATGCGTCGCCGCGCCGGCGGAATGGTACCAAGGAGTTCGTGGGACCACCCCCTAACCCCCCGACACCCCTTACCCCAAAAATCCTGCGGCTCTAATCTATAGCCCACCCTTTATTTGTATTGAAAATATCAAAAACATACAGATATAAGACCGTAATTAGTTTGTGAAAAGCTTCCTATTCCTTACACCTCGTTAAAACGATATTCCTTTGAGATGCATGGTCAGCATTAAATCCCAGGACAGATCCTCCCATTCCAGTAATTCCTCTTGGACAGGCCTAAACGTCATCGCCTTCATCTTCACCTGCTCCCAGTCTCGGTCTGCGTGCGTTCCCGAGCGCACGTCGATCGTAGACCCCTTCCCGCTCCGTTAGCCCCCGCGCTAATCGAGCACCCAAATTTCACTGGTTGTTGTCGTAATATAAATTTCATAGTTGTATACCGTAATAAGTTTCTAACGCCGTTTTCACGGCGGAAAGTGGGCTGTTAACCGTACTTCTAACGCCGTTTTCACGGCGGAGAGTGGGCCGTTAACCGTACTTCGTGGAACGTGAGCTTCGTCGACGGGAATTCGTCGTTCCAGGTGCCTTGAGTCTTCGTGTTCGAGTAAGTTATCCGCGTCGTCCTCAACCGCCCTACTGCGTGTAGGGTGGTTTTTAGGAAGTTAGTCATCGTTGTTAGGTTCATAGTATATATATTTATATATTGTTGTCCCTCCCCAACCCCTCCGCAATGGCTTCCCTAAGCTTTGACGAGTTTAGGAACAAGTTATTTGCAAGTACTGAAGGCATGTCTTTAAATGCTGAGAAGTTTCGTTTCTTGGAATCTCTTATCCCGCATATCATGGCGATAATTCCCTCAATGGCCCCTCAGGCCACCCCAGACCCCCAGACTCCTCAGGTCTTAGGCCCTCCCGCGTCCCCTTCCTCCAGTGACATGGAGTGCGAAGTAGACGCCCCTCCGCGCCGCAACTGCGCACCCGCGACCGAGTAATCCTCGGACGCCACCCCAACTGGCTCTGAGCCTCCCTCTTTCACCCTTGTTAAGAAGCGCTCTAAGAAGCGCTCGAAACAAGACCCGGCGCCTTCGACGCCCGTCCCTACACCCCCTGCGGCGTCTTCAACGCCAGCTGCCCCGGTGTCTTCAACACCCGCTCCGGCCCCAACTTCTGTCAAGGCCAAGGTCCCACCACCCGTTTTCCTTCGGGAAAAGGGTAAATGGACTGAGGTCTCGACATTGTGCAATGAGCACAAAATCCATTACACCCGAGCGGCCAACTCGGGTGAATCTATTAAAATCTTAGTCTCGTCGATAGACGACTTTCGTGCTTTAACAAAGCTCCTCACCGATAAGCAATATGGTTATCATACTTATGCTCTGTCAGAAGAGCGTAAGATCAGAGCGGTACTCAGGGGAGTCCCGTTCGAATTATCGAACGAGGCTATCCTGGAGGATCTGCAGTCCCAAGGCTTCCCGGCACTCGCGGTGCATAAAATGCACAGCAAGTACGGGAGACAACACCCTCTCGCTTTGGTGGTTCTCGCCAACGTCCCCAAGTCCAGGGAGACCATCAAAGGGGTTAGCACAATATGCGGCCTTTTTGGGATCTCGATCGAGGCGCCTCATCGCCGCGGTCATCCCGGCCAGTGCCATCGGTGCCAGTTGTACGGGCACGCGGCGGCCAACTGCCGCGCACCGCCCAGGTGCGTCAAGTGCCTGGTCCCGCACTTCACTAAGGAGTGCAATCGCACTCCTGAAACTCCCTCTCCTCCCGATTGCGTGCTTTGTGGCCAGGCCGGCCACACCGCAAATTACAGGGGCTGCCCTCGTGCACCCCGTTGTATGCGCTCCAATTTCAAAAGGGCGGCACCCAAACAGGCCCCGCACCTTTCTCAAGAAAACTTTCCGCCGCTGCGTAGCCGAGTTCCTCCGGCTGCAAAGCCTATCCAGCCCAAGCCTGCTCCAGAGAACTGGAGGCACCGCCCCGCTGCACTAGCGAATCCCATCCCGGCTCCTCGCCCATCCAATATCACTCCTCAACCCTCCGTAGCAGACGATATGCGTATCGTCTGCGACGCTATCAAAAGTCTTGATGTTAGGGAGATTGCAGTCTTAGCCCGTAAACTTAGGGCTTCACGTACTCCGACAGAGCGCTTGCTAGCTCTGGCGGAGCATAGTTCCCTTCTCAATTCATTATAGGTTCATTTAAATGAATTGATCCCTAAATCATCATGCTTCGGCCGACCTCTGCCCAGCCCCGGCTTCACCGGAGGCTGCCCAGAACGGCCACCAACTCATGTCCCCTTGAGCACCTTCAGTGCAACTTTCACTACAGGCGGAAGACCCGCTAGCGGGTCTCCGCCAGCGCGCCCAACTTCCCGACGGGTGTCGCTCCGATGAAGGCTAACGGTAATAACTACAGCCAACAGGTGGTTTTTAGTGGGTAGGTGCCATTCTGGTGAGTCCCACATAACCCCCCGCAGAAGACGGTATTTTCCTGCGGGCGGTATGCATGACGCATCTTCCACCTCCCTCCCGCGAGGGTGCCTCGGCAGCAAAAAAAAAAAAAAATCTTCACCTGCCATCATGGGAGATGGTAGAAAAACTCCTGCCAATATAAAAAGCGTAACTAATTTCTACTACGGTTTCTGAATTGTACAATTTCAGGACTCTTTGTACAGGTACGTGACAAACCTCAGACTGTTACCTCAAAAACTCGACAAGGTCACATTAGTACTTAGGTGTTTTTTCCTTTCTATAAATAAATTCGTTTTCGAAAAAGTAGGATTGTGTTTAGGAACGTTCGTTGAAAGGTTTTGTGAGTCTTTTTGTAAACAACAAATCAAAAAATCAAAATTACTTTAGTTGGTAAATTTTTTTTACAACAGTTTCATTTCATTTCATTTCAAGTACGCAGACCTGTAAACGAGGCGAATCCTCTTCCTTTTGGTACCTATATTTCAAAAAATAATGTTTACCTTATTAAAAGTTTGACAGAAACAACGATTAAAAAAATAAATACATAGACAAGGAATTTTTACCTTATTTTATACTAGTGGGTAGTTTTCGAATAGTATTTGCTTGTTGCTGGGTAGATACAGGGTTCGAGAGCACAGCGTCTGTAGTAGTATGTAGTATAGCGTGGGGTTTAGTTAGCAGCAGTGCTCAGGAGTAGTTTTGTAATTTGTTTAAATAATGGCTAGCCAAAGGTCACCAAATCCGGTCTCAGCAAGATTAAGGACGAACAATAAAGGTGAGGTTCCGGATATACAGGATATGGTGAGATAAAACCAGAAAATTACATTCTAAGGCGAACCTGAAATGGCGGCAAGAAGTTGCGTTGTCGTTTCTATTTGTTACTGATGTTGTAATTATTATGAAAGCCGCGCAAATATATCAATATTTTTTAACAATATTGAATAAAACTCAATCCAACATGCAATGTAATGGAGTGTAAGACGTGGCACGTTGAAATACAAAACTTACAATCTACCACGTCATTGACATTTTTTTCAACGTAGCCTGAAATATTAGATATTTAAGGTCTTGTCAGATGTAAACAGAATCATATCATTGTAATTGTTCCCTTCTTTGTTAGATCACTTAAACTTGAATATACAGCTTCACAATTACTCAAGACTTAGGTTATGCGTAGCGACGCGTGTGTGGTTGGTGTGTTTGTCTGGGGATTTATTATATAATTATTATATGTGTGTAACTGAGTCTGCTATTCTTTTTCTAACAAAAATGTAAGACAAAATGACCACCAAGTAAATGAGTTCGTTCCAGATGCAATGCTCAAGCCAGATTTTTTTGAAGCTGTCGTCGATGCATTGTGCGAGAACTGGAACAATATGCATCCTGCAGCTGCGCAGACGCAGATCCGCCACCGAGGGGGCCTGCCACTCGTAAGTTACAAGTTACCTGCCTCCAAGTACGCTTATTGTCACTTATTATCACTTACGACTGAGTGTGTAGTGGTAAGTAGCCCTGCCTCATACCCCGAAGGTCCCAGTTTCGAGTCCTGGCCGGGGCATTCGTTTGTTTGATGAACACAGATGTTTGTTCTCGGGTCATGGTTGTTTGTATTAATATATGTATGTCTATTCTGGGTGCCCTCCAGTTCGCTGTATGGCTATAGATAACACAAGCTCTGCTTACTTTGTGGCCATGCAGCTGGTGTGTTTGTCTGGGGATTAATTTTACTCATAGAATTACTTATTTTGTAGAAAAGAACTTGACAATTAATTGTTAATCGGTTCACACTAATAACTAAATATTATAAGGCAATGAGAACAGGCTCAGCCTGTGTCTGACAACTTATGAAAGAGATTAGGGCTGACTCCATACAGTTTACGCGATTTCGATAGCTTTAGCGGTTGTAGATTGTAACATGGCTACACCCCCGGTTTTTAAGCAATTCCAATTAAATATTATATTTTTAATTATCTACATTTGATAACTCTTCATTTACTGTTTGAAAATGGAGAAATAAATTAGTACAACCGAGGGTGTAGCCAGGTTACAATCTACAACCGCTAAAGCTATCGAAATCGCGTAAACTGTAATGTATGTAATTTTTTGTAAATATACAGTGTAGAAATCTCTGTATTTGTAAAACATACATTATTTAACGGGCGCTCACTCAGTTCTCACAAACTACCAAAGAAATCAGTCCAAGTATTAATTTAACATATAATATTTATATACCAGTCTAGTAAAACCTATGCTAACTTACCTTTATAATTTGTAGATCACGTAGTAACGTATTCAGGGTTTTACAAATAATTCCTTATGCTCACTCAGTACGCACACTTTCGAAAACCCGATTTCTGATGAAGAAACTGAATATTTAAACTGCTATATATGTGTATAGTTAAGTAAAATTAATATGGGACTTTTTAAAATACAAAACGAACCACTAACGTGGCATATTTGTGGATAATAAATTTTCGTAAATGAACAGTACCTACGTTTGAAATACATATCGAAGTCCCTTTTATGCAATTAGAAATTAGTTTTACTTAGGTGTTAGGTGAAAGATTTCATGCAACAACGGTCAGTTTAAGAATAACTCTAATACATGATTTAAGTAAAAATTAGTTTTAGTAAAATTCCTAAGATTTGTCAGTTGCAAATTTAGTTAAAAATAGCCTTTACCTGTCATGAATAAAGCTTACTTTCAACTAACAAACTTATTTAAGATTTTTCCCGAATTCCGGGAATAAAAAAGTTTGTTGAACGGAAGTGTCCACTTTCGGTCTTTCTCGTCCAAAGTTAAGGTAAATACAGTCAGCCTATTCTTTGCTTATTGGCCTTTATTGTAGACAGCTGTGGTCCTTCATTTAAACCACGTGCATCAGGTTGATACAGGTTGTAACATAAAGGAAGTATAATAGTAAAGGGTCAGTAAATATACTATTGTTAGAATATACTGTAAAAGAATTGGAGTTATTGGGGCTGGTTAAAAGTTCCATAAATTGTTATTTAAATTTTTTTTTACTTAAAAATCTTTGAAATCCCTAACTGGTTTTATACCTACCTATGCATAGGCGCGCGAGGCGGCGCTCCGCGCGGTGCCGAGCGCATCCTTCGTCACTTACCTACCTATCGAGTATTTTATTTCATTTATTTGCATATTAAGTGCTTTACAGATCTCATTGTAACAGTATAGAACTTATAACTTAATCACCCATGCATCGTATTGCAAATGTTAGCGGGCTTTACAAATAATATAGTATGAAATATTCAATTAGTTTCTTAGCATAAAGATGAAATTTTTGTTGCATGTATTAAATTTATTTGCAGATGTGATATTAAAGTACAACTTAATTATTTTCAATATTATTTATTACTATATTTAGATCTACCATATCCATATTTTAAATATTCGTTTACTGAGTAGAAACAATTTTCAATAAGGCATGTTTTTTAATTTGTGCTAAATATTGATAGTTTATTTCCTTGTTTTATATTACGAGGTAAAGAGAATGGCAGACTGGGTACCCTGTAATATTTATAAATTGTAATCATATCAAAACCGGGCTATATTGTTTTATTGGTCAATATTAGATACGTATTTACCGAGCTCAAATATTGAGATAGTTGTTTGGGAAACTTAGAAATATAATAAAATCCAGTTATTCCCGTAACAAGGCCATTTATTTTTTCATCGACATCTAGAATAATTATACACTGTCAATCTGTCAAACTTCAAAAACATTGAGCCGCCATTTCAATGAGCCCTCATGAGTTCAGGATTGACACAGAATGAGCTGACAGTCTCTTGAGTTTTGTTTTTGGTCTTGCAGCTTATGGTAGATAATGGATTTTATGTTTTTAAGTATGAGACCCCATGTTGAAGAAAGCTGCCAGCTATCTTCACGATTGAAATTAGGGTGTTTTTATTTCAATAGCTTCATCTGATCATCCTATGAACGTATTAACCCTCTAACCGGATTCGTCCTTTTAAGTAATCAAAGTTTTCACGTCTTTTTCATGTGTTTTTGAGGTTAGATTATAATTTCGACTTTTTATTCCCAACTTCTATATAAATCTTATGATTGCATTTCGATTATCCATCATTCAAATAGTCAAACCCACATATTCAATTTACTTAATAATGTGTTGCCAGAAAAAAAAAGGTTGATTATTATTATTAAAAAGTCATTTTAAATACGTAAAAGCAAGTGTTTATTTTATTTTAAGTCATTAAAGTAACTAAAATCGTGTCCAGTCGCGTCGCATCACATGCTACTCGATAGGTAGCATCAACCCCTTGAAGATCACCCAGGTCTGGAGCTACAGCCTCACCTTGTCCATGTAATTTTGGAGCTTCTTCATTGATGTTTCTTACTTGAGCAGTAATATAACAAATGAAAACATTTTATTGTTTTTTATAAAAATGGTGGTCCACAAAATTATAACGGTTAAACCAACCTAAGAATAATTTTAACTTAAATTCTATGTATAAAATATATAGGCTAGAGTTACATAAAGTTTTTCCAGAAATTTCGTAAATCCTTAAGTCTCCTTTATTATACAATAGACTTTTTATGAGTACAATAAATAATTACTTTAAGAAACTGCCATCTTCGAGTTATTGTATAGTTTCCTTTTTGTTTTAATAAAATTAGATCATTTTTTTTATAACAACACTTTTACTACAAACACTTATAGTGTAAATTCTTGTGGCACGATCAGTATTCATATTTGATTATCTTTCTATTACATTTTTGCATATTTCTTGTTTTATTCTGTACCGTGAAAAGTAATAGCTTTTACTCGTAAGAAATCAATCATCGACATTAAATATAATATCGAAGGACAAATTTAGAAAATATTTCTTCCGTAAAAGATCTTGGCGTTTTTCTTGATGAAAAGTGTTAACATGTGACGTGCATATACGAGAAACAGTTAATAAGGCTTATAGAATGTTGGGTTTCATTCTAAGAGTGGGAACAGATTTTTAAAATACAACAACGCTGTTACCTCTGTACAACTCCACGTTCGCGCTATTTCGGAATATTTTTATTTATTTTATTTATTTTTACATATTGAGGAAGACTATCGATTGGCTTAATTACAATAATATAAATGCAATAGCGTTGTTATAATCATTTACAAGTCTCCACAAATAGAATCAAGCTATACAATGTAAAACAATCTTATCCACTAGATAAAAGTGTCTATTAAATCAAAATATTATAGGTATTACAATTCAAATAACCTGTCAATATCGTACTCATTTGGAAGTACTTAATGAAAGCACTATATGCGCTCATCAATCATCAAATTACATGAATTTACAAACAGTGACTTAAAAAACAGTCGCTCAATAAACCGCTGCTCACATGCCTTACTTACTAAAGAAGGTTTTGCTTAGATGTTGCTTCATTAATGGGATACTGAAGGCAAAAATGTCAATATCAACATCGGTTCGCTTGCTCATGTTGTTATAAGTCTGCAACGCAAGGTGCAGGTAAGCGTTCTGACGATAATTGGTACTGGCCGTTGGGAGATAGAACAGGGGACTCTGGCGGAAGGTTCTAGTAGGAGCATTTTTTTTTTTTTTTTTGGTTCCCCTCCACGGGAAGGGCAGGAGGACATAAAAAATGCTCTGACGCATACTCCGCGCGCGCGATCGAAGTTATGTGGGACTCGTCCCGACGCCTACCAGAACCATACCCACTAAAAAACCCCCTGTCGGCTCGTGCATTTTTGCCACTCAGCCTTCATCTGAGCGACGGCCAATTGGAGAAAGAGGCCGCGCCAGCGGGGCCCTTAAGGGGTCACCCGCTGAGATTTACATAGCACTGAAGGTGCTCAAAAATGAAAAGTAAATAAAAACATTAAAAATGAAAAGTAAAATTGCATTAATTCGGATTTACGTTAGAATTAGAATTTACGTTAGAATTAGGATTTGCGGCCTGAAGGGCCTCGAGAGCTAAAGTTAACTGCGTTGGTTCGCCACTGTGCGCGTTTCTCGGCCTAGCGACTTTGAATTTCGAATCTAACACAGGAGCAGTATATGAGACTGAATCTCGAACAAGATGATTGGGATGGGATTCGGCGCGTTTGAAGAACGATTCTGAGAGTGTTTTGAGGTGCTGTTGCACTGTAGGTAGTTCAAGATCTCTGTGCAGGTCCGCGTTGCGCACGTACCAAGGTGCGTTCGTGGCCCTGCGGCAGAAGAGATTTTGAACTACCTGCAGCTTATACAGGACGGAGGGATTGGCGTGGGCAAAGACTGGCGAAGCATATGACATGACGGGTCTAACGCAGACCTTATAAAGCGTACGTTTATTTCTAAAAAACATTTTACTTTTTCTACCTATCATACTATTTAAGCGGCTTAAGTAAAAACGCGCGAGTTTCGTTACTCTATCGACGTGTGGCTTGAAAGAAAGCGTCTGATCTAAGGTGACGCCTAAGTATTTGATACTGCGCTTCCAGGGGATGGGAATACCTAACATTCGAATGTGGGGATCGTTGCGGCGATTGCGACGTTTGTGGTCGAATTGAATGGCAGAACTCTTTTCTGGGTTGACATCGATACGCCATTTTTGAAACCAAACACCGAGGGCGTTTACGGCCTTTTGGAGTCTGGTGATGTTATAAGGGATCGATTTACCTTTAGTGTAAAGGGCGGTATCATCTGCAAAGAGGGCGAGTTCGACGCCTTTCCGTGGGATGGGGATGTCGTTAGTGTACACGGTGTACAGCAGAGGGGCGAGGACTGAGCCTTGCGGGACTCCAGCCTTTATGGGACGAGGCGCGGAGAGCGTGCCTTCATGTTTGAATCGAAACGTACGGTCTTTAAGAAACGACGCGATTAATCTGACTAGGCGAACCGGTAGTCCTATTTTATAGAGTTTAAAAACGAGACCGCTGTGCCAGACTTTATCGAAAGCCTTGGCTACGTCAAAGAGAACCGCGATTGTTTTTTTACGACGCGGATAGAATCCTTCGAGTATGTACTCGACGATTCGATGGACTTGCTGAGGGCAGGAGTGCTTAGCGCGAAAGCCGAACTGGTGGGGAATAATGAGAGGGTCGCCAACCGTTGGAAACAGATGGTTCCGCATTCGAGAGAGTATGACTCTTTCGAGAAGTTTAGACATTGCCTTGAGGAGGCTGATGGGTCTGTGATTAGCCGGGATGTTCAGAGGTTGTAACGACCACCCCCCCAATCTCAACATCATCATAATGTGTAATATAAGGGAATGTCATAAATATAAACTTGAAATAAATACATAAACATAATATAAAACCTAGCATATAACTATCAAACTTCATTCTAATACTTTTTATCCAAAATATTTATAAAACCTTCAGCTAATAGAATGAGCAATTATAATTGGCACGAGATAAAACATTATCAATAAAAATACAATATTTATTTGGCGTGATCGTCTAAGGTTGGGTAGGACTCTACGTTGTGTTGTATAGTAACCAAGTTCTTTTCCGAGGTATGTGACAAAGATAAGAAACAAAGAAGGTACCTAAGAATGAAAGTAAATGCTATTGTTATAAAAAGATATAAAAAATATAATATAATAAGTACATATAATATAATATATAATAAAAGATATATAAGGTAATAAAGGACTGTTTAAATAGGTTTGATGAATTAAAGTATATTGGGAATTTATAAAAAATGGGGTGTGAGTAGGGCCCCTATCCTCGCCCTATTCATGTGAGAGACATCCTTTCATTTTTTGATTTTCTCTCTCCAGGATTCACCAATCCAACACCCGAGTGTTAGTAATGCATAATAATACATTGTAAGAAGATAGATTTATAAGATTAGTAGAAGATGGCATATGGTGAGATTGTGAGAATAAATAAAACTAACAATAAATTCCACAATCCTGAATAAAGTTAATTATCTTACAAAACCCAAATTTGTAGATATTTTATTTTAAACTGAGTAGTGTGGTCTCCAAGTTGGA
This sequence comes from Marasmarcha lunaedactyla, assembly GCA_923062675.1. Taxonomy (NCBI): domain Eukaryota; kingdom Metazoa; phylum Arthropoda; class Insecta; order Lepidoptera; family Pterophoridae; genus Marasmarcha; species Marasmarcha lunaedactyla. The sequence goes on from CAKLPU010000002.1 coordinate 1,030,002, forward strand.
TCATTTTGCACAGATCTCATTAATTACACAGAAGGGTAATTGATATATCCATTTCATGATAATTGTTATTTATTCAGCCAAGAGTTTCCAAATCCAATTCATAATTCATTCCATGACATTTGTTAATTATTCAGCCAAGAAGTTCCAGAACCAACTTTCTCACTGAGTCTGATGCACCGGAGGGTCATCCTGTCGTAACACCAGAAGCTCAGATCATTGAAATTGATAACAAGAGACTTCAACCACTGTTTGGTCTTATGCCAGATAACAAGTCACAAAATGAACATAAATGTAGGAAAGAAATAAGAATCTTTAATATTTGTCAATTATTCAGCCAAGAATTTCCAAATCCAATCTCCCTCTGAGTCTGGTGAGCCGGAACTCGTCCTTGTCGCATCAACAGATAGTCAGAACAATGAGAATGAAAATAGAAACTCTAACGACTGTTTAATATTACGTTCGTTAATAATTCATGAAATAAATATATGAATGAAGAAGAGAAATAAATAGATTTATAATTCATTCTATAACATTTGTTAATTATACAGCCAAGAAGCGCCAGAACCAACTTTCTCACTGAGTCTGATGTACCGGAGTGTCATCCTGTCGTAACACCAGAAGCTCAGATCATTGAAATTGATTACATGAAACTTCAACCACTGTTTGGTCTTATGCCAGTTAACAAGTCACAAAATGAACATAAATGAAGGAAGGAATTTGTTGAATTGTTTGAATTTGTCAATTATTTAGTCAAGAAGTTCCAGAACCAACTTTCTCACTGAAGCTGATGCACCGGAATGTCATCCTGTCGTAACACCAGAAACCCAGATTATTGAAAATGGTTACAAGAGACTTCACGACAGTGGTTGTGAGCCAATTGACATACCTAAAGATAAAGAAAGAAAATAAAGAGATAGATATCCTAACTTATCACCTCTGCAAACTTCACCAAGTTGGAGATAATCACACTCAGTGTACAAATGTATGTTAGATAAATTATTTTGATTCAATCAAATAACCTTCCAATCCATAAATACATTATATTTAGGCAAATATAAGCACATCACAAATGACAGCATTTTTAGTGTGTATGTATTGTGTTCTGTGTGTGTGTGGTTAATTACTTTTAATATAAATAAAATCAAAATATGGAATGTAAGTATATAGATATATATATAAACATATATATAAATAAATATATATAATAGTAAATATATAAAGAATAAAATACACAAAATTTTAATAAATAAATCAAGGCCAAATTTAAATAAATATAATCTAAAAGTTAATCTCCCTATTAAGTTACCCTAACAATTTAAATAAAATAAAAACTCACTAAAACAAGATTCACCACCAAACTCAATAATCTAAACTAATATGTAAATAATCTAAGCTCGATAATTAAACTTTTACGACCTGGCAGAACTTTGCTGAAACCTAAATTCCCTATTACTTTGTCCTACAGTATTAAATAAAATAAACACTCACCCAAAGACAGGACCCACCTTCAAACACAACACTGTATTCTACTTTAAATTAAAACTTTGACTATGTACAAACCGGCAGAACTTTTGGATTACTTTCCCTTCCCGACAAATCAAAAGATCGAATGTTCCCGAACCCGAAGCTGAAAATCCAGTGTCCCACTCTGCGGCCTACTGCCCTATTTATACCCAAACGAGCGAATTCTTTTCTCACGGTGCACCACACGCATACAACGCACTTGCGACTATAAACCCTATTACTAGCATTAAGTTTCAAATGATATCTCGAAGCAAAGAATAATAAACTGTTATAAATGAATGAACCTTTGTGTTATAATCAATGTGTAGATGCGAAAGCATCCCTTACTTATTTTTCCTATAAATAATTACTACTGAAAGGATCGTATTTAACAAAGGGAGAGAAACTCTACAGAATAAACATACATATACAAACACAAAAACAACTATGACCCAAGAACAAACACCTGCGTTCATCACACAAATGCACGCCCCCACCAGGACTCGAACCCGGGACCCCCAGCTCAAGAGGCAAGGACGCCCACCACTACACCACTCGTTCGTCGTAATTTTAATCAATAAAATGTGTTAACGCCAGCTAACTGCTAACCACGTAGGTGCCCACCTAACGTTATTCATAGACAATGTTTGGGTGCTACAACTTTGCTATCTTTATTTTACAGGCGTATGATTCATTCAATTATTTGCATTATATACCTACCTACTTATTCTATCTCTGGTCGTCATTCAAACCACATCATTGTGAAACAATATTGTTTTATAATTAAAATCAAGTCTGCAAGAAGTCAGAGTTTCATTTAGAGGCTCCAATTTCCCGTAAAGGAACAAATTATATTAAGATCGCTTCCTTTTCGTTAACTAATTTTTACTTCTTATAAACATCTACAATTACGACTATCATTATACACAAGTACGTAGTATGTCAAAAGGTATTTTATAGCAACTTTTTAAAATAAATTTTGCCAAATCCCAATAGTAGGTATATTGAGATTATATTCCCATTTTAAATACACAGTTCGAGTTGGTACCGTCACAATCGCCCCCTAAATTATTACGAAATTTACTGGAGTAATAATTTACAATAGAAAGGAACAAATGGAAGTATTTATACCGATATCAAAATTAAATGGCACCTTTAAACTTACAAGATAAATATTATTCTTTTAATTTTAGTAAAGAGACAAATTAAACCCCTACCCCTTTTTTTTCGGAAATGACCGCCCAATACCCCTCCAGATATATCTATGTGATCTATGATCAAACTTGCAAAACCCAATCAAAATTAGTACAATATATGTCTTATGTATGTGAGTATTAAGTAAAATGTTAATAAAAGTGATAAGACGACGAAATAATAAAACTAACTTTTATAAAGTTAATTATGTAACTAATAAAAAGGTACCGGAGTCACCTACCCATTCCTTCTATACATAATATAAACCTATAAAAATAGCAATACTTACTTTTATTTCATATTTATTGATATAAAATGACGTTACGAAATTTAGAAAAATATTAGTATAAAATTATATGCAGTACTTGTTATCCATGTTCCTATTATATTTCCCTAGCTCAATTAAACTCTATTAGTTCAAAAGAAAACTTTTTTTTCTTATAATTTATAATAATTATAATAATAAAACATAAAATAATGATAATAATATAAATAATAATTTATTTATTCTAAGGTTTTAAATTTTCATTTGATAATCCAATCCCAAATTCAAACCATAATTAAATTTGACACAAAATTCTAATCTAACACTCCACCCTTTTATATTTTTATTATTACAATGTTTTTGTTTTTTTTTTTTTTTAATCAGATATTGAAGATTTATTTCTTTTAACTTCCATTTAATAAATTTCGGGACAAAACACTGTCCATCTTAATTCGGCCCTTCTTAATGCCCTTCTCCTGAGCTATCTGATTGCAAATATAATGGTTTTGTATAATCTGGATGATGTAACGTTATTGTATTTAAAAACATGATTTTAATTGTTCAAACGTATTTTGAGTTCTTTGTGACCAAACCCAAACTTGATCTTTTCTAATCAATTGGAACAGTGTTTGAATAGACTGATTATAATCTGGGATATATCTGTGATACTTAATCATAAAAATGCTCTTAAATGTTTTGCTTTCTTAGGAATGGGGAAATTTCTAATGACCTCTAGTTTTTCAGGATCTGTCTTAATTCCTTCCACAGAAACAATATAAAATAAATAAATAATAAATCCTCAGCCAACCAAACCAACTGCATGTCTGCAGGCCCGTGCCACGGGCCACCACACAGCGAACGGTGGGGAAACGCAGAACAAACACACACACAAAATCTCATCAACCATGACCAGTGAACAACCACCCATACTCAACACACAAACCAACGCCCTAGCCAGGAATCGAACCCGGGACCCCCGGCGCACGAGGCAGGACCACCAACCACTACGCCACTCGGTCGCCTCAGTATATGACCTAATAATTTTACTTCTTAACAAATAAACCTATTTTAAAAAATACACTGATTAATTTTATCGACTCCCACGCGAAATTGTTAAATGAAGTTTAAATTAATAACACTATCATTCACTATTCAGACAACTACCCATAAACTCACTGAATACCTAAAATGGATTGATAATTTGATAGACACGAAACAAAGTATTTGTCTGTAAAAGGTTTATTTTAACTCCAACACTACAAAAATGATAATCTTTGTAGATACTATTATAAACACCGAAATAACATTCCACCTAAAATATTTTAAAAAAGACCAATCAACAAAGTAGGTAAATAGAATTCTTTCAATCGTTTAAATTGAGATTATTATGTAAGTAAGACTTTGTAATTTAACTATCCTGAATTCCCGAAACCATTATTTTTAAAAGATTAAAATCATTACATCAAAAGATTAAAGTGTCTATATAAAGCAATTTGTCTAAACAAAATTCATCTCCTAAATTCTTTGAAAACCTCAACAATCTTTCTAATTTTATAAAACAGACGCATAATTATAATTCTCAATCAATTTATTTTATAACTTGATTGACTGACTAACTGCCTAACTAAATCATATTTGATTCTGTTGAAATTATTGTCATTTCGAAAATAATAAAACCACATCTGTACCGACTATAAACAAATGTAAGAAAACTATATTTTAACTAACAACACATAGAAACAATGATGATTGTGACTCAACACATAGAATCATTTCGTTTTAGTTTACTGTCAACTGTCAGATGTCACCGCAAGCAATAAAAAAAATTAAACAGACGCACAGTCTTTCTAATATAAATAAATAACTGTAAGGAAATGAAAAGTAAACATAACCGAGTTGCCCGATAAATTACTGTAACTAAATGCCATAACATTTAAAATTATTTATTTGGATACGTTTCTAAATGGATCTTTTTACACGTTAAACTAACAAACACTGGTTCTAAATAACTAATGCTATAACACTTAGATTAGTTCTTTGAATACGTTAACAAGTGGGTTTCTCACACGTTAACAAACACGTCTTGTTCTTTGTTTTAGTAACCTAATGCTGTAACATTTAAAATTCTCCACTTGAACATGTTAAACACTAATGAAAAAATATCCACTTAAGTGGTCAAATGAGAAGAAAGCTCTATTATTCGGCCTATGAATTACGTGTGAGTTGAAACACTTTCTTTTGAAGTAAGTGAGTGGTTTATACAATGTTTTGGTCAAACATTGTTCTTAGGTAACTTTTTTATGATCCAGCTATTTGACACCTAGCAACTCATAATATATAAACATTTTAGAAATTTCTTTATAAAACTATAAACAAATGAATTACAAGATGTGTATTGTGCGAGATTAATTCCATGAATTACCCTCTATATTACCATTTAGAAATTACTAATATGAATCATAATAAGATCCTATTACATTTAACTTAAAACTGCCTATTTAGACCTCCAGTGAAACAAAATAATATAACAGTAATTACAAAATATTCAATTCTGTAGTTATTTTAATATTCAACTAATAACGTACCTAATAAAAACAATAGCTTTCCTAAATAAGTAATTAAAAAAAACTAAAACACCCTACATTCACCTGATTTGTAGCTTACCTAAATCTAATTAAATCAAATAAACAAACCTGTAAAACATCTCAGAATTCTAGAATAACCTATCAATGAAGGCGTAAAAATTAACCTACAATAAGATCAATCAATTAATTGATCTAACAGAATATTATAGAACAGTGTTATCTAACCCAAAAAGAAAATTTGATATTATGTTAAACAGTACATTTGAATATAGTTGAATTATAAACTACTATCTAAGGGTAATACCCTTTTAACCTTTAGCCATAATACCTAAAAGTATTAAATCAAAACCATTCTACAACCATGAAACCGAAAAATAAAGTAAATGCTGAAAAGAACACAACCAATGGAAAATAAATAATAAATAAAAAGTCCTGAAAATAACACTCATAACAAATTGTAAAATGAAAAACAAAGAAATAATAGAAAACAAAAATAGAATCATAATAAAAATCAAAATTGCATAAAAATTAAATAAAAAAAATAAACAAAACCTTACCTTTTCTCCTTGAATATTTCAGTTATTATTGATAATAACAACACAAATAGCTAAAAATAAAGACAGTAAAGCAAATATTTAAATCTATGCATGAAATATCTACCTAAATTTTCTGAAACTTACAATTAAGGTTTAAATAATATGTGAATTGTTAAGGAAAAATACATTTTCACAAAATTGCCTAAGTTTTACCTAAAATACCACTTTGCTTACTAAATCTCATTTGTATCATCCAGCTAATTTAAAGAAAAAGGAAAAAAACACTATCCAAAAAACATATAATCTAGTATATGTGAAGATCTACACAACAAATAAACTGTTAAATGTTTGAATCCAAAATATATAATAAAAATAAACAAAATAATAAAAACAAACTAAAGTTTGGTGGTGTAATCATGTGTTGCTTGAATGTTTCAGTGTCATAATAAATATAAAATTATCACATACACATAGATACACATATATATACAAAATGATCAAAAATATTTTAAACATTACAATAGTCGCCCCCACTTATTTCAAACCTCTGTCACATTTTCAAACCTCGACCTAGGTCACAAGCAACAAATTGTGGCCTTGAAGCCACTGAAATTTAAATACATTTTAAGCAAATATTATGCCCATAATACTCATTCTACGAATATATACTTAGTTAATACTAAGGTATATACTATACTAAACCACAGTAATATTTAACTAATTTTACTAATGATCTACCTCCTTTTTACTTATCCTGGTCACGGCACCGAATTGTAACGACCACCCCCCCAATCTCAACATCATCATAATGTGTAATATAAGGGAATGTCATAAATATAAACTTGAAATAAATACATAAACATAATATAAAACCTAGCATATAACTATCAAACTTCATTCTAATACTTTTTATCCAAAATATTTATAAAACCTTCAGCTAATAGAATGAGCAATTATAATTGGCACGAGATAAAACATTATCAATAAAAATACAATATTTATTTGGCGTGATCGTCTAAGGTTGGGTAGGACTCTACGTTGTGTTGTATAGTAACCAAGTTCTTTTCCGAGGTATGTGACAAAGATAAGAAACAAAGAAGGTACCTAAGAATGAAAGTAAATGCTATTGTTATAAAAAGATATAAAAAATATAATATAATAAGTACATATAATATAATATATAATAAAAGATATATAAGGTAATAAAGGACTGTTTAAATAGGTTTGATGAATTAAAGTATATTGGGAATTTATAAAAAATGGGGTGTGAGTAGGGCCCCTATCCTCGCCCTATTCATGTGAGAGACATCCTTTCATTTTTTGATTTTCTCTCTCCAGGATTCACCAATCCAACACCCGAGTGTTAGTAATGCATAATAATACATTGTAAGAAGATAGATTTATAAGATTAGTAGAAGATGGCATATGGTGAGATTGTGAGAATAAATAAAACTAACAATAAATTCCACAATCCTGAATAAAGTTAATTATCTTACAAAACCCAAATTTGTAGATATTTTATTTTAAACTGAGTAGTGTGGTCTCCAAGTTGGATCATTTTGCACAGATCTCATTAATTACACAGAAGGGTAATTGATATATCCATTTCATGATAATTGTTATTTATTCAGCCAAGAGTTTCCAAATCCAATTCATAATTCATTCCATGACATTTGTTAATTATTCAGCCAAGAAGTTCCAGAACCAACTTTCTCACTGAGTCTGATGCACCGGAGGGTCATCCTGTCGTAACACCAGAAGCTCAGATCATTGAAATTGATAACAAGAGACTTCAACCACTGTTTGGTCTTATGCCAGATAACAAGTCACAAAATGAACATAAATGTAGGAAAGAAATAAGAATCTTTAATATTTGTCAATTATTCAGCCAAGAATTTCCAAATCCAATCTCCCTCTGAGTCTGGTGAGCCGGAACTCGTCCTTGTCGCATCAACAGATAGTCAGAACAATGAGAATGAAAATAGAAACTCTAACGACTGTTTAATATTACGTTCGTTAATAATTCATGAAATAAATATATGAATGAAGAAGAGAAATAATTAGATTTATAATTCATTCTATAACATTTGTTAATTATACAGCCAAGAAGCGCCAGAACCAACTTTCTCACTGAGTCTGATGTACCGGAGTGTCATCCTGTCGTAACACCAGAAGCTCAGATCATTGAAATTGATTACATGAAACTTCAACCACTGTTTGGTCTTATGCCAGTTAACAAGTCACAAAATGAACATAAATGAAGGAAGGAATTTGTTGAATTGTTTGAATTTGTCAATTATTTAGTCAAGAAGTTCCAGAACCAACTTTCTCACTGAAGCTGATGCACCGGAATGTCATCCTGTCGTAACACCAGAAACCCAGATTATTGAAAATGGTTACAAGAGACTTCACGACAGTGGTTGTGAGCCAATTGACATACCTAAAGATAAAGAAAGAAAATAAAGAGATAGATATCCTAACTTATCACCTCTGCAAACTTCACCAAGTTGGAGATAATCACACTCAGTGTACAAATGTATGTTAGATAAATTATTTTGATTCAATCAAATAACCTTTTAGAATATCTCACCATTGCAATCCATAAATACATTATATTTAGGCAAATATAAGCACATCACAAATGACAGCATTTTTAGTGTGTATGTATTGTGTTCTGTGTGTGTGTGGTTAATTACTTTTAATATAAATAAAATCAAAATATGGAATGTAAGTATATAGATATATATATAAACATATATATAAATAAATATATATAATAGTAAATATATAAAGAATAAAATACACAAAATTTTAATAAATAAATCAAGGCCAAATTTAAATAAATATAATCTAAAAGTTAATCTCCCTATTAAGTTACCCTAACAATTTAAATAAAATAAAAACTCACTAAAACAAGATTCACCACCAAACTCAATAATCTAAACTAATATGTAAATAATCTAAGCTCGATAATTAAACTTTTACGACCTGGCAGAACTTTGCTGAAACCTAAATTCCCTATTACTTTGTCCTACAGTATTAAATAAAATAAACACTCACCCAAAGACAGGACCCACCTTCAAACACAACACTGTATTCTACTTTAAATTAAAACTTTGACTATGTACAAACCGGCAGAACTTTTGGATTACTTTCCCTTCCCGACAAATCAAAAGATCGAATGTTCCCGAACCCGAAGCTGAAAATCCAGTGTCCCACTCTGCGGCCTACTGCCCTATTTATACCCAAACGAGCGAATTCTTTTCTCACGGTGCACCACACGCATACAACGCACTTGCGACTATAAACCCTATTACTAGCATTAAGTTTCAAATGATATCTCGAAGCAAAGAATAATAAACTGTTATAAATGAATGAACCTTTGTGTTATAATCAATGTGTAGATGCGAAAGCATCCCTTACTTATTTTTCCTATAAATAATTACTACTGAAAGGATCGTATTTAACAAAGGGAGAGAAACTCTACAGAATAAACATACATATACAAACACAAAAACAACTATGACCCAAGAACAAACACCTGCGTTCATCACACAAATGCACGCCCCCACCAGGACTCGAACCCGGGACCCCCAGCTCAAGAGGCAAGGACGCCCACCACTACACCACTCGTTCGTCGTAATTTTAATCAATAAAATGTGTTAACGCCAGCTAACTGCTAACCACGTAGGTGCCCACCTAACGTTATTCATAGACAATGTTTGGGTGCTACAACTTTGCTATCTTTATTTTACAGGCGTATGATTCATTCAATTATTTGCATTATATACCTACCTACTTATTCTATCTCTGGTCGTCATTCAAACCACATCATTGTGAAACAATATTGTTTTATAATTAAAATCAAGTCTGCAAGAAGTCAGAGTTTCATTTAGAAGCTCCATAGTCCCGTAAAGGAACAAATTATATTAAGATCGCTTCCTTTTCGTTAACTAATTTTTACTTCTTATAAACATCTACAATTACGACTATCATTATACACAAGTACGTAGTATGTCAAAAGGTATTTTATAGCAACTTTTTAAAATAAATTTTGCCAAATCCCAATAGTAGGTATATTGAGATTATATTCCCATTTTAAATACACAGTTCGAGTTGGTACCGTCACAATCGCCCCCTAAATTATTACGAAATTTACTGGAGTAATAATTTACAATAGAAAGGAACAAATGGAAGTATTTATACCGATATCAAAATTAAATGGCACCTTTAAACTTACAAGATAAATATTATTCTTTTAATTTTAGTAAAGAGACAAATTAAACCCCTACCCCTTTTTTTTCGGAAATGACCGCCCAATACCCCTCCAGATATATCTATGTGATCTATGATCAAACTTGCAAAACCCAATCAAAATTAGTACAATATATGTCTTATGTATGTGAGTATTAAGTAAAATGTTAATAAAAGTGATAAGACGACGAAATAATAAAACTAACTTTTATAAAGTTAATTATGTAACTAATAAAAAGGTACCGGAGTCACCTACCCATTCCTTCTATACATAATATAAACCTATAAAAATAGCAATACTTACTTTTATTTCATATTTATTGATATAAAATGACGTTACGAAATTTAGAAAAATATTAGTATAAAATTATATGCAGTACTTGTTATCCATGTTCCTATTATATTTCCCTAGCTCAATTAAACTCTATTAGTTCAAAAGAAAACTTTTTTTTCTTATAATTTATAATAATTATAATAATAAAACATAAAATAATGATAATAATATAAATAATAATTTATTTATTCTAAGGTTTTAAATTTTCATTTGATAATCCAATCCCAAATTCAAACCATAATTAAATTTGACACAAAATTCTAATCTAACACTCCACCCTTTTATATTTTTATTATTACAATGTTTTTGTTTTTTTTTTTTTTTAATCAGATATTGAAGATTTATTTCTTTTAACTTCCATTTAATAAATTTCGGGACAAAACACTGTCCATCTTAATTCGGCCCTTCTTAATGCCCTTCTCCTGAGCTATCTGATTGCAAATATAATGGTTTTGTATAATCTGGATGATGTAACGTTATTGTATTTAAAAACATGATTTTAATTGTTCAAACGTATTTTGAGTTCTTTGTGACCAAACCCAAACTTGATCTTTTCTAATCAATTGGAACAGTGTTTGAATAGACTGATTATAATCTGGGATATATCTGTGATACTTAATCATAAAAATGCTCTTAAATGTTTTGCTTTCTTAGGAATGGGGAAATTTCTAATGACCTCTAGTTTTTCAGGATCTGTCTTAATTCCTTCCACAGAAACAATATAAAATAAATAAATAATAAATCCTCAGCCAACCAAACCAACTGCATGTCTGCAGGCCCGTGCCACGGGCCACCACACAGCGAACGGTGGGGAAACGCAGAACAAACACACACACAAAATCTCATCAACCATGACCAGTGAACAACCACCCATACTCAACACACAAACCAACGCCCTAGCCAGGAATCGAACCCGGGACCCCCGGCGCACGAGGCAGGACCACCAACCACTACGCCACTCGGTCGCCTCAGTATATGACCTAATAATTTTACTTCTTAACAAATAAACCTATTTTAAAAAATACACTGATTAATTTTATCGACTCCCACGCGAAATTGTTAAATGAAGTTTAAATTAATAACACTATCATTCACTATTCAGACAACTACCCATAAACTCACTGAATACCTAAAATGGATTGATAATTTGATAGACACGAAACAAAGTATTTGTCTGTAAAAGGTTTATTTTAACTCCAACACTACAAAAATGATAATCTTTGTAGATACTATTATAAACACCGAAATAACATTCCACCTAAAATATTTTAAAAAAGACCAATCAACAAAGTAGGTAAATAGAATTCTTTCAATCGTTTAAATTGAGATTATTATGTAAGTAAGACTTTGTAATTTAACTATCCTGAATTCCCGAAACCATTATTTTTAAAAGATTAAAATCATTACATCAAAAGATTAAAGTGTCTATATAAAGCAATTTGTCTAAACAAAATTCATCTCCTAAATTCTTTGAAAACCTCAACAATCTTTCTAATTTTATAAAACAGACGCATAATTATAATTCTCAATCAATTTATTTTATAACTTGATTGACTGACTAACTGCCTAACTAAATCATATTTGATTCTGTTGAAATTATTGTCATTTCGAAAATAATAAAACCACATCTGTACCGACTATAAACAAATGTAAGAAAACTATATTTTAACTAACAACACATAGAAACAATGATGATTGTGACTCAACACATAGAATCATTTCGTTTTAGTTTACTGTCAACTGTCAGATGTCACCGCAAGCAATAAAAAAAATTAAACAGACGCACAGTCTTTCTAATATAAATAAATAACTGTAAGGAAATGAAAAGTAAACATAACCGAGTTGCCCGATAAATTACTGTAACTAAATGCCATAACATTTAAAATTATTTATTTGGATACGTTTCTAAATGGATCTTTTTACACGTTAAACTAACAAACACTGGTTCTAAATAACTAATGCTATAACACTTAGATTAGTTCTTTGAATACGTTAACAAGTGGGTTTCTCACACGTTAACAAACACGTCTTGTTCTTTGTTTTAGTAACCTAATGCTGTAACATTTAAAATTCTCCACTTGAACATGTTAAACACTAATGAAAAAATATCCACTTAAGTGGTCAAATGAGAAGAAAGCTCTATTATTCGGCCTATGAATTACGTGTGAGTTGAAACACTTTCTTTTGAAGTAAGTGAGTGGTTTATACAATGTTTTGGTCAAACATTGTTCTTAGGTAACTTTTTTATGATCCAGCTATTTGACACCTAGCAACTCATAATATATAAACATTTTAGAAATTTCTTTATAAAACTATAAACAAATGAATTACAAGATGTGTATTGTGCGAGATTAATTCCATGAATTACCCTCTATATTACCATTTAGAAATTACTAATATGAATCATAATAAGATCCTATTACATTTAACTTAAAACTGCCTATTTAGACCTCCAGTGAAACAAAATAATATAACAGTAATTACAAAATATTCAATTCTGTAGTTATTTTAATATTCAACTAATAACGTACCTAATAAAAACAATAGCTTTCCTAAATAAGTAATTAAAAAAAACTAAAACACCCTACATTCACCTGATTTGTAGCTTACCTAAATCTAATTAAATCAAATAAACAAACCTGTAAAACATCTCAGAATTCTAGAATAACCTATCAATGAAGGCGTAAAAATTAACCTACAATAAGATCAATCAATTAATTGATCTAACAGAATATTATAGAACAGTGTTATCTAACCCAAAAAGAAAATTTGATATTATGTTAAACAGTACATTTGAATATAGTTGAATTATAAACTACTATCTAAGGGTAATACCCTTTTAACCTTTAGCCATAATACCTAAAAGTATTAAATCAAAACCATTCTACAACCATGAAACCGAAAAATAAAGTAAATGCTGAAAAGAACACAACCAATGGAAAATAAATAATAAATAAAAAGTCCTGAAAATAACACTCATAACAAATTGTAAAATGAAAAACAAAGAAATAATAGAAAACAAAAATAGAATCATAATAAAAATCAAAATTGCATAAAAATTAAATAAAAAAAATAAACAAAACCTTACCTTTTCTCCTTGAATATTTCAGTTATTATTGATAATAACAACACAAATAGCTAAAAATAAAGACAGTAAAGCAAATATTTAAATCTATGCATGAAATATCTACCTAAATTTTCTGAAACTTACAATTAAGGTTTAAATAATATGTGAATTGTTAAGGAAAAATACATTTTCACAAAATTGCCTAAGTTTTACCTAAAATACCACTTTGCTTACTAAATCTCATTTGTATCATCCAGCTAATTTAAAGAAAAAGGAAAAAAACACTATCCAAAAAACATATAATCTAGTATATGTGAAGATCTACACAACAAATAAACTGTTAAATGTTTGAATCCAAAATATATAATAAAAATAAACAAAATAATAAAAACAAACTAAAGTTTGGTGGTGTAATCATGTGTTGCTTGAATGTTTCAGTGTCATAATAAATATAAAATTATCACATACACATAGATACACATATATATACAAAATGATCAAAAATATTTTAAACATTACAATAGTCGCCCCCACTTATTTCAAACCTCTGTCACATTTTCAAACCTCGACCTAGGTCACAAGCAACAAATTGTGGCCTTGAAGCCACTGAAATTTAAATACATTTTAAGCAAATATTATGCCCATAATACTCATTCTACGAATATATACTTAGTTAATACTAAGGTATATACTATACTAAACCACAGTAATATTTAACTAATTTTACTAATGATCTACCTCCTTTTTACTTATCCTGGTCACGGCACCGAATTGTAACGACCACCCCCCCAATCTCAACATCATCATAATGTGTAATATAAGGGAATGTCATAAATATAAACTTGAAATAAATACATAAACATAATATAAAACCTAGCATATAACTATCAAACTTCATTCTAATACTTTTTATCCAAAATATTTATAAAACCTTCAGCTAATAGAATGAGCAATTATAATTGGCACGAGATAAAACATTATCAATAAAAATACAATATTTATTTGGCGTGATCGTCTAAGGTTGGGTAGGACTCTACGTTGTGTTGTATAGTAACCAAGTTCTTTTCCGAGGTATGTGACAAAGATAAGAAACAAAGAAGGTACCTAAGAATGAAAGTAAATGCTATTGTTATAAAAAGATATAAAAAATATAATATAATAAGTACATATAATATAATATATAATAAAAGATATATAAGGTAATAAAGGACTGTTTAAATAGGTTTGATGAATTAAAGTATATTGGGAATTTATAAAAAATGGGGTGTGAGTAGGGCCCCTATCCTCGCCCTATTCATGTGAGAGACATCCTTTCATTTTTTGATTTTCTCTCTCCAGGATTCACCAATCCAACACCCGAGTGTTAGTAATGCATAATAATACATTGTAAGAAGATAGATTTATAAGATTAGTAGAAGATGGCATATTATGGTGAGATTGTGAGAATAAATAAAACTAACAATAAATTCCACAATCCTGAATAAAGTTAATTATCTTACAAAACCCAAATTTGTAGATATTTTATTTTAAACTGAGTAGTGTGGTCTCCAAGTTGGATCATTTTGCACAGATCTCATTAATTACACAGAAGGGTAATTGATATATCCATTTCATGATAATTGTTATTTATTCAGCCAAGAGTTTCCAAATCCAATTCATAATTCATTCCATGACATTTGTTAATTATTCAGCCAAGAAGTTCCAGAACCAACTTTCTCACTGAGTCTGATGCACCGGAGGGTCATCCTGTCGTAACACCAGAAGCTCAGATCATTGAAATTGATAACAAGAGACTTCAACCACTGTTTGGTCTTATGCCAGATAACAAGTCACAAAATGAACATAAATGTAGGAAAGAAATAAGAATCTTTAATATTTGTCAATTATTCAGCCAAGAATTTCCAAATCCAATCTCCCTCTGAGTCTGGTGAGCCGGAACTCGTCCTTGTCGCATCAACAGATAGTCAGAACAATGAGAATGAAAATAGAAACTCTAACGACTGTTTAATATTACGTTCGTTAATAATTCATGAAATAAATATATGAATGAAGAAGAGAAATAATTAGATTTATAATTCATTCTATAACATTTGTTAATTATACAGCCAAGAAGCGCCAGAACCAACTTTCTCACTGAGTCTGATGTACCGGAGTGTCATCCTGTCGTAACACCAGAAGCTCAGATCATTGAAATTGATTACATGAAACTTCAACCACTGTTTGGTCTTATGCCAGTTAACAAGTCACAAAATGAACATAAATGAAGGAAGGAATTTGTTGAATTGTTTGAATTTGTCAATTATTTAGTCAAGAAGTTCCAGAACCAACTTTCTCACTGAAGCTGATGCACCGGAATGTCATCCTGTCGTAACACCAGAAACCCAGATTATTGAAAATGGTTACAAGAGACTTCACGACAGTGGTTGTGAGCCAATTGACATACCTAAAGATAAAGAAAGAAAATAAAGAGATAGATATCCTAACTTATCACCTCTGCAAACTTCACCAAGTTGGAGATAATCACACTCAGTGTACAAATGTATGTTAGATAAATTATTTTGATTCAATCAAATAACCTTTTAGAATATCTCACCATTGCAATCCATAAATACATTATATTTAGGCAAATATAAGCACATCACAAATGACAGCATTTTTAGTGTGTATGTATTGTGTTCTGTGTGTGTGTGGTTAATTACTTTTAATATAAATAAAATCAAAATATGGAATGTAAGTATATAGATATATATATAAACATATATATAAATAAATATATATAATAGTAAATATATAAAGAATAAAATACACAAAATTTTAATAAATAAATCAAGGCCAAATTTAAATAAATATAATCTAAAAGTTAATCTCCCTATTAAGTTACCCTAACAATTTAAATAAAATAAAAACTCACTAAAACAAGATTCACCACCAAACTCAATAATCTAAACTAATATGTAAATAATCTAAGCTCGATAATTAAACTTTTACGACCTGGCAGAACTTTGCTGAAACCTAAATTCCCTATTACTTTGTCCTACAGTATTAAATAAAATAAACACTCACCCAAAGACAGGACCCACCTTCAAACACAACACTGTATTCTACTTTAAATTAAAACTTTGACTATGTACAAACCGGCAGAACTTTTGGATTACTTTCCCTTCCCGACAAATCAAAAGATCGAATGTTCCCGAACCCGAAGCTGAAAATCCAGTGTCCCACTCTGCGGCCTACTGCCCTATTTATACCCAAACGAGCGAATTCTTTTCTCACGGTGCACCACACGCATACAACGCACTTGCGACTATAAACCCTATTACTAGCATTAAGTTTCAAATGATATCTCGAAGCAAAGAATAATAAACTGTTATAAATGAATGAACCTTTGTGTTATAATCAATGTGTAGATGCGAAAGCATCCCTTACTTATTTTTCCTATAAATAATTACTACTGAAAGGATCGTATTTAACAAAGGGAGAGAAACTCTACAGAATAAACATACATATACAAACACAAAAACAACTATGACCCAAGAACAAACACCTGCGTTCATCACACAAATGCACGCCCCCACCAGGACTCGAACCCGGGACCCCCAGCTCAAGAGGCAAGGACGCCCACCACTACACCACTCGTTCGTCGTAATTTTAATCAATAAAATGTGTTAACGCCAGCTAACTGCTAACCACGTAGGTGCCCACCTAACGTTATTCATAGACAATGTTTGGGTGCTACAACTTTGCTATCTTTATTTTACAGGCGTATGATTCATTCAATTATTTGCATTATATACCTACCTACTTATTCTATCTCTGGTCGTCATTCAAACCACATCATTGTGAAACAATATTGTTTTATAATTAAAATCAAGTCTGCAAGAAGTCAGAGTTTCATTTAGAAGCTCCATAGTCCCGTAAAGGAACAAATTATATTAAGATCGCTTCCTTTTCGTTAACTAATTTTTACTTCTTATAAACATCTACAATTACGACTATCATTATACACAAGTACGTAGTATGTCAAAAGGTATTTTATAGCAACTTTTTAAAATAAATTTTGCCAAATCCCAATAGTAGGTATATTGAGATTATATTCCCATTTTAAATACACAGTTCGAGTTGGTACCGTCACAATCGCCCCCTAAATTATTACGAAATTTACTGGAGTAATAATTTACAATAGAAAGGAACAAATGGAAGTATTTATACCGATATCAAAATTAAATGGCACCTTTAAACTTACAAGATAAATATTATTCTTTTAATTTTAGTAAAGAGACAAATTAAACCCCTACCCCTTTTTTTTCGGAAATGACCGCCCAATACCCCTCCAGATATATCTATGTGATCTATGATCAAACTTGCAAAACCCAATCAAAATTAGTACAATATATGTCTTATGTATGTGAGTATTAAGTAAAATGTTAATAAAAGTGATAAGACGACGAAATAATAAAACTAACTTTTATAAAGTTAATTATGTAACTAATAAAAAGGTACCGGAGTCACCTACCCATTCCTTCTATACATAATATAAACCTATAAAAATAGCAATACTTACTTTTATTTCATATTTATTGATATAAAATGACGTTACGAAATTTAGAAAAATATTAGTATAAAATTATATGCAGTACTTGTTATCCATGTTCCTATTATATTTCCCTAGCTCAATTAAACTCTATTAGTTCAAAAGAAAACTTTTTTTTCTTATAATTTATAATAATTATAATAATAAAACATAAAATAATGATAATAATATAAATAATAATTTATTTATTCTAAGGTTTTAAATTTTCATTTGATAATCCAATCCCAAATTCAAACCATAATTAAATTTGACACAAAATTCTAATCTAACACTCCACCCTTTTATATTTTTATTATTACAATGTTTTTGTTTTTTTTTTTTTTTAATCAGATATTGAAGATTTATTTCTTTTAACTTCCATTTAATAAATTTCGGGACAAAACACTGTCCATCTTAATTCGGCCCTTCTTAATGCCCTTCTCCTGAGCTATCTGATTGCAAATATAATGGTTTTGTATAATCTGGATGATGTAACGTTATTGTATTTAAAAACATGATTTTAATTGTTCAAACGTATTTTGAGTTCTTTGTGACCAAACCCAAACTTGATCTTTTCTAATCAATTGGAACAGTGTTTGAATAGACTGATTATAATCTGGGATATATCTGTGATACTTAATCATAAAAATGCTCTTAAATGTTTTGCTTTCTTAGGAATGGGGAAATTTCTAATGACCTCTAGTTTTTCAGGATCTGTCTTAATTCCTTCCACAGAAACAATATAAAATAAATAAATAATAAATCCTCAGCCAACCAAACCAACTGCATGTCTGCAGGCCCGTGCCACGGGCCACCACACAGCGAACGGTGGGGAAACGCAGAACAAACACACACACAAAATCTCATCAACCATGACCAGTGAACAACCACCCATACTCAACACACAAACCAACGCCCTAGCCAGGAATCGAACCCGGGACCCCCGGCGCACGAGGCAGGACCACCAACCACTACGCCACTCGGTCGCCTCAGTATATGACCTAATAATTTTACTTCTTAACAAATAAACCTATTTTAAAAAATACACTGATTAATTTTATCGACTCCCACGCGAAATTGTTAAATGAAGTTTAAATTAATAACACTATCATTCACTATTCAGACAACTACCCATAAACTCACTGAATACCTAAAATGGATTGATAATTTGATAGACACGAAACAAAGTATTTGTCTGTAAAAGGTTTATTTTAACTCCAACACTACAAAAATGATAATCTTTGTAGATACTATTATAAACACCGAAATAACATTCCACCTAAAATATTTTAAAAAAGACCAATCAACAAAGTAGGTAAATAGAATTCTTTCAATCGTTTAAATTGAGATTATTATGTAAGTAAGACTTTGTAATTTAACTATCCTGAATTCCCGAAACCATTATTTTTAAAAGATTAAAATCATTACATCAAAAGATTAAAGTGTCTATATAAAGCAATTTGTCTAAACAAAATTCATCTCCTAAATTCTTTGAAAACCTCAACAATCTTTCTAATTTTATAAAACAGACGCATAATTATAATTCTCAATCAATTTATTTTATAACTTGATTGACTGACTAACTGCCTAACTAAATCATATTTGATTCTGTTGAAATTATTGTCATTTCGAAAATAATAAAACCACATCTGTACCGACTATAAACAAATGTAAGAAAACTATATTTTAACTAACAACACATAGAAACAATGATGATTGTGACTCAACACATAGAATCATTTCGTTTTAGTTTACTGTCAACTGTCAGATGTCACCGCAAGCAATAAAAAAAATTAAACAGACGCACAGTCTTTCTAATATAAATAAATAACTGTAAGGAAATGAAAAGTAAACATAACCGAGTTGCCCGATAAATTACTGTAACTAAATGCCATAACATTTAAAATTATTTATTTGGATACGTTTCTAAATGGATCTTTTTACACGTTAAACTAACAAACACTGGTTCTAAATAACTAATGCTATAACACTTAGATTAGTTCTTTGAATACGTTAACAAGTGGGTTTCTCACACGTTAACAAACACGTCTTGTTCTTTGTTTTAGTAACCTAATGCTGTAACATTTAAAATTCTCCACTTGAACATGTTAAACACTAATGAAAAAATATCCACTTAAGTGGTCAAATGAGAAGAAAGCTCTATTATTCGGCCTATGAATTACGTGTGAGTTGAAACACTTTCTTTTGAAGTAAGTGAGTGGTTTATACAATGTTTTGGTCAAACATTGTTCTTAGGTAACTTTTTTATGATCCAGCTATTTGACACCTAGCAACTCATAATATATAAACATTTTAGAAATTTCTTTATAAAACTATAAACAAATGAATTACAAGATGTGTATTGTGCGAGATTAATTCCATGAATTACCCTCTATATTACCATTTAGAAATTACTAATATGAATCATAATAAGATCCTATTACATTTAACTTAAAACTGCCTATTTAGACCTCCAGTGAAACAAAATAATATAACAGTAATTACAAAATATTCAATTCTGTAGTTATTTTAATATTCAACTAATAACGTACCTAATAAAAACAATAGCTTTCCTAAATAAGTAATTAAAAAAAACTAAAACACCCTACATTCACCTGATTTGTAGCTTACCTAAATCTAATTAAATCAAATAAACAAACCTGTAAAACATCTCAGAATTCTAGAATAACCTATCAATGAAGGCGTAAAAATTAACCTACAATAAGATCAATCAATTAATTGATCTAACAGAATATTATAGAACAGTGTTATCTAACCCAAAAAGAAAATTTGATATTATGTTAAACAGTACATTTGAATATAGTTGAATTATAAACTACTATCTAAGGGTAATACCCTTTTAACCTTTAGCCATAATACCTAAAAGTATTAAATCAAAACCATTCTACAACCATGAAACCGAAAAATAAAGTAAATGCTGAAAAGAACACAACCAATGGAAAATAAATAATAAATAAAAAGTCCTGAAAATAACACTCATAACAAATTGTAAAATGAAAAACAAAGAAATAATAGAAAACAAAAATAGAATCATAATAAAAATCAAAATTGCATAAAAATTAAATAAAAAAAATAAACAAAACCTTACCTTTTCTCCTTGAATATTTCAGTTATTATTGATAATAACAACACAAATAGCTAAAAATAAAGACAGTAAAGCAAATATTTAAATCTATGCATGAAATATCTACCTAAATTTTCTGAAACTTACAATTAAGGTTTAAATAATATGTGAATTGTTAAGGAAAAATACATTTTCACAAAATTGCCTAAGTTTTACCTAAAATACCACTTTGCTTACTAAATCTCATTTGTATCATCCAGCTAATTTAAAGAAAAAGGAAAAAAACACTATCCAAAAAACATATAATCTAGTATATGTGAAGATCTACACAACAAATAAACTGTTAAATGTTTGAATCCAAAATATATAATAAAAATAAACAAAATAATAAAAACAAACTAAAGTTTGGTGGTGTAATCATGTGTTGCTTGAATGTTTCAGTGTCATAATAAATATAAAATTATCACATACACATAGATACACATATATATACAAAATGATCAAAAATATTTTAAACATTACAATAGTCGCCCCCACTTATTTCAAACCTCTGTCACATTTTCAAACCTCGACCTAGGTCACAAGCAACAAATTGTGGCCTTGAAGCCACTGAAATTTAAATACATTTTAAGCAAATATTATGCCCATAATACTCATTCTACGAATATATACTTAGTTAATACTAAGGTATATACTATACTAAACCACAGTAATATTTAACTAATTTTACTAATGATCTACCTCCTTTTTACTTATCCTGGTCACGGCACCGAATTGTAACGACCACCCCCCCAATCTCAACATCATCATAATGTGTAATATAAGGGAATGTCATAAATATAAACTTGAAATAAATACATAAACATAATATAAAACCTAGCATATAACTATCAAACTTCATTCTAATACTTTTTATCCAAAATATTTATAAAACCTTCAGCTAATAGAATGAGCAATTATAATTGGCATGAGATAAAACATTATCAATAAAAATACAATATTTATTTGGCGTGATCGTCTAAGGTTGGGTAGGACTCTACGTTGTGTTGTATAGTAACCAAGTTCTTTTCCGAGGTATGTGACAAAGATAAGAAACAAAGAAGGTACCTAAGAATGAAAGTAAATGCTATTGTTATAAAAAGATATAAAAAATATAATATAATAAGTACATATAATATAATATATAATAAAAGATATATAAGGTAATAAAGGACTGTTTAAATAGGTTTGATGAATTAAAGTATATTGGGAATTTATAAAAAATGGGGTGTGAGTAGGGCCCCTATCCTCGCCCTATTCATGTGAGAGACATCCTTTCATTTTTTGATTTTCTCTCTCCAGGATTCACCAATCCAACACCCGAGTGTTAGTAATGCATAATAATACATTGTAAGAAGATAGATTTATAAGATTAGTAGAAGATGGCATATGGTGAGATTGTGAGAATAAATAAAACTAACAATAAATTCCACAATCCTGAATAAAGTTAATTATCTTACAAAACCCAAATTTGTAGATATTTTATTTTAAACTGAGTAGTGTGGTCTCCAAGTTGGATCATTTTGCACAGATCTCATTAATTACACAGAAGGGTAATTGATATATCCATTTCATGATAATTGTTATTTATTCAGCCAAGAGTTTCCAAATCCAATTCATAATTCATTCCATGACATTTGTTAATTATTCAGCCAAGAAGTTCCAGAACCAACTTTCTCACTGAGTCTGATGCACCGGAGGGTCATCCTGTCGTAACACCAGAAGCTCAGATCATTGAAATTGATAACAAGAGACTTCAACCACTGTTTGGTCTTATGCCAGATAACAAGTCACAAAATGAACATAAATGTAGGAAAGAAATAAGAATCTTTAATATTTGTCAATTATTCAGCCAAGAATTTCCAAATCCAATCTCCCTCTGAGTCTGGTGAGCCGGAACTCGTCCTTGTCGCATCAACAGATAGTCAGAACAATGAGAATGAAAATAGAAACTCTAACGACTGTTTAATATTACGTTCGTTAATAATTCATGAAATAAATATATGAATGAAGAAGAGAAATAATTAGATTTATAATTCATTCT
The DNA here is from genome assembly GCA_923062675.1 of Marasmarcha lunaedactyla. NCBI lineage: Eukaryota > Metazoa > Arthropoda > Insecta > Lepidoptera > Pterophoridae > Marasmarcha > Marasmarcha lunaedactyla. The sequence continues at coordinate 1,053,478 of CAKLPU010000002.1, forward strand.
ATAACATTTGTTAATTATACAGCCAAGAAGCGCCAGAACCAACTTTCTCACTGAGTCTGATGTACCGGAGTGTCATCCTGTCGTAACACCAGAAGCTCAGATCATTGAAATTGATTACATGAAACTTCAACCACTGTTTGGTCTTATGCCAGTTAACAAGTCACAAAATGAACATAAATGAAGGAAGGAATTTGTTGAATTGTTTGAATTTGTCAATTATTTAGTCAAGAAGTTCCAGAACCAACTTTCTCACTGAAGCTGATGCACCGGAATGTCATCCTGTCGTAACACCAGAAACCCAGATTATTGAAAATGGTTACAAGAGACTTCACGACAGTGGTTGTGAGCCAATTGACATACCTAAAGATAAAGAAAGAAAATAAAGAGATAGATATCCTAACTTATCACCTCTGCAAACTTCACCAAGTTGGAGATAATCACACTCAGTGTACAAATGTATGTTAGATAAATTATTTTGATTCAATCAAATAACCTTTTAGAATATCTCACCATTGCAATCCATAAATACATTATATTTAGGCAAATATAAGCACATCACAAATGACAGCATTTTTAGTGTGTATGTATTGTGTTCTGTGTGTGTGTGGTTAATTACTTTTAATATAAATAAAATCAAAATATGGAATGTAAGTATATAGATATATATATAAACATATATATAAATAAATATATATAATAGTAAATATATAAAGAATAAAATACACAAAATTTTAATAAATAAATCAAGGCCAAATTTAAATAAATATAATCTAAAAGTTAATCTCCCTATTAAGTTACCCTAACAATTTAAATAAAATAAAAACTCACTAAAACAAGATTCACCACCAAACTCAATAATCTAAACTAATATGTAAATAATCTAAGCTCGATAATTAAACTATTACGACCTGGCAGAACTTTGCTGAAACCTAAATTCCCTATTACTTTGTCCTACAGTATTAAATAAAATAAACACTCACCCAAAGACAGGACCCACCTTCAAACACAACACTGTATTCTACTTTAAATTAAAACTTTGACTATGTACAAACCGGCAGAACTTTTGGATTACTTTCCCTTCCCGACAAATCAAAAGATCGAATGTTCCCGAACCCGAAGCTGAAAATCCAGTGTCCCACTCTGTTTTTTTTTTTTTTTTTTTTTGCTGCCGAGGCACCCTCACGGGAGGGAGGTGGAAGATGCGTCATGCATACCCGCCCGCAGGTAAATTCCTCTGCGGGGGGGTTATGTGGGACTCACCAGAATGGCACCTACCCACTAAAAACCACCTGTTGGCTGTGGTAAGCGTATACCTTTAGCCTTCATCGGAAGCGACACCCGTCGGGAAGTTGGGCGCGCTGGCGGAGACCCGCTAGCGGGTCTTCCGCCTGTAGTGAAAGTTGCACTGAAGGTGCTCAAAGGGACATGAGTTGGTGGCCGTTCTGGGCAGCCTCCGGTGAAGCCGGGGCTGGGCAGAGGTCGGCCGAAGCATGATTTAGGGATCAATTCATTTTAATGAACCTACAATGAATTGAGAAGGGAACTATGCTCCGCCAGAGCTAGCAAACGCTCTGTCGGAGTACGTGAAGCCCTAAGTTTACGGGCTAAGACTGCGATTTCACTAACATCGACATTTTTTATAGCGTCGCAGACGATACGCATATCGTCTGCTACGGAGGATTGAGGAGTGGGTTTGTATGGGCGAGGAGCCGGGATGGGATTCGATGTGGGGCGCTGCCTCCAGTTTTCTGGGGCAGGCCTGGGCTGTGCAGGCTTAGAAGCCGGAGGAACCCGGCTACGCAGCGGCGGAAAGTTTTCTTGAGAAAGGCGCGGGGCCTGTTTGGGCGCCGTCCTTTTGAAATTGGAGCGCATACAACGGGGTGCACGAGGGCAGCCCTTGTAATTTGCGGTGTGGCCGGACTGGCCACAAAGCACGCAATCGGGAGGAGAGGGAGTTTCAGGAGTGCGATTGCACTCCTTAGTGAAGTGCGGGACCAGGCACTTGACGCACCTGGGCGGTGCGCGGCAGTTGGCTGCCGCGTGCCCGTACAGTTGGCACCGATGGCACTGGCCGGGATGACCGCGGCGATGAGGCGCCTCGATTGAGATCCCAGAGAGGCCGCAAATAGAGCTAACCCCTTTCAGGATCTCTCTGGACTTGGGGACGTTGGCGAGAATCACCAAAGCGAGAGGGTGTTGCCTCCCGTACTTGCTGTGCATTTTATGCACCGCGAGTGCCGGGAAGCCTTGGGACTGCAGATCCTCCAGGATGGCCTCGTTCGATAATTCGAACGGGATTCCCCTGAGTACCGCTCTGATCTTACGCTCTTCTGACAGAGCATAAGTGTGATAAGCATATTGCTTATCGGTGAGGAGCTTAGTCAAAGCTCGGAAACCGTCTATCGACGAGACAGTGATTTTAATAGATTCACCCGAGTTTACCGCTCGGGTGTAAAGGATCTTGTGCTCATTGCACAATGTCGAGACCTCAGTCCATTTACCCTTTTCCCGAAGGAAAATGGGTGGTGGGACCTTGGCCTTGACAGAAGTCGGGGCCGGAGCGGGTGTTGAAGACACCGGGGCAGCTGGCGTTGAAGACGCCGCAGGGGGTGTAGGGACGGGCGCCGAGGGCGCCGGGTCTTGTTTCGAGCGCTTCTTAGAGCGCTTCTTAACAAGGGTGAAAGAGGGAGGCTCATCAGGGCCAGTTGGGGTGGCATCCGAGGATGACTCGGTCGCGGGTGCGCGCTTGCGGCGCGGAGGGGCGTTTTCTTCGCACTCCATGTCACTGGAGGAAGGGGACGCGGGAGGGCCTAAGACCTGAGGGGTCTGGGGGACTGGGGTGGCCTGAGGGGCCATTGGTGGAGTTAACGCCATGATATGCGGGATAAGAGAATCAAGGAAACGGAACTTGTCAGCATTTATATATATGCCTTCAGTACCGATACTATCAGCTAACTTCTTCCTAATCTCATCAGAGCTTAGGGAAGCCATTGCGGAGGGGTTGGGGAGGGACAATATATGAACCTAACAACGATGACTAACTTCCTAAAACCACCCTACACGCAGTAGGGCGGTTGAGAACGACGCGGATAACTTACTCGAACACGGCACTTGAAGTCCTGGAACAACGAATTCCCGTCGACGAAGCTCACGTTCCACGAAGTACGGTTAACAAGCCACTATTCGCCGTGAAAACGGCGTTAGAAACTTATTAGAAGTACGGTTGACGAGCCACTGTCCGCCGTGAAAACGGCGTTAGAAACTTAGTACGGTAAACAACTATGAAATTTGGGTGCTCAATTAGCGCGGGGGCTAAAAGAGCGGGAAGGCGTCTGCGATCGACGTGCGCTCGAGGTCCCACTCTGCGGCCTACTGCCCTATTTATACCCAAACGAGCGAATTCTTTTCTCACGGTGCACCACACGCATACAACGCACTTGCGACTATAAACCCTATTACTAGCATTAAGTTTCAAATGATATCTCGAAGCAAAGAATAATAAACTGTTATAAATGAATGAACCTTTGTGTTATAATCAATGTGTAGATGCGAAAGCATCCCTTACTTATTTTTCCTATAAATAATTACTACTGAAAGGATCGTATTTAACAAAGGGAGAGAAACTCTACAGAATAAACATACATATACAAACACAAAAACAACTATGACCCAAGAACAAACACCTGCGTTCATCACACAAATGCACGCCCCCACCAGGACTCGAACCCGGGACCCCCAGCTCAAGAGGCAAGGACGCCCACCACTACACCACTCGTTCGTCGTAATTTTAATCAATAAAATGTGTTAACGCCAGCTAACTGCTAACCACGTAGGTGCCCACCTAACGTTATTCATAGACAATGTTTGGGTGCTACAACTTTGCTATCTTTATTTTACAGGCGTATGATTCATTCAATTATTTGCATTATATACCTACCTACTTATTCTATCTCTGGTCGTCATTCAAACCACATCATTGTGAAACAATTGTAGCTTTGTTATTGTCTTGGGTAGTATATAACAAACACAGTTACTCACGGTTTAAAGCATATATTGAATCCAACAGAAACACACACAGTACATAATCTATGCGAAACCAGAAGGGAAGCAAGATGGGTAATAATAACAGCAAAAGCACAGCACAGTCGATATACGAATTGTACGCGATCGTAACTACGTAAGCAAAGCAGTAGGTATGTGAGCGATAGCGCGGCACAGGTCCGTCGTACGGCAGTCGAATGCGCACTGGCGACGGCAAGCGGACGAAGCGCGCGCGCAGGCGAGATGGATGCGTCAGCGCCTCAGCCTGAGGAATGCGGTCCGGCTGGTTACTAGGCGGCGCGTTCCCATTGTTCGGAGCGACGCTGGAAATCCGTGCAGCCAATGATGTCGGTTAAATAAATATGTAATAAATATAATTATAAATATTATCTGCATGTTTAGTATGAATGAGTAGGGAGTGTAGTTGTTGAGTGTTAATATTGTTTGTAATGTGAATTTTACTAATATGTAATATAATAAATATAATAGGATTTTATGATAGATACTTATGTACTAAATATTTATGTACTTATAATTACTATATATGCATACATACTTATATAATTGTAATTGTGTGTTAAGTACTATTAGGTATGTACCTAGTGTGTAAGCGTTAAGTAATGTGGCTTGCCGCCACATCACTCCCCTCCAGAGACCGAGTTACGGGCGATAAAAGTCAGGAAAATGTACACGGCGGCCGGAACGGGTTGTCCGGATATTAGCGTCGGGGAGAATGGGTTCTTCGGGAGCGACAGGATCAGGTACGGGCAAAGGTGTCTCGGAAATTATGTACGCCGGCTTTAGACGATCTATAGAAACCGAGGTTTCTTTACCCTTTACCCTTATTTTAAACACTTTGTCCCCAGCCTGGACTACTTTGTAGGGACCAGTGTACGGGGGTTGAAGTGATCCTCGCACCGCGTCATCACGCAGGAATACGTGGGTGGAGGTTAAAAGGTCCTTATGGACAAAAATTTTATTTGTCGAGTGGCGAGAAGCGGGACAGGGCCGAAGTTTCTTCGCAAAATTTTGCAGGCGTGCCGTAAAATCGGTAATATCTGTGGTACCGCTCGTACTGGGTTCGAAGAACTCTCCAGGAAGTCTCAACGGCTCGCCGTATAAAAGCTCTGCCGAAGACGTTCCCAAATCTTCCTTTACTGCGCTTCTGATGCCTAGAAGAACGAGTGGTAGTGCCTCGGTCCAGTTTGTGTCAGCGTGACACATAATGGCCGATTTTAGTTGGCGGTGGAATCGTTCCACGAGGCCATTGCATGCAGGATGATAGGCGGTGGTGCGTCGGTGATGGAATCCGGCTATTTTCGACAGGTACTGGAACAGGGCAGACTCGAACTGTCGTCCGCGGTCTGTCACAATATCTGTCGGGCAGCCAAAACGTGAGATCCATCCCGATAGTAAAGCCTTGCCAACCGTCTCTGCAGTTATATCCGCAATCGGTATGACCTCCGGCCATCTAGTAAAACGGTGCACTGCTGTTAGGCAGTACCTGAATCCCTGTGAAGGGGGAAGTGGCCCCACCAAATCGATGTGGACATGTGCGAATCTAGCACGTGGCAGCTCAAAGGTACCCATCGGAGATGTTACGTGTCGGGAAACCTTTGAACGTTGGCACGCTATGCACGATTTTGACCATTCGCGGCAGTCTCTTCGAACGCCTGGCCATACATACCTTTGCGCAACAAGTAAAGCTGTTGCTTTTGCACCTGGGTGACTAAGGTTGTGTAGGCTATCGAAGACCTGCCTGCGTAATGGTTTAGTCACGAAAGGCCTTGGTGTTGGGGTGCTGACGTCACAATATAGTTGTGACCGACTTCCGTGGACTGACTTCTTTTCTAAGCGAAGTGAAGTGTCGCTACTTAGAAGTTTGGCCAGTTCAGGGTCTGTGGTCTGAGAAGCTGCGAGCACTTCAACGTTTACTGGACTTTGTAGTTCATCAACACGCGACAGGGTATCTGCGACAACATTATGTTTACCAGAGATGTGCCGGATGTCCGTGGTGAACTGCGCTATGAAGTCCAGGTGTCTATATTGACGTGGTGAGCAGTTGCTTTTCCTTTCACTGAAAGCATAAAGCAACGGCTTATGGTCAGTATAAACAGTAAAGTGTCGCGCTTCCAGCATGTGCCGAAAGTGCTTAATGCCTTCGTATACGGCTAGCATTTCCCGGTCATATGGGGAGTATTTTTGTTGGGCTGGGCTTAGCTTTCTTGAAAAGAAAGCTAAGGGTTCCCAAACTCCGCCTTTGAATTGCTGCAGTACTGCTCCTATTGCCAGGTCAGATGCATCTGTAACAAGAGCTAACTTGGCCTGGACGTCCGGATGGGCAAGTAGTGTGGCTTTACAAAGGCTTTCCTTCGAGAGGTCAAAAGCCTTCAGCGCGTCGCCGGTCAAGTCGACAGGTGTTGAGCCTTTAACCGAGCCGGTAAGAAGGGCGTTCAAAGGTGCTTGAACTTTTGCGGCCTGCGGGATAAATCGCCTGTAAAAGTTCAACATACCTAAAAAACGTCGGAGTTGTTTGACCGTCTTCGGCGCTGGAAAGTCTTTAATAGCCTGGACTTTAGATTCCAGAGGTTTCGTACCAGCCTGCGAAATATGGTAGCCTAGAAACTTAACCTCTTTCGCACCGAATACGCATTTTGCAGTGTTCACCAGCATGCCATATTTCTTCATCCTGGTAAAGAGCTGATGCAGGTGGTTCTCGTGCTCCTCTGGAGACCTGGAAAATATCAAAAAATCATCCAGAAATGGGTAGACAAAGTCCAGACCACGGGTCATTTCGTCGACCAGTCGTTGAAACGTTTGGCCTGCGTTTCTTAGACCAAACGTCATGTACGGGAACTCGTACAGGCCAAATGGTGTTGTGATTGCAGTCTTTGGGATATCCTGCGCCAAAACCGGGACCTGGTTATAAGCTTTAACAAGATCCACGGTAGAAAATACCGAACATCCAGAGATGCAGTGGGCAAAGTCGTGGATGTGTCTAATCGGATACATATCCGGAATCGTCCTCGCGTTAAGTTTCCGGTAGTCTCCACATGGTCGCCATCCGTTATCTTTTTTAGGGGCGAGGTGGAGAGGGGAAGACCAAGGACTATCTGAAGGTCGTGCCGTGCCGTTGCTCAGCATCAGCTCAAACTCGCGCTTCGCGATCTGCAGTTTGTCCGGAGCTAACCTGCGAGGGGAACAAGAGATGGGTGGGCCAGGTGTAGTGCGGATGTGGTGTTGAGTGTTGTGTGTAGGAGTGCATGGTTTACCAGACGGTCGAATGATCTCGGGATACTTGGTGAGTACCGCGTGGTACCTGGTGTCGCTATTGCTACACAAAACCTTAACAGAGAAGATGTTGGAACAATTAACAGCATCAATTGACGAAATACACAAGGAAGTTAAATTATCAACTAATTTCTTATTTTTAACGTCTACTACTAAATCATAAAAAATTAGAAAATCTACGCCAATAATTGGTTTTGTCACATCCGCCACTATAAATTGCCACTCAAAGTCTCGACGGAGTCCCAAGTTCAGCTTAAATGTGACGTAGCCATAGGTGTCGATGACACTACCGTTGGCTGCTGCTAGCTGGTACCCGGTCTTCTTCCGCTGCTCCCGAAGATTGTCTAGGGGAAAGACGCAGATGTCACTACCCGTGTCCACGAGAAACTGAGTCTTCGTGGCGAAATCGGTGACGAAAAGGCGACCGGAGTTGGTATTGGGACAGTCGTCAGCCGCCATCACCGACTGCCCTGGGAGTTTCCCGCCTTCGGGTAATCGCACGGCTTGATGCACCGCGTTGACCTGCTGCCAAAACGCTCGTGGTACCAACATACTGGGTAGTTCCGGTACGCCGATTCCGAGCGCCGATTTGATCGGCTTCGATTACGTTGTCGGCTCCTATTTCGGTATCGGTCCCGACTTTCCTCTCGAGGTCTTCGGTGAAGCTCGAGGGTCAGGTCCTTCACCATGTTCCGCAATTCTGCAATTTCATTCGCCATCGCCTCGATCGAAGAACCGGCTGCTGATGCTGCAGCAACCTGACGCGTAGGCGCGGCGATGTCCTGCACCTGGTCAGCCAGGTCCGCGAGCGCTTCCAGGGTACTGTTCTTCTGGGTGGCAAGTAGGGTCTGGATGGTCTCCGGGAGCCTGCTCGTCCAGATCGTCTGCAAGAAGTCTTCCGGAACGTCCTGGCCCGCCAGGCTGCGCAGGTGGCGCAGAAACTGTGAGGGTTTTCTGTCACCCAGCTGCTCGTGCATGAGTAACTGCTTGACCTTCTGCTGCTTCGAAGTTGTCAAACGCTTCACAAGCTCCGACTTCAGCTTCTCATATCGGAACGCGCTTGGGGGTGAGACAATTATGTCCTTGACCTCTTTTGCGTATTGGTGATCAAGATGTCCGACCACATAATTAAATTTAGCAGTCTCGCTGCTGACTCCGGCGTTTGCAAACAAAGCCTCGATCTGTGCGAACCACACTTCAGGGTCGTCCGGCCAAAACGGGGGTAATCGTCCGATCCGAGAATCGGACGAGTCAATGGAAACGCGCTTCATTTTTCGACGTCGTGTGACGGTAGATGTGCCTGATTTTGCCGAATCCGAATCACTCATCTTATATAATAGTTTTATGTTCAATAGGGGTCACCACTGTAGCTTTGTTATTGTCTTGGGTAGTATATAACAAACACAGTTACTCACGGTTTAAAGCATATATTGAATCCAACAGAAACACACACAGTACATAATCTATGCGAAACCAGAAGGGAAGCAAGATGGGTAATAATAACAGCAAAAGCACAGCACAGTCGATATACGAATTGTACGCGATCGTAACTACGTAAGCAAAGCAGTAGGTATGTGAGCGATAGCGCGGCACAGGTCCGTCGTACGGCAGTCGAATGCGCACTGGCGACGGCAAGCGGACGAAGCGCGCGCGCAGGCGAGATGGATGCGTCAGCGCCTCAGCCTGAGGAATGCGGTCCGGCTGGTTACTAGGCGGCGCGTTCCCATTGTTCGGAGCGACGCTGGAAATCCGTGCAGCCAATGATGTCGGTTAAATAAATATGTAATAAATATAATTATAAATATTATCTGCATGTTTAGTATGAATGAGTAGGAAGTGTAGTTGTTGAGTGTTAATATTGTTTGTAATGTGAATTTTACTAATATGTAATATAATAAATATAATAGGATTTTATGATAGATACTTATGTACTAAATATTTATGTACTTATAATTACTATATATGCATACATACTTATATAATTGTAATTGTGTGTTAAGTACTATTAGGTATGTACCTAGTGTGTAAGCGTTAAGTAATGTGGCTTGCCGCCACACAATATTGTTTTATAATTAAAATCAAGTCTGCAAGAAGTCAGAGTTTCATTTAGAAGCTCCATAGTCCCGTAAAGGAACAAATTATATTAAGATCGCTTCCTTTTCGTTAACTAACTTTTACTTCTTATAAACATCTACAATTACGACTATCATTATACACAAGTACGTAGTATGTCAAAAGGTATTTTATAGCAACTTTTGAAAATAAATATTGCCAAATCCCAATAGTAGGTATATTGAGATTATATTCCCATTTTAAATACACAGTTCGAGTTGGTACCGTCACAAGGTTTACCCGGCTTGGGAATGCCTATGACTGTCGCTTCTTTCCAGGTTTTTGGAAAGTAGCATTGAAGATGATAGCTAACAAGGTAAGCACCTGCTGTGGCAGGTGCTTAAGTGCGTGGTTTGAAATTCCATCCGCACCCGGAGCCTTTTTGGACTTTTGCTTTCTAATGAGAAGCAAGATTTCATCATTAGAGACTGTGACGGGGTCGTCGGTGATAGGGAGAGATTCTCTGCGGAGAACTTCGGCCTCCACCGCCTGGATGTGGGAGGGATCCACGGGTTGCGTGCTGGGCGAACATTGTGCCGCTATGCTGTCGGCAAAGCATTTGGCTTTCTCTTCGACTTCGAAGGCAATAGTGCCGTCGGGACGAGTGAGAGGAGGAACGTGAGAGGCGGAGTCTACGCGTAAAGCTCGGGCCATTCGATAATACGCTTGGTGGGACGGGGAGATATTCTCCATGAGATCGTTAAACTGAGTGTCACGGAGTTCCGCGAGGCGAGACCTAACTTTACGTTGAAGCTGATTCGCAGCTGTTCTATATGCGGGCGTGGGATATTTCTTGGCTCTCCGGAGAGCCGCGTTCTTAGCTTTAATGAGATTGCTAACGGCTAAGGGAAGCGCGGGTTTGCCTTGCTTAGCAATGATAACGTTGTCGCTGATGGCTGAGTTGATAGCATCAGTGAGAGTATCGACTACTGAATCTATTTTAATCGGGCTATCTAATTGGTCGGGCGAAATTGCGAGCGGAGAGTTCGGTGCCTCTAGGGCTGAAACTAACGTATTTTTAAAACCTTTCCAGTTGGTAAAGGTCTTAGGAGATGTGACGTTATTGTTAGGCGCGCCTAGCACGAGGGAGACGGGGCGATGGTCGGAGCCTAGGTCATCGAGCGGTTCGATAGACCTTAGATCAAGATTGATTCGCTTGATAATTGCAAAGTCGAGGATGTCAGGAGAGTAGGTCGGGTTATTGGGATAGTGAGTGGGAGTGATGGGGGATATGACGTCTAAGTCAAGGGAGTTAGTGATGTCGAGGAGAGCGATACCGCTGGTGTTAGTTGATAGGCACGTTCAGTCAGTATGTTTGGAGTTAAAGTCTCCGAACATAATGACTGAATGGCCGAGGGCGAGAATGGCCTCAAAGTCGCTGCGGATTGGTCTGGTACCACTAGGTATGTAGATTGAAGCTATGATGATGGTCGGATGACCAGTCATAGCCAATCTACACACAGTGGCCTCCATGTTGAGGAGAGGAGGGGTAGGGAGAGGACAGCAATGGAAGCCTCTTTTGTAATATATAGCGGTGCCACCGAAACCGTCGGAGTTGGGCCTATCGTTACGAATAAACGCGTACTTAGGTATAGCGAATCCCCTGGAGCGGTTTGGAGTAAGAATTGTCTCCTGGAGAAGGAATAAGTCAGGTTCTTTGTTCTGAAGGAACAGTTTAATCTCGGGAAGGTTAGTGCTAAGGCAACGAGCGTTAAAAGATTCTAGAGATAAGCCCTTAGGTTTAATACGACTGGACGCGGGATTCGCGGGTCTAGACATTAAATTTATTTATTTACGAATTTATACAAAAATAAAGAATTTACAACGAACTTAGGAGCGAGTGATGCTCGGCTAACGCGAATAAACGCTCTTGAGGAGAGCGGGCGGCTCGCAGTTTGCGTGCGAGTACGGAAATTTCGTTAATGTCGACGTTTTGGATGACGTCGAACACGGTCTTCATGTCCTCAGCCAACGACGACTGAGGTGAAGATGACAAAGTGGGACGCGGCCCTACGGAAGCTACGGGAGCTGGGGTGGGACGGGAAGGTGCAGGCGGGACGGCCGGATGCTGCCTCCAAGACAGAGCCGGAGTAGGCGTCGGCTGAACGGGCTTTGCTTCCGGGGGACCCCGGTTGCGCAGCGGCGGGAAGTTAGCGGGAGTGAGCGGCGGCGCCGGTTTAGGCGCGACCCTCTTGGTGGTGGAGCGCGGAGCGCGCGGGCAACCCCTGTAGTTAGCTGTATGGCCGGACTGGCCGCACAGCACACAGGCAGGGGGGGAAGTGGATTCGGGAGTGCGAGTGCACTCCTTAGTGAAGTGGGGATCCAGGCACTTTACGCACCTGGGGGGAGCTGAACAGTTAGCCGCTGCGTGGCCATATAGCTGGCAGCGGTGGCACTGCCCAGGGTGACCGCGGGGGTTGGGACGCTCGACGGAGATGTTCGAGAGTCCGCAGATTGTGCGAGCCTCTTTGAAAATCTCCTTCGAGTTGGGAGTATTTGACAGGATTACTAAAGCTAAGGGAAAACGCCTACCGCGGTTGGAGTGCATCTTGTGCACTGCTGTGACCGGGAAACCCTGAGACTTAAGGTCCTCGAGAATGTCTTCGTTACTGAGTTCGAACGGGACGCCCCGTAGTACTGCGCGGATCTTACGCTCCTCCGGGAGGGCGTAGGTGTGATACGCGATTTGGTTTAACGAGAGTAACCTGGTAAACGCGCGGAAGTCGTCGACGGTCGCTTCTTGAATTTTGATTGTATCGCCAGCGTTGGCGGCTTTTAAGTAATTAATTTTGTGCTCTTTGCACAAGTTAGAAACCGCGGTCCAGCGCGCTTTTTCACGCAGGAATACGGGCGGAGGGAGCTGAGGCTTCGGCGGGACGGGAGCGCAGCGCGTCGCTGGCTTCGATGTGACCGACGGAGACGCGGTTACTACGAGCGATTTTAACGGCGCGGGGGCTGGTGTTGAAGACACCGGGGAGGGCTCGGGTATTGAAGATACCGAAGCTTTCTTCGAGCGCTTCTTGGAGCGCTTGGCGACAAGTTGAAACGCGGGCTCAGGAGAGCCGGTTAAGGTGACGGCATCTGACGACGTATCAGACGCGGGTTCGGAGTCGCTCCCGGGAGCGGTACGCTTGCGACGCGACGCGTGAGAGGATGCGAACGATTCGCAGTCCATCTCGGACGAGGCAGGAGACGAGGAAGAGCTGTGGACCTGAGGGGTCTCGACGTTGGAGGCCTGAGGGACCGGCGTTGAGGCCTGAGGGGCCGGGGTTGAGGCCTGAGGGGCCGGGGACGCGATTGATGCCTGCAAGGCCTGCGTTATGATGTCATTCGGGATGTAGACGCCTACCGCAGCAAGCGCCTGGGTGAACGCGTTAATAACGCTTAGCGGATCCATTAGGGAGGGTTGGGTAATAATATAAATAAATGTAAGTATAATAAAGGATGCCTAGTTCCTAAAATCCTAGCAAACCTAGCACCTAAACCTCCCTACCCGCGGTAGGGGGGCTGGGGACGACGCGAAGTGGTGCCCCTAGCTCGGACAGCACTGTACCGTCACCCTGGGAAAGGCCCAAGTGCAATGGGATCGGGTCAGCCGGTTTCTCCTTGGCCTGAAGGGCCTTGGAAGCGCACCGGGGCAACGCTATCAGGCTTAGTTGTCACCGTTAAGTATCCACCTGATCAAACGCGAGTCTACTACGGATTGTGTCGTCAATAAATTGACAACAAAAACCGGCCGTAGACCTGACGGAGTTGGGTTGCACTAAAAGTGCGGGATTGACTACGTTACGACCGGCCGGAGCCGGCCGCAGAGCGAGTCTCTGACTACGTACAGGCGCCAAGCGTCAAGTACGCAGCCAGAAAGACAGCCCGAGTCTTGCAAACCACTATCGAATTTAATCGACCGCGGTAAGCTCAACCCTGTTGTTGCTGCACTCACCGAGGTGAGGTTTTTACTTCGAGGGGTGCACAGAGTGCGGGATTGACTACGTTACGACCGGCCAGGGGCCGGCCGCAGAGCGAGTCTCTGACTACGTAGCAAGCGCCAAGCGTCAAGTACGCAGCCAGAAAAACAGCCCGAGCTTCGCGAACCACTATCGAATTTAATCGACCGCGGTAAGCTCAGCTCTGTTGTTGCTGTGCAAGAGACCGACTTACTTGGAGCCGATCGAAACCGGCCGCAGCGTAAGCCCTAAAGAGGCTAACAGCGTATGAGTATTGCTACGAGTTGACGTCGTGAGACGACAATCGTGACTCAACGGCTGGAGCGACCGCGAACACGTCCGAGCGGGGCCGGACGCAGAACGGATCTGAGAGTGGCGTTTGAGTATTGATACGAGAGAAGTCGTGAGACAACAATCGTGACTCGGCAGCCGGGAGCGACCTTCAACACGTCCGAACGGGTCCGGACGCAGATCGGGTCTGTTCTGAGTAGTAGGAGCATAGAAATTAATCTTATCTATAAGGCTGGGACAGTCTACGAGCGAGTTGACAATTTTTTGAAGAAAAATTATGTCGGCAAAATTGCGTCTGAGCTCCAGGGGTAAAAAGTGGTATTTACCGCATTGTTTGACATAGTCATTTTCATTAGATTTGCAACGGTAGTTAACGAAGCGGAGAAATTTGCGTTGTACTCGCTCGATCCTGTCAATAAATGTTGTGTATCTAGGGTTCCATATCTGGCAGGCATATTCAAGATGAGGGCGAACATAAGCGCTATAAAGTACCTTAACAGTTTTAACGTTCTTGAAATTCTTCGATGACCTTAAAACGAAACCTAGTGACTTATGAGCTTTTCTTACGGCTGTTGATATATGGTTACGGAAAGTGAGTTTAGAATCGTGTAGAACACCTAAATCTCTCACCTCAAAGACCCTTTGAAGTATCTGATCTCTTAATTTATAATCATATAAAATTAAACCACTGCTCTTTCTACTAAACGTTATTACGGCACATTTATCTACATTAAGATCTAATATAAATTTGGAACAATAAATGTTAAGTCTGTCTAGATCCTGTTGTAATAAATTGCAATCTTCGGCACTTTTAATTGATTTAAGTATTTTCATGTCATCAGCAAAACTAATTATGGTTGAATTTTTAAAACAAGAGTCGATGTCAGATACAAATATTAAAAAGAGCAAGGGTCCCAGCAATGAGCCTTGAGGAACTCCGCTGGGGATCGTCATCCATTTAGAGGAGTAGTTTTCTAACACTACAGCCTGTGAGCGATTATGGATATATGAGGAAAACCATCGCAACAGATCCCCTCTGATGCCAGCGTTCTGTAATTTTTCAAGAAGGATGCAGTGATCTATTCTGTCAAAACATTTGGCATAATCTGTATAAATTACATCCGCCTGAGCACCGTTATCCATTGAATCAGAGGCAAATTCGTTAAGAAGTATTAGGTTACTTACGGTTGACCTTCCCTTAACAAATCCATGTTGAGATGCTGGCAGAGAGTTATTTAGTGAGGGGTACAGATGCTCGTACACGATTTTTTCTAGTACTTTAGCTACAACACACAACTTAGAGATAGGGCGGTAATTAATAATGTCATTTTTGTTCCCCTTTTTGAAGATGGGTGAGATGAAAGCTTTCTTCCATAATGAGGGTACAACACCTTCGCTGATGGAGCGATTAAAAATTATTTCTAGGGGTATTGACAATTGATCGGCGCATTCGATTAATAGGATCGGTGGTATAGAATCGGGACCAGCAGATTTTAATTTATCTAATTAAAGTAGCTTACACTTAATTGAGGATCTGCTTATTGAAAATGTTGAAATATCACAATCAATTGATGTTTTGTACTGGTTCCAATCATCAACCAAAAAAGGTGAAGAATCTGGAGATAGAAAAAGGGAATAAAAGAAATCAGCGAAAAAATTACAAATTTCCGTACCGGAACTAGAATCACGGTTTTCGTATGTCATATTGTTAGGAATGGTATTGCCGTCTGATTTAAAAAAGCTCCAGAAATGTCTAGGATCGGAATGGATTGAATTCTCAACATTTTTTATGTAAGATTCGTAACACTGGTTCTCAAGAAGAGCAGCTCGATTTCGCAATACTTCGATAGCTTGTTTATCACACAACATACCATATTTTTTAAACTTGCAAAAGAACCTATACTTTTCCTTAAGTACCTTTATTAGAGCTGAAGAATACCAAGCAGGAAACCTTTTCTTAGGTATGTACTTTTTTGGGATACAATCATCACGTAGCTTATACAATGTGTTATAAAAGTAACTAACCGACTCCTCTAGTGTTAAGTGGCAAAGCTCATTATGCCAGTTAATTTTTGCTAGTTCGAAATTAAACATATTATAATTTCCACGATGGAAGCAATACTTTAGTCGCGGTGCTGGTTTTAAGCGTTCTTTATTCCAAGAATTATGAAATGATATGAGAAGTGCGTTGTGGTGCGGGTCTAACGGTACCAAAGGGCTAGAAATGTTATCTACGGTAACTGTTATATTGCAAAGCACTAAGTCCAGAATCCTCCCGTAATGATTTAGTGCATGATTATATTGGTTCAAGTTAGCAAAGTTCAATTCATCGATTAAAAATGTTCCATTATTGCATAATGTTGCATAGTTACTTGGTTCTAAATAAGTTGCATTTAGAACGGGGCACCAGGTAATTGAACTCATATTGAAGTCTCCAAGTATTAGAAATTTATCATTAGGGTTTGATGTAATATTGTTTTGTAGTTTTAATAAAAAACTTGATAATCGTTCAGATAAACTGAGACCCATATTTTCATTACACAAATAAATAACGCCGAGATGCAACCTTATATTACCTAATTGTACCGATACCCACAAGTCCTCCGCCGACGAGCTCCATTCCGGCCGAGCATGAGTTTTAAGTTCTTTCCGAACAGCCAGCAACACACCACCGCCCTTGGTCTGGCCGGTGACGTCATAGTTCCGGTCGCGCCGCCATATAAAGTACCTATTGTCAAACACCTCAGAATCCGCTATAGTATTATTAAGCTATGTCTCCGTTAACGCAACTAAGTCATAATTTTCTAAGTTTAAATTACGAAGGAAAAGCGATGTTTTAGTTCGTAAACCACGAACGTTTTGGTAATAAAACGTTAAGTTGGTAGCCATTTCAAAAGATTCCTATAACTACTCACTTCCCTCTAATATGGTTGAGGAGGGCGATGGCTGGATCCCTCGTTAACTCGTGAACGGGTGCCGTTTGAGGGTGTTCGTCGTTTGGATACTTGGGGGGAGGGAGACTTGCCGAGCTAACAGATGCAGAAAAGAATAATTTTGTATAGACATAAAGAGACTCTGTAAATTTATTTTGAAAAAAAATATACCCGTGAAGTTTCTTGCCAGTTCTTCTTCACGAAGGTTTTTTTCGAACTGGTGGTAGAATCATGTTTTATTTGACGTCAATAAGAACAAGTAATTGTCAATGTTGAGAAATAAATATTTGAATTTGAATGTAAATAAGCGGGCTCACAGTGTTCATAAACAGGTTAAATACATTATTTCTACAGAGAATTATAAAAGTGTTATTACTATTTATAGTTAAACAGACTGTAAAAACCTCACTAATCCTTTTAGTATTACCAAGTACTAAACAAAGCAAGTGTGAAAAGATGTAGTTGCGCAAAAAAAGACTATGATAGAATATATAATAACAAAATAAACTCAGTAGCTTTATGACGTAGTACACATCGAGGCTTGTAAATAAAAGAGACAGCGGTATTCGCAGAAAACTGTGAGCAAGCGGGACAGGTGCAATATCGTCGCCTAATCTGCCCAAGCGCAGCAGACAACAGAGAACAACAAAACGACAGCTGATTAATTTATTTAAGTAAAACTTGTGACTTTGAGCAATGTAATGATGATATTTAGATGTAAACAGCATAGTATAGTTATGGGACAGGACAAATAAGAGAGCATATAGTATTTTTAAACATGTGTTAGTCAAATCATCATGATACATACGAGATGTAGGTTTGACTGAGGTATATATAGACAAGAGACAGAATAGGAAACTGATTACGATAACTTGTTTAAATCATTTTCTGAGTTTATAATAGTAACATGTGATGTGTCATTCTTACGTGTATGAATTTTAGAAAACTTCACCCACACATACTGAATATCTTTTTCTTTTGCGATTTGTTTTGTTTTCGTTAGTAGTCTTTTGTGTTCTGGTGTTAAATGGTCATTCACAAATATTTTATGAGTACTTCCTTCAGTGAATCCTATGTCGGCTGGCGTAAATGACTTCACTAAACGTGCAGATGCAATAAAGTCTTCCTTCACGTATCTATTAAGGAAACTGATAACAATTGGTTTGTCTTTATTGCTCGAATATGACGGTATTCTGCTAATGTAATTAATATGGCTTTTTGTGATTTTGTAGTTTATAAACTGACCAATTTTCTCAACAACGCTATATAGATTTTCAGCCTTTTTGATCGGTACTCCAACTACTTGCAATCCATACTATGAAATATATGACAAACAGTTAGAAAAAATACAAAATAATTCTACAAGCATTTATGCTTTTATTCAAACTGTGGAAGCCTGCCAAGTCTTAGGAAATTATTACCACTGCAGAGCCGAAGCGAACTTATAAATGATCGAAGCTTTCTGTATAAACCGCTTAAAAATCGTTTTTTTATTTTTTTTTATTTATTGGGGTCAACAAACAGTATCACAATGTACATTACTTAATACTAAAAATAATGCATAGGCATAATCGTGACACCAATACCGTCAACCACAGATTATATACAACACAAAGATTTATAACAGTGTGAGTAAGAAGAGAGCGGATACATTTACAGATTCGCTATAAAAATGCAATACTACTCTTCGCAATACAATACTACTCTTTTGGGATTTAACTGTATATAACTGTATATAGTGGGCATTAGTGTCTTTACGCCATGAAAAGTTTATGTACTTTTAATGTTTAAGAATATTACTAAGTAGAATTTTGAGTGAGTAAGGTATTAAGTGTAATAATCTTTTTAACAACAGTTGACTTAAATTTACCAGGCTTGGTTGCAAAAACATCAATATCATAAAAATATTTGTTATATGAGTCAGTGAGACGATACAGTGGTGAACGTTTTCCTGCATTAGTATGGCATAGAGGAACAGCGAATAATTGTTTAATCCGACTTGGCCGAACATGTGATCTGATTGGTACGCGATAATAGATATTATTAATAATTGATTTACAATCGTATTTGTTACTACAGAGATCATACAGAAACATTGCTTCAAACTGTAAAGGCCTGGATTTGAGGTCCATTAACTTATACTTTTTGAGCAGTTGTTCATACGACAGTCGACCATGATGACACTTGTAATGCATACATCGTAAGAATTTATATTGTACTCTTTCAATTTGTGACACATATTTAGCATAGAAGGGGGACCAAACTAAGACAACATATTCAAGATGTGAACGAATCAGTGACCTATATAAATGAATATAAGTGGATGAGTGCTTAAAGTTGTTACTAGAGCGCATCACGAAACCATACATCTTATAGGCTTTGTTACAAAATGTTCAACATGAGTGTCCAGTGTCAATTTACTGTCTAGAATAATACCAAGATCTTTAATAAATTGAACTCGTTCAAGTGGGACATTGCATAAAAAGTAAGAGAACTGTCGGATCTTTCTTTTTCGAGAGAAAGTGATATATTTACACTTATTTAAGTTAAGCTGTAATTTGTTATTATTACAGTACTCACTGAATCGATTTAAATCGCTTTGTAGCTTTTGTTGATCATTTTCATCCGCTATAGTAAGATATATTTTCAGGTCATCTGCATAAAGAAGATATTGACAATGTTGGAAGCAAGTATTAATATCGTTAATAAACAATTAAACTAGATGGCGCCACCAGTATATTAAATCGCACATGTGACTTTCCTATTGTTTTGGTTTACACGTTATGACCAACAACTAAAGGCTTTCTTGCTGCACGATACCTGCTTCCACCTGGTGGGGCAGGGAAAGGAAATTATATTATGTTAGCATTAGACGACAGTCATGGGCAAAACAAATCACAGAAAAGAAAATATTGATATGTATCTTTCGATCAATGTGATATGTATCACTCTTTTGTATCTATATCACAAATGTATCAGTTGCTCATGCATGTCACTCTCGCTACTCAGTCAACTCAATCAAACATATCGATGAGAGATATAAAAGATATGATGAAATGAAAGATTACTGATTGATTTGGTTCAATCGGCAGCTGTTTCTTAGTGATGGCGCCATTTTGCGGCATCGAAACGAAACTATTTATCGGTACCCAATAACGGGTTCTGAAACTATGTATTTTGAAAACTATTTGTTGCGAGTTGCGAGACTTCTTTTCTTAGCATTGTGCGAGCGAGATAATCAGACGACGCGTGCGTGAGCGAGTGAGTTTTAAAGATACAGTGAAACATATGGATATGAACGAATATAAAGAGTGATTGATTCAAACGGAGTGATACATATCTTTTTTATCTATCACTCCTGAGTTACCCATCGCTATTAGACGGCAAACTGTTTGTTTTGTGTTGTTGTGTTTGTGTTTGTTGAAAGTCATTAAATAATAAATAAAGGGCATAGTTGACGAAAGTCTGTTTGACTCTTATTCATTCGATTATTCAGACTATCTTTATATCACCTTATAATGTAATATTTATGTAGTTTTATTCAAACTTATGTGGAAATATTGTGCTAAAGTCACTAGAACTCACTTTTCCACTAAAGTTATCTGATTCATTAAATTATTACAGTACGACATCATGGAGGCAGTGACTCAACTGTTTCAAACACAAATGCTGAGTATGACAAGAAATAAGATAAAATTGCATTTCATTCAATGTTGCTCGTTACTCAAATCCAATGGCGTTAAATAACGAAAATTATAAAAAATAATGTCCCAAAATGAAACGTTTGAATTCGAAACATACGTCGCTGATGCGACAAAATCAATATTGCGCCTTCTGCGGGATAGTTTTTAAACCCTTTTTGAATCGAACACTTTTAAGCACGGAGGAGAAGGCCATTTATCTTTACGTCTTTTTAACCCAAAATAAACAAAAATGTTTTATTTGAATTGTGCATGTATATACCTGGAAACGTTGCAGTGAAGTTCTGGAATAGAATCTCCACGACCGAGGCTTCCTCGAGACGAAGCACGGGAATCTGTAATCAATATTTAAATGCATCCTATTTAGGAGACACAACGAATCGTCTCTGTGATGAGATTTTTATAAGCTGGCACTGTTTAGTGGTCACTGATAGAACGAGGGTTGATGTGGGTGTTACAATATTGAATTATTAAAAACTAAGAGAGCTCTAAATTTGCGTGTTTTTGTAGTTTCAGGACGACGATGACAGTGACAGTGAAGACGTGGACGCCCCAACACGCCAGAACCGAGGAACTACCCGTAAGTATCACTGCTGCACAATAAACTGTCTCCCTGTCTCATAACCGACATACAAGCATGCGACCCACCTGGTGGTAAGTAGCATCCACGCTCATGGGCATCGTTGGTCGTAGGTGGTTTGTTTATCAATTTTGAATGTGTTTATTTTATGGTGGTCAAAATAAGAACGACTGTAGCATCGCGTCAAAAGAGATCTTTAGAAACAAACAAAATAAACTTAACTACAAGTAACTTAAATATATTAAACGGAGGTCCCAGCAATGTTGGCCCGCCTAGCGCCGGACCCCGCAGGAGTATCGGAACGTGAGGTCCCGGCGACTATGGCCCGCTTAGCTCCGGACCCCGCGGGATTTTCGGGTTACTGCTGATCAATGCGGCTTTCTAATAGTGAAAGAATTTCTAATTTAAATAAAACACTTTTAAACCGGATTTGGTGTAGTGGTAAGTAGCCTTGCCTCATACGCCGAAGGTCCCAGGTTCGAGTCCTGGCCGGGGCAATCATTTGTGTGATGAACACAGATGTTTGTTGTGTTCATGGTTGTTTGTATTTACACAAGGTGTCCCAAAATTCAACGATAAGCCGGTACCAGGTAGTGCATACGGCGACGACTACCCAGGGAAAAATAAGAAAAAAAGTCGGTCTCTTCCATTTTTTAAGTTATAATAACTTTTTTAAAAACTTTGAATTTCGATACCCTCTACACAATGTTTAGGTACTATGACTAAACTTCCAACAATAATAATGTTATTTCTTTTGTATTAGGGACCTGAATAGCATAGCTGTTAATCACAATGCCAAATTAAGCAAAATTTTCTGACGTTTTAATACAAAAATAAAATTAATTTCATTTATTTCTGTCAATTTTAGAAAATTAAAACTTTTAACCAAATTTGATATGGCATGGAGTAAACAAAATGTATCAACACTACATAGGCAATTTCTTCTAAAAGTTGGTGCAACTAATCAAGATTCTAAAATGGTAAAATACTTTAATCACATTGAGCATAAACAAAAATTATGCCTATTTTTTGTGAACATGGACCAAACAGAAATATTTAGTAATTAAACCTTGACGAAAAACTTAACCCTCCTTCTAGCACAGTCGGATCAAAATTAACTTTCAATACAATTGAAATTCAAAACTTTGACATTTCGGTAGTTACATAAAATGTTGTAAATAATGTTGACACTCACATCTTGGCCATTTCAATGTGGATTTGCTCCTTTAGGTCCCACAGCGCCCGGTGCGTGGTTTCCAGGATGTGATGAAACCGACGCTGCAGCACTATGGCGGAGCACGTACGCCCGCTGGGAATAAAGTAATGGTTGTAAACTCATCACTTTGTATTTCTAAAAACAAATAAACACGAGTGGAATAAAAAGTAAATAATGCCAAAATGTCCAGGAGAAACTGAGGATCAAGCCGCTTTAAATTTAAGTTTCATGACTACTCTTTTATATTACTATTTTCTTTAATATTTTTATGAGCTTGTTTTACAGGACCGATCATTTAAGATTTTTGCAGAAATCAGAGTACTGAAAAACATGACTTTTTCCAAGATATTTTATTTATTTTGTCATGCACAAAACAAGTTACGACTAATACAAAACATAAATGAAAAACGTACATTGTAGGAACTGGGTTGCAACTCAACAATATGTGCAACTTAAAAATAATATTTTTATAGTTGAGCTCCGTTACAGAATGAAACATGTCAAGCAAGAAAATTTATAATAAATTGAAGTCATGTACATTGACAATAATAGTTACAATTACTAAAAATTATATTATTTTTCAAACTAAGTTTAACTAAAAAGTAATCTATACAATGTCAAAATAATGGTGATAATGTCAAAATTAAATGTAAATGTAAATCTAAATTTAGTAAAATTATTGTATCTAGTTTTAAATAAAAATTCTTCTATATAATATCAAAAATGTATGATAACGTCAAAAAATAACAAAGTTAAATTATGTCAGAGCAGAAATATAAATGTCAAAAATATGCCACAAAAATGAAATAAAATAATATAAAAAATACAATCAGCTTTTTGGATAGTGTTGGAGGATAACTTTTGCAAGTTTTGAATATTGTGCTCCTATATTTGATGAAAATATGTCTAAGTCAAAATGCAAAATTGAATGCAAAATTTTATAAAGAAGCAATAAATCTCCAGGTTTTCACCGCGACTCCAGTGACTGAATACAAAATTTTGACACTTTCTCCTCACAATTTAAATTATAACGTCCTAACCTAACTTTTGGCAGAAGTATAAAACTCGCACATGTTTCTTTTGAACTCGCTCAATGTCATCTATGTGTACTCTATGTTAGGGGACACCAAATCGTACTTCCATATCCTAATATGCTTCGTATTAAAGCAAAAGCCGGTACAGAATGCTATGAGCGTTCTAAAAATCCTTAGTACACCGTATGACAAAGCCCAGTAACTGATTTGTTCTAGTAACTAGAATGTAGTCAGTAGAGTGTAGTAGTCAATGATCATCACTCATAAGAGCCTAACATTTAAAGAACGCACTGATATTGTAAGTCTGTCTGTTGAGCGATCAGTTGAAATAGCCTGTATTGAGATAGGGAATATTGTTATAATAAGTGTATACAGACCCCCATCCTCTCCATTTGAAGTATTTGAGAGCACTATGGATGAGGTATTACATAGAGTAAATAATAAAAACAAAGAAATAATTATTTGTGGCGATTTTAATATTGATTTATTAGTAGAGACATCACTAAGTAAACGATTCTTGAATCTTTTTAATTGTTATAACCTAAAAAATCTCTTCTTAGAGCCTACGCGAATCACAGCGACCTCAGCCACATGTCTTGATAACATTTTTACAAATTTAATGCCATGTACAAAGTCAGTAATTAATAAACTACAATCAGATCATAGTGGGCAGTTGGCCACTTTTGATATTGGGCTAAAAAAGACTTTAAAAAGAGAAATTACCTTTATATGAATGAGAGACGGCTTGAAACATTTAGGAAAAATGTATTTGAAAAAACATTTAAATTAGATTACTGTGCAGATCCTATTACTCAATATAACTCTATTCATAATTGAAGTGTATGAGGTAAAGTAAAAGACCGTTTTGATTGACTGCTCGTTTATTACTGGTCGCTCGGTGCGGCGCGGCAAAGCGCGCGCGTCTAATGTACTTAAGTAGGTACATACATATCACTCCTCCACAATTAGTTATCGAATCTGAAGACAATATTTTTCCTTTAATGAGACCTTATAGGTACAATACACATATTATAATTTGTATCTATATATCACCAATTACTTAACATAAGGACCTTAATAATATTAGTTATAATAGAGATAAAAACTATAAAATTAAAATTATGACATCATAGTACTCAAAAATATTTTCTATAGTCAACTTTTTTATTTAAACGTTTCTGGCGCGTGAGCATGGGCGGCGAACGCTGCTGCGCCGGTGACGGCGCGGAATCGCTGGGCGGCTCGCTCGCCGGCGCCGCAGTCGTCGCTCTCTCACACTCACTCCTACAATCTTCCCATTCCTCCCCATCACCGTTATTTTCAGTTGTACACTCGGTGTTGGACTCTGGTGATTCGTCAGATCTCGCCACTGTCACTATAGGCGTATCTATCGCAGTTTGATCACAATTTCCCGGTAATACAGAATCTTCTACAGGTTGGTCACTAGCGGAGGTACTCGTAGGGACGGGTAATTGGAGCGGATAGGACTCGTTCATGTTACAACTTAACCGTATCATGTGTTCATTGCTTCCCGTATATTTCCAGATTTGGTCTACATGCCTAATACACGCCACGTTTAAATCTTTGATTTTTACTTTGTACATTCTGTTACCTACTTTTTGTTCAATGATACCTATCTGCCATGATTCCTTCCGTGCATTGTACCACCGCACCCAAACAATGTCGTTCACATTAAACAGACGCGGGCCGGCGCTCGATGGCACATTCATTGAAGTTTCATCGGATGGTAAAACTAAATCTAATCGACTTCGTAAGTCGCGACCAAACATTAACTTAGCGGGTGTTTCCCCGGTGGTACAATGTACAGTATTCCTATAATTGAACAAATAACCTAAAAGTTTCTCGTTAATCTCATACAATGGTAAATTACTGTCCTTTATTACACATTTAAGCATTTTTTTACAGGTTCTGACAGAATTTTCCGCTTGACCGTTACTGGGTGGGTGGTATATCGGTGTTGTCATGTATTTAATTCCATTATTGGAGCAAAATGTTCTGAACTCGGCGGAATTTATTTTAACATCGTTATCAGAAACAATGACATTAGGAATGCCAAACGTAGCAAATATTCCCTTCAACTTCCTAATTAGAGAATTGGTCGAAACCCCATTATGCATGTGTAAGCATTCCAACCATTTACTGTGTGAATCTACAATCACGAGATATACCCTTTGGCTAACAGTCAAGTAATCAATGTGTACGCGTTGCCATGGGCCGGCGGCGGCGGGCCAGGGCGCGGGAGGGGCGCGGGGCGGAGCGGCGCGCACGCCGGCGCACGTGTCGCACGAGCCGATCCACCTCTCGATGTCACCGTCGATACCCGGCCACCACATTCTACCCCTGGCATTACTTTTGGTTTTAATTATACCTAAATGAGTATCATGCAATTCACGTAACATACTTTCTCTTAACGACGTAGGAATCACAACCCTATGTCCTCTAAATAAACATCCTTTTTCAAACTGCAAGTCTGACTTACATTGAAAGTACGGTAAAATAGATTTACAATTAATTTTACGTGGCCAGCCTTTTAACAAGTACTTGACTACTGTCCCTATTGTTTTATCGGTTTCGGTAGCCTGAACGATGTCGCGTGAGGTAGTGGCCGGTGAACTTTCACTAAGAAAATGAAGCGCATAATAGGTATCTAGCTCTTTATCGGCCAACTCTTCTGTACCTGCAAGCGGTGCCCGAGAAAAATAATCCGCTAATATGTTATTATCGCCTGACACATATTGAACGATATAATTATACGCGGATAACATAATAGCGTATCTTTGTAATCTAAGCGCCGTAGTAACCGGGATACCCGTTTTGTTATTGAAAATTGATACTAAAGGTCGGTGGTCGGTTCTAAGAATGAAAGGCTCGCTGCGACCATAGAGGTACTGGTGGAACTTCTTTACCCCGAAGATAATGGCCGTAGCCTCCTTTTGGATTTGACTATAATTTCTTTCGCTAACGGTTAGCGAACGTGAGGCGTAGGCGATTGGCCGCTCGCGGCCGTCGGGTGCACGCTGTGTCAGCACGGCGCCCAGGCCGGCGGGCCCAGCGTCCACCGCCAGCACGAGTTGCTGACTCGGGTCGAAGTGCGCCAGCACGCGCTCCGACGCCAGCTCGCGCCGCACGCCCGCCATGGCGCCGCGCTGTCTCGCACCCCACTCCCAACGAGCGCCTTTACGTAATAAATCGTGTAAGGGACTTAAAATCGACGACGCGTTCGGTATGAAATTACGATAATAATTTACAACACCTAAAAATCTTTTGACTTCGGTCACATTAGTCGGCTCCGGCGCGTTCATTATTGCTTTCACCTTTTCTGGATTGGTCATTAAACCGGTTTTACTTATAACATAACCTAGATACGTGACGCTCGTTTTGAAAAATTCGCACTTGTCTATTTGTAATCGTAGCCCGGAATCGTTCAATCTACGTAAGACTTCCTCTAATCTAGAAAGATGCGACTTTTTATCTGGTCCCGTTATGCAGATATCGTCAAGCCAGATGCTTACCCCGTCTATTCCGGCGAGCAGAATTTCCATAGACTTTTGAAAAATTGCCGGCGCATTTGCTAACCCGTATACCAGTCTAGTAAATTTGAATAATCCTTTGTGAGTGTTAATTGTCGTTAGCTCTTGAGAGTGGTCTTCTAAAATAAATTGGTTATAGGCGTTTTTCAGATCAATTTTGCTATATAAATCACCGCCCCCGATTTTAGCAAAAACCTCCTCTATTCTTGGTAAGGGATACTTTTCAATTACAAGGTCCTTATTTAGTGTGACAGAAAAATCGCCAGCAATCCTTACTTTACCATTTTCTTTAAGAACAGGTACAATCGGAGTTGCATATTTAGAATGATCGACCGAAACTAAAATACCCGCATCGACTAACCGCTGCAGTTCTTGTTCGACCTTGACTCTTAGCGCAAAGGGTACAGTTCGTGGCTTAAAAAACTTAGGAACTGAATGATCTTTGAGTCGTAAAGTAACTTTAAACTTGTTAAAGGATCCTAATTCGTCTCGCCATAGGTCTGGAAATTTATTGATCAACTTTGAAATGTCTGTTGTATTGCCGTTGCTAGCACGAAGTTGCAATGAATTCAAGTTACTGGTAATTATCAAATTAAAGGCGGACATGAAATTTCTTCCTAGTAAAGGGGGCCCGCCATTTCTAACGACAAAAACTTTAATTTTTTTTCTTATTTTGTTATAAAGCGCGTCTGTAATGAAAAAACCTAAGGGAGATATTTTATGTCCATTGTACAAACACATACTAATCTTACATCTTTGTAACTTAAAGTCAGAAAAAAATTCTCGGTACCATTTGTCCGAAATAACGCTGCCGCCAGAACCTGAATCGAGCTCCATAGTAACATTTTGACCACCTAATGTTAAGCTAATCTCGATAGGCTTATTAGTGACGTACCTTATATTAAAGTTTTGGCACTCCCTACAAACATCGTCTTGTTCGCAATCTCCGTGGACCTCTGTGTTAGAATTGTTCTTTGAGCTTAGGTAATAAACGGACGGGTCTTTTGAACCACACACTTTTTTTAGATGCCCTTTTACGCCGCACTTTTGGCACTTATATCCTTTATAACGGCACTTATCACTGTTATGGTTCTTCATTCCGCAAACCTCGCAGCGGACCGAGTCCCGGCGCAACCAGGCGCCCGCGCCTCCGCTGCCGCCGGCGCCGCTGCCACGGCCCCGACCTGGTTGACGCTGGAATCCCGCACGATATATCGGCTCCTCCTTGACCGAAGAACCCTCGCAGGAAACCGAGTTGAACGCGACCCTTGCCTCCTTAGCACAGGCCGCTTGCTCCGCCATTTCTATTGCCCTCGACAATGTCAAGGTAGACGGACTTTGCTCGAATAACTTATCTCGCTCTGGTCCGGCGTTCATCCCAAGGACGAAACGATCCCTCAGGTTCGTTTCCAGGGCGGTACCGAAGTCGCAGAACGTCGCTAAGCCTCTCAATCGTGCCGCCCATTCCACTACGGTCTCGTCCGCGTTCCTCATAGCACCAAAAAACTTCGCTTTATCCACGAATGAACATTTTTTTGCCTTGAAATGGCCATCGAGTAATCCGACGAGCTCTTGGTACTTTAGTTCATCCAACTCCCTCGGGTATGCTAAGTTAAGCGCCAGACGGTAGGTTTCTTCCGTGAGATGAGTGAGCAAGATACCACTCTTTTTTTCTTCTTCCACACCGTTAATTTTGATGAACTGTGTCAGTTTGCCTTTAAATATAATCCAATCACTCAATTTGTGATCAAATGCAGGCAAATTTCCGAGATAATTGTTCATTTTGAAACGTTTTTTTTTTTTTGTATATTCGCGTAGGTAGTTTTAACGCTCGTCGCCAGTGAAGTGTATGAGGTAAAGTAAAAGACCGTTTTGATTGACTGCTCGTTTATTACTGGTCGCTCGGTGCGGCGCGGCAAAGCGCGCGCGTCTAATGTACTTAAGTAGGTACATACATATCAATAATATAATTAGAAATGAATATGACTCTGTTTTTAAAAAAAAGAAAATATGTATAAATAATAATTTATTTAGGTTTAGTGACTGGGCAACAGTGGGAATATGCAGAAGTAGAAATAGATTATATGAATTGTACAGTGAAAGAACTTATAATCATAATAAGACATTTTATGAATATGTTAAAAAGTATTCAAAATTATTTAAACGAGTTTGCAGTGTAGCTAAATCTAATTACATTAATAATAAAATTAAAAATAGTACTAACATTTCAAAAACTGCATGGAATATAATTAATCAGGAAACTGGGAAAGCAAAAAAACCACACACCAAATATAATTTAAAAATTAATGATAAAGTGTTGTCAACTGACAAAGAAGTTGCTGAAGCATTTGAAAATTTTTTTACTGCCATCCCTGTGTCAACTACTTCGAGTATTAATTCATGCTCCACTCTTGCACAGTCACTGCTAACGGAAAATGTAAATTCATGCAATATTGATTTTATTTTTAAACATGTTACTGTTCCACAAGTTTTAAATGCATTTAAAAGCATTAAAGTAAAAAATACTGTCGATTTAGATGGGATTTCTGTTAAAATTATTGAATCTGTCATTGATGGTATAGCCCCGTACTTAGCCAGTATATTTAATGACTGTGTTGATAATGGTGTTTTTCCTGATTTAATGAAATTGAGTAAGGTCATTCCAATATTCAAAGCAGGTAGTATGTCTGACCCTAATAATTTTAGACCTATATCTATACTACCAACGCTCAGTAAGATTTTTGAAAAATTAATTTTAAATCAATTACTCTCTCATTTTTACGGTAATAGTTTAATGAATTTTAAGCAGTTTGGTTTCACGCGGGGTCGCTCAACAACCGATGCCGGTGTTGAGCTCATAAAACACGTATTCAGCGCCTGGGAGGAGTCGTGTGATGCTATTGGTGTCTTTTGTGACTTGTCCAAGGCGTTTGACTGTGTGGATCATACTACTCTACTCATGAAACTGCACCATTACGGCATTAAAAACCGAGCGCTTGCCTTGACTAAATCATATATTTCTAATAGAAAACAGAAAGTTGCAATAAATGGAGAAAAATCATCAGGATCGGCAATGACAATGGGTGTGCCCCAGGGCTCAGTTCTTGGTCCTTTCCTATTTTTAGTTTATATTAATGATCTGCCATCGGTCGTTAAGAATAAATGTGAGGTCATATTGTTTGCTGACGATACTTCCTTCTTGTTTAAAATCAAAAGACAAGAAATTGACTATCGAGCGGTGAACAAATGCATCTCCAACACAGAGCAGTGGTTCTCAGCTAATAATTTGCTCCTCAATGAAAAAAAAACGAAATGTGTTAAATTTACATTGCCAAATGTCAAACAGGTAAACACAAACATTGTAGTTAAGAGCCAGGAACTGACTCCTGTAAACTCAACTGTATTTCTGGGCCTAACCTTAGACGCCAAACTCCAGTGGGGACCGCATGTTGATGGTTTAGCGAAAAGGCTTGGCTCTGCCGCATATGCTGTTAAAAAAATGAGACAAATTTCAAATGAAACAACTGCTCGATTAGTCTATTTTGGTTACTTCCACAGCCTCATGACATATGGTATTCTGTTGTGGGGGAGTGCTGCCGACATCGATGCTATATTTATTCTGCAGAAAAGGGCTGTTCGCGCAATCTATCAGCTCGGTCCAAGGGTGTCACTTAGAAGTAAATTTAAGGAAATAAATATTCTTACCTTCCATTCACAATATATTTTAGAAAATTTAATGTATGTTAAAAAGAACATAACCTTGTTCAAAAGAAAAAAAGATCTGCACAATGTTAACACAAGAGGAAGAAATATGCTGGCAGCTCATAATAGCAGGCTTCATAAAGTCACTAACTCATTCATGGGTCAATGTATACGCTTTTATAATAAGGTTCCTGAGGATATCCAAGGTCTTCCTATTGACAAATTCAAAGAAACTATAAAGGAGAAGTTGTGTGCTAGAGCATAATAGGTCTTTACCTATGAAACTGCCGTTTTGCCGTACTGGCCATTTCAAATGAAAATATTTTTTTTTGACTGATAATTCTATTTCAAATTAATTTTATTTGACAAACATGGAATTCTTTTTCTAAAATCGTCATTTGTTTAATAGTTAGTGTTTTGTTTTCAACGCATTCGAACATTTTTCGTCATCATGGATAAGTTAAAAATTCGAGTAATTATGGAGTATGAGTACCGTCGTGGCAGCAAAGCGGCACAAGCGGCACGCAACATCAACGACGTTTACGGAGCGAACACTACAAACGAACGCACCACCCTTTATTTGTTTATCCGCTTCCGTTCTGGAAATTTTGACCTGAAAAATGAACCCCGTGGTCGTCCGAAAACTTTGGTCGACAATGACGAATTAAAGGCAATTGTGGAAGCTGATGAAACTCAATCCACGGCTGAATTAGCAGCAGCTTTCGACGTTAGCATCAAAACAATATTGGTCCATTTGCGTCAAATTGGCAAGG
The DNA here is from genome assembly GCA_923062675.1 of Marasmarcha lunaedactyla. NCBI lineage: Eukaryota > Metazoa > Arthropoda > Insecta > Lepidoptera > Pterophoridae > Marasmarcha > Marasmarcha lunaedactyla. Next base: position 1,084,647 of record CAKLPU010000002.1, read on the forward strand.
TAAAAAAGCTTGACAAATGGGTACCCCACGAACTCAATGACCGCCAGCGCGAAGTACGCGTGGAGACGTGCCTTGCACTGCTCAGCAGGCATACAAATGAAGGAATTTTGAACCGCATTGTAACTTGTGACGAGAAATGGATTCTGTTTGACAATCGTAAGCGCTCAGCAAGTTGGTTGGACCCTGGTTCAGCACCCAAACAATGCCCTAAACGAAAACTTACCCCTAGAAAAGTGATGGTCACTGTTTGGTGGTCTAACGCGGGTGTAATTCATCACAGCTTCTTGCCAAATGGGACAAGCATTACTGCAGATGTGTACTGTGAAGAACTGAACACAATGATGGAGAAGCTCGCACGTCTCCAACCAGCTTTGGTCAATCGTTCGGCTCCACTGCTCCTGCACGACAACGCGCGACCTCATACTGCACAGCAGACGGTCTCCAAGCTACAAGAGTTGGGGTTGGAAGTTCTCCGTCATCCGCCGTACTCACCAGAGCTTGCGCCTACAGACTTCTACTTTTTCCAGAATTTGGATAACTTCTTGGCGGGAAAAAAATTCAATACCCGAGAGGCAGTACAAAATGCCTTTGAAGAATTTGTTGCCTCCCGTCCAGCTGATTTCTTCAAGAAAGGCATCAATAAGCTACCAATGCGTTGGCAAAGATGCATTGATTGCATGGGTGATTATTTTGATTAATAGAAATAAAAAATATATAAAAAAATTACGCTTCATTTATTTCGTGAAAAACGGCAATTTCATAGGTAAAGACCTAATATTATAAACTGTCCGATTATTTGGATGATAAAAGCCCTTGGGTATAATCCCCTCATTAACAGGATTGTACTAGTATTTGTAACAAAGCATGTGTAATGTGTCTGTTTGTGCGATGAGTTCTTCGTCCCGATGAATATCTAAAGCGTCATTGTCACTAAAGTACGTCTTCTTATGGTAGCGTCGGGTGACGGGTCGCTCACTTCCCTCTAATATGGTTGAGGAGGGCGATGGCTGGATCCCGCGTTAACTCGTGAACGGGTGCCGTTTGAGGGTGTTCGTCGTTTGGATACTTGGGGGGAGGGAGACTTGCCGAGCTAACAGATGCAGAAAAGTATAATTTTGTATAGACATAAAGAGACTCTGTAAATTTATTTTGAAAAAAAATATACCCGTGAAGTTTCTTGCCAGTTCTTCTTCACGAAGGTTTTTTTCGAACTGGTGGTAGAATCATGTTTTATTTGACGTCAATAAGAACAAGTAATTGTCAATGTTGAGAAATAAATATTTGAATTTGAATTTTTGAATTTGAATTTGAATTTTAGTTATTGTTTCTTGAATGTGAGGCCTAAACGATAGCTTGTCGTCAAATATTATATCAAAGTCCTTAGCAGTGTTCGAATGTGCAAATGCCTTACCCTCCAACATATAGTTATATAATGTTTTAGTATGCTTATTTGTAAGAGATATAACAAAGAATTTCTCAGTATTTAAGTACATTTTATTCTTTTTGCACCAAATACACAATACCTCCAAATCCCTATCTTTTATATTAAATATTATTATTATAGCTAACAGTATCAAAGATTTTTAGATCGTCAGCATACAAAATACTCTGACATGAAAGTAGGTTATTAAGATCATTGATGAATATTACAAATAAAAGGCGCTCCAAATGGGAACTTTGTGGAAGTCCCGAGGTAACAGCAACGGCGGCCTTTTAAAGCCACTGATTGGCTCCTATTGCTAAGATAAGAGCTACCATCTCCATCAAAACATACACACATCAAAAAAAGTTTGAGATCACTAGCTAAAAATGGATTATATTTTTAATTTTCTTTATTAAAAGACTTTTACTTACGTAACATCTTTTTATAAAAAAGATACACTTTTTGTAATTAAGAAATTAAATTATTTTTTATTAACAAAAATTGAATTTACAAGTCCTAATGCAATTTCGACTAATAAATAATTGAAAGAAAAAGAGAATTTAACTAAATATTACCAACATTTACTATAAAAATTGTTTTTATTTAGTACAAGATCCTCCCCTGGCTCGAACACATGCGGCAATCCTTCTGGGCATGCTGAGAATTAAGTTATCCAGCATTTCTTGCGGTAACCTGTCCCATTCTTGAATACTGGCTTCCCTGATCTCTGGGGGTCACTGTCTGGGGAGGTGGCTGACGATTCCAAACAGCTCGCTTGACATCATGCCACGCGTGCTCTATCGGATTTAAATCAGGCGAGCCAGCAGGCCAGTCTATCTTGGTAATGTCGTATTCACACAGAGCAGCGTTGATTCATTGAGCTCGGGGCCATGGTTAATTCTAAATGACCTGACAATTCCATCAGTAGCAATGGTTTAGTACAAAGCTTCAGTCATTCAGCCACGATACGGGATCAACGGCGTTCTAGCACCAATCATTATACCGCCCCAAAAGGATACCGATTTCCCGCCTTGTTGAACGGTTCCGGTGGCAGTTTTTTGTCTTTCAGCGTTCCCACGTCTCCTCCAGACACGGAGATGTCGGTTGTCCGGATGAGTGCTAATTCTGGACTCGTCAACGAAGAGACCATTCCGCCAAATGTTTTCTTCGTCGTCTTCTTCATTTTGGCGTAGTCTAGCCCACTGGAATCTGCGTCGCTGTCGTTGCTGTGAGTTCAGAGATGCCACTGGAGAGAGACTTATTAAATATGATACATAATGGGACAGATAATTCTTTTCCACAGCGCTTTAAAAACGAAGGAGGCAGTTTATCTGGGCCTGCACCTTTGTCTTTATCAAGCTGCATGATTTTCGATTTGATGTCATGATCCGTGAGTACAATAGATGTTAACGAGCTAGTAATATTATTATTAATATCCACTGCGCAGTCTTTATAATTCTGAAAGAAAGAGTTGTCCTGAGACGGTTCATTTACAAATACCGAACTAAAATACTAAAATACTCACAGATACCAGTACGATGCAGGAAGTCGCATTTCTAAACTTCATTTCAATTGGCATTGAGACATGGCCTTTCATATTGTGCACTTATCGCCAGAGCAACTTTACATTATTTTTATTGAGTTTTCAGTTAGAGAAATAAAGTTCTTGTAACAATCATTTGCCATCTTCTTAAATCTTTCTTTAAGCAACAGTAAAAAGTATCATAGTCACAAGCACGAGGGTTTTTATATGTTTCGTAAGATTATGGTATTTGTTTTTTTCCTCGGTCCAGTTTATTAATGCTTTACTTTACCACACAGGGTAAGATTGTGGTTTAGCGGTCGTTTTATCGGTCGTATGATCCAGAGATTTTATGTTGACGGCAACCAGTACGCCACCACCGTCCTCTTTGGAAGAGGTGGTGTCTGCAAATCGCCAGGGTCAGTTAATTAGCGAGGCTAGTTAATAGAATTAGTCACCGAGTTCATATGCAAAAAATGATAAAGTGAGCGCCGTTCACGCAGGAATTCACCCCACTACTTCTTGGTCTGTGGTCGCACGCTACGATGTATCTATAGGCGAAGGGAGCGTCTTTGTGGGAGCCACTAACGAACCAGTTGATATTTAGAATGTCCATATAAATATTATTTCTGGTACGGAGTTCTTTCGGGCGGCGTGGGTGCTTGTTAAAGTTACTACCTATATTATTATAGTATAAGGATCATTCTTTATAAACTTAACTAGGTTGTGCTCACGCATCCTTCGGGAATAATTCTATGTCTATCTGACCGTTGACAAGACCATGTCGCGCCTCTTAACCTCTTTCCCACCAGAGATGAGTGTTGGTCAGTGCCAGAGTCGGTCAAGCCGCCTCTGGAAACCCCACAGGCCGTGCAACGTGGTGTCACGACTGTTATCTTGTGACAACAACCGGGGCCGACGGCTTAACGGTAAGGAGCACGGAATTCGGTATGTAAAGTAAGACTACTTTATACATTTTTTTGCTTTTTTTTCAAAGAATCAGGTATTTTGGGAACATTATTTGAATATTTCTGATTTCTGAGCAGTATTTGACTGTAAAGAAAATTTTAAAAAGAAACTCGTATAGTTACGTCATGGAGTAGTTCTCTTTTTAAAATTGCATTGAAAAGTTATCTTACCTGGAATGAGCAACTCAACAATTCTCTATGGATTGTTGATGACAGATATTCATTGAAAACATTGATATGAAGAGAATAGAAATTAATTGAATGTAAGCTGTTTCTAACAAAATATATTTAAAAAAATATAATATCTGGAAATAGTTTGACTTTACTTGCTCTTATTATTGATGCCGACACCGATCCGATAAATTTAAAAGATGAGTTTTTGGCTCGAGCACGACGCGTCCGCGCCCCGCTGTCACATCAGTCAGCAATCAGTGCATTAGCGCGACAGCACAGCAGGATTTAAAACAAAAATGTTGTTATGCATTTTAAATGATACTTTATTCCATAAAAGTTGTTAAGTGATGGACTCTATAAAAACAAGAGATGAAATCAAAACTTGTAAAAATGTTTATAAAGTTTTTTAGGTGAAACAACTCTGTTCTATGTTTTATAATTAGCAGCAATACCAACACTCACCTGGCCTCATATCTGCGGTGGAGCTCCAGCCAGCGCAGCGGTCGCCTGTGGATGCGCAGCTCGCGCGCGAGCCGCACCAGCAGCAAAGCCCCCGGGAGGTTAGTTTCAGTGACAGGGTACTGAAATAAAATAAATATATTGAATCTACGTAAGACATATACAAACAAAATCAGATTTCGGTCACACAAAAACAAAAATTTGTATTTGAAACGCTCTTGTGACGACGAAACGAAGGAGGCAGTTTATCTGGGCCTGCACCTTTGTCTTTATCAAGCTGCATGATTTTCGATTTGATGTCATGATCCGTGAGTACAATAGATGTTAACGAGCTGCGCAGTCTTTATAATTCTGAAAGAAAGAGTTGTCCTGAGACGGTTCATTTACAAATACCGAACTAAAAAACTAAGGAAGTCGCATTTCTAAACTTCATTTCAATTGGCATTGAGACATGGCCTTTCATATTGTGCACTTATCGCCAGAGCAACTTTACATAATTTTTATTGAGTTTTCAGTTAGAGAAATAAAGTTCTTGTAACAATCATTTGCCATCTTCTTAAATCTTTCTTTAAGCAACAGTAAAAAGTATCATAGTCACAAGCACGAGGGTTTTTATATGTTTCGTAAGATTATGGTATTTGTTTTTTTCCTCGGTCCAGTTTATTAATGCTTTACTTTACCACACAGGGTAAGATTGTGGTTTAGCGGTCGTTTTATCGGTCGTATGATCCAGAGATTTTATGTTGACGGCAACCAGTACGCCACCACCGTCCTCTTTGGAAGAGGTGGTGTCTGCAAATCGCCAGGGTCAGTTAATTAGCGAGGCTAGTTAATAGAATTAGTCACCGAGTTCATATGCAAAAAATGATAAAGTGAGCGCCGTTCACGCAGGAATTCACCCCACTACTTCTTGGTCTGTGGTCGCACGCTACGATGTATCTATAGGCGAAGGGAGCGTCTTTGTGGGTGCCACTAACGAACCAGTTGATATTTAGAATGTCCATATAAATATTATTTCTGGTACGGAGTTCTTTCGGGCGGCGTGGGTGCTTGTTAAAGTTACTACCTATATTATTATAGTATAAGGATCATTCTTTATAAACTTAACTAGGTTGTGCTCACGCATCCTTCGGGAATAATTCTATGTCTATCTGACCGTTGACAAGACCATGTCGCGCCTCTTAACCTCTTTCCCACCAGAGATGAGTGTTGGTCAGTGCCAGAGTCGGTCAAGCCGCCTCTGGAAACCCCACAGGCCGTGCAACGTGGTGTCACGACTGTTATCTTGTGACAACAACCGGGGCCGACGGCTTAACGGTAAGGAGCGCGGAATTCGGTATGTAAAGTAAGACTACTTTATAAATTTTTGTGCTTTTTTTTCAAAGAATCAGGTATTTTGGGAACATTATTTGAATATTTCTGATTTCTGAGTAGTATTTTATTGTAAACAAAATTTTAAAAAGAAACTCGTATAGTTACGTCATGGAGTAGTTCTCTTTTTAAAATTACATTGAGAAGTTATCTTACCTGGAATGAGCAACTCAACAATTCTCTACGGATTGTTGATGACAGATATTCATTGAAAACATTGATATGAAGAGAATAGAAATTAATTGAATGTAAGCTGTTTCTAACAAAATATATTTAAAAAAATATAATATCTGGAAATAGTTTGACTTTACTTGCTCTTATTATTGATGCCGACACCGATCCGATAAATTTAAAAGATGAGATTTTGGCTCGAGCACGACGCGTCCGCGCCCCGCTGTCACATCAGTCAGCAATCAGTGCATTAGCGCGACAGCACAGCAGGATTTAAAACAAAAATGTTGTTATGCATTTTAAATGATACTGTATTCCATAAAAGTTGTTAAGTGATGGACTCTATAAAAACAAGAGATGAAATCAAAACTTGTAAAAATGTTTATAAAGTTTTTTAGGTGAAACAACTCTGTTCTATGTTTTATAATTAGCAGCAATACCAACACTCACCTGGCCTCATATCTGCGGTGGAGCTCCAGCCAGCGCAGCGGTCGCCTGTGGATGCGCAGCTCGCGCGCGAGCCGCACCAGCAGCAAAGCCCCCGGGAGGTTAGTTTCAGTGACAGGGTACTGAAATAAAATAAATATATTGAATCTCTACGTAAGACATATACAAACAAAATCAGATTTCGGTCACACAAAAACAAAAATTTGTATTTGAAACGCTCTTGTGACAAATATAATGAGACCTCAGTAAATAGTTGAGTTCATTCCCGGCCCTCCATAAGCTTTTGATTTCAGTACTTTACGCAAAAAATGACTATACCTTAATTTTTATAACATTTTATAATAATTACTAAAAAGAAAGTCCGAACCAAGTTATGTATATAAATATATAAAAGACATAAAAGCAAATCAAAGAACATGTAACTGCGTGCATCTTTACCGACAGACAAGGTTCTCGAACTATAGGTTAATCATTATGCAAAAAGAAATACTTGAGGTAATCTTTATGACTTAAAATAGATGACATAGATATTCAGTTGAATTAATTACTTTGAAAAATGTCGAAATCATAATATATTAAATAATATCACAAAAAATATATTTATGTCAGCTTTATAGTCAAATATTTTATTTTTGTGCTTTTTATTTGCTTGGCTTTATGTGCGAAATTATTTTCTTTGATCGGCAACCCTCAATAAAAAAAAAGCATTTGCTCTGTTTTTGTGCAACAAGTGAATGCAGCATACTTACTAATGAGATAGCAAACTAACAAAATAAATAATTAAATAGTAGTTAATTGTTTATTTTTCCTTTTTTCCCTTTTAAATGAAGTAACAAATATTTTTAGATTAAAGAATTTGTGGTGCAATACAATATAGTTTTTATAAGTTTACTCTAACGATGGCTATTTTAACACTAAAAATAAAAATAAAACTAATTAGTATTTAGCTCATGTGATTATAAAATATGGTATTAACCTTATTGATTATTATAATAAAAATAATTATAACTATATATTTTACTGAAACATAAGTGGCCGACGGCACGAACATTTTGAACTCGACCCTTTAAGCAAGTCCTGATTTTTAGTCTGGCCACTACACCTCGTATATGTCAAGTAGGATAAAAGTAACATATATATTCAATATATCTTAATATAAGGCTCAATTCTGTGACACATTATCTTATTATCACAAGTGCCACCCAGGAAGACTCGCTCCACCCCCTCCAGCTTACAGTACAAATGTGCAACCTTCTGCTAGTTTTTAGTTCCTATGAGTGCGTTTCCAGTCCAGTTATAAGAAGGGAGAGAGCGACGCACCTGATTAGTCCATTCATCGTCATATGCGACCAGTACCACAACGTAGAGGAGCGCGTCGTGGGTGGCACTATGTATAGTTTACCAATCGGAATACGTGGCAAACAACATTCATCTAGTTATTTAATTTGAAACCTTTTTTGGTCTATTTAGTCTATAAAGAGGAAAAAAAAAACTGCATAACCACACGAGGATATGCGCGTCTGATTAAAAGATCATTTTTAAGGCGTTGTCGCGCATGTATTAATACTGGTGGTAAACAATTTGAACATTTGATTTAATAAATACAAAAAACATTTTGATATCAACTCCCTGTTTTATTTAAACAACTACATATTCCACTGTTGCAAACTAATGGCGTAATAACATTAATACAGTTTTCAAGGATTAATTACTAAATATTTCTGTTTGGTCCTTGTTCACAAAAAATAGGCATAATTTTTGTTTATGCTCAATGTGATTAAAGTATTTTACCATTTTAGAATCTTGATTAGTTGCACCAACTTTTAGAAGAACTTGCCAATGTAGTGTTGATACATTTTTTTTACTCTATGCCATATCAAATTTGGTTAAAAGTTAAAATTTTCTAAAATTGAGAGAAATAAATGAAATTAATTTTATTTTTGTATTAAAACTTCAGAAAACTTTGCTTAATTTGGCATTGTGATTAACAGCTATGCTATTCAGGTCCCTAATACAAAAGAAATAACAGTATTCTTGTTGGAAGTTTAGTCATAGTACCTAAACATAGTGTAGAGGGTATCGAAATTCAAAGTTTAAAAAAAAGTTATTATAACTTTAAAAATGGAAGAGACCGATTTTTTTTCTTATTTTTCCCTGGGTAGTCGTCGCCGTATGCACTACCTGGTACCGGCTTATCGGTGAATTTTGGGACACCTTGTATAAATACAAACAACCATGACCCGAGAACAAACATCTGTGTTCATCACACAAATGATTGCCCCGGCCAGGACTCGAACCTGGGACCTTCGGCGTATGAGGCAAGGCTACTTACCACTACACCAATCGGTCGTCAAATATGTATTTGATATATCTGAATCTATATAACCGAAAAAAATCTTTCTTAAGTTTTCACGATCAATTATGAAATAAATTTTCTCGCATTTAACGTCAAGTGAAAATGTAACATAATAATTAAACGAGATGAAATCCGGTTTAAAAGTGTTTTATTTAAATTAGAAATTCTTTCACTATTAGAAAGCCGCATTGATCAGCAGTAACCCGAAAATCCCGTGGGGTCCGGAGCTAAGCGGGCCATAGTCGCCGGGACCTCACGTTCCGATACTCCTGCGGGGTCCGGCGCTAGGCGGGCCAACATTGCTGGGACCTCCGTTTAATATATTTAAGTTACTTGTAGTTAAGTTTATTTTGTTTGTTTCTAAAGATCTCTTTTGACGCGATGCTACAGTCGTTCTTATTTTGACCACCATAAAATAAACACATTCAAAATTGATAAACAAACCACCTACGACCAACGATGCCCATGAGCGCGGATGCTACTTACCACCAGGTGGGTCGCGTGCTTGTGTGTCGGGTATGAGACAGGGCAACAGTTTATTGTGCAGCAGTGATACTTACGGGTAGTTCCTCGGTTCTGGCGTGTTGGGGCGTCCACGTCTTCACTGTCACTGTCATCGTCGTCCTGAAACTACAAAAACACGCAAATTTAGAGCTCTCTTAGTTTTTAATAATTCAATATTGTAACACCCACATCAACCCTCGTTCTATCAGTGACCACTAAACAGTGCCAACTTATAAACATCTCATCACAGAGACGATTCGTTATGGTGAATTAAACTAGATGGCGCCACCAGTATATTAAATCGCACATGTGACTTTCCTATTGTTTTGGTTTACACGTTATGACCAACAACTAAAGGCTTTCTTGCTGCACGATACCTGCTTCCACCTGGTGGGGCAGGGAAAGGAAATTATATTATGTTGTTAGCATTAGACGACAGTCATGGGCAAAACAAATCACAGAAAAGAAAATATTGATATGTATCTTTCGATCAATGTGATATGTATTAGAGATGGGTAGGTCCGCCGTAAATTGGGAGTGGAATCCGGATGTGCATCCAGATCCCGTGTCCGACGGACCCATATGGATCCGGTTGGCGGTCACTGTAATTCGGGTTGTAGGACGGAAAGGCACAGAACATAATTCAGTAGGAAGATCCAGATCCCGTGTCCGACGGACCCATATGTATCCGGTTGGCGGTCACCGTAACTCGGGTTGGAGGACGGATAGGCACAAAACATGATTCAGTAGGAAGGTGTACTGGACGCAGACGTAGGTGTGCGAGCAGTTAATTTTTAAAAAGGATTTGAGCGATTTGATTGCTTGAATGTATGGATGGAAAAATTATACAACTTTTACTTAAATGCAATGTAATAAAAAAAATTATAATCAATCAGTCATGTTTTAAATAACAACTACAAATATAATAAAATCTTAACTGTCAGTTATAAACAAAAATACCCCTTTTGGTATAAATATAGAAAAAAAAATAGTAACACTGTCTCATCAAATGAAATTAACAAAACTATAAAAACAACATTTCCTTGTACGATTTGAAATAATTACAAAACCAATACGCCGCCCGTCAATCGGATTCGGATCGCGCCGACCAGTCCAGTCCGCCAATCCAAAGCGCCGTATCACCACTCCGAGGAACCGTATCCAATTGGCCATTGGACACGCATCCATCTCTAACGCGTGTGATGCGTGTCCGAGGATTTACATCCATCCGGACCTACCCATCTCTAATATGTATCACTCTTTTGTATCTATATCGCAAATGTATCAGTTGCTCATGCATGTCACTCTCGCTACTCAGTCAACTCAATCAAACATATCGATGAGAGATATAAAAGATATGATGAAATGAAAGATTACTGATTGATTTGGTTCAATCGGCAGCTGTTTCTTAGTGATGGCGCCATTTTGCGGCATCGAAACGAAACTATTTATCGGTACCCAATAACGGGTTCTGAAACTATGTATTTTGAAAACTATTTGTTGCGAGTTGCGAGACTTCTTTTCTTAGCATTGTGCGAGCGAGATAATCAGACGACGCGTGCGTGAGCGAGTGAGTTGTAAAGATACAGTGATACATTTGGATATGAGCGAATATAAAGAGTGATTGATTCAAACGGAGTGATACATATCTTTTTTACCTATCACTTCTGAGTTACCCATCACTATTAGACGGCAAACTGTTTGTTTTGTGTTGTTGTGTTTGTGTTTGTTGAAAGTCATTAAATAATAAATAAAGGGCATAGTTGACGAAATTCTGTTTGACTCTTATTCATTCGATTATTCAGACTATCTTTATATCACCTTATAATGTAATATTTATGTAGTTTTATTCAAATTTATTGCATTGATAGTCCCGAGTTACTCTCACTTACTATGCATCTCAGAACTCCTGTTAGACGAACCAGACACTGTCCTCTTTTCCAGGTCCCTTTTAGTCACTCCAATTACGCCAAAAACTCGGTTATTAGTCGAATACTTAGTTGTCATAATAAACAGTTTGACACTATTGATATATTCCAGCATACGAAGATATCATTTAAGAAACAAATTATAGAAAATATTACTCTGAAATTAATGACCTAATTGTAAGAATTTTATTGAATCTAAATCTGGTAGTGGGTAAATAATGTGATACTTATAATCAAATACAATCAAACACACACACACACACACATACACACACACACATACTTTCTCTCACGCACACACACCTCTCTCTCTCTCACACACACACACACACACATTAACAACTGTTGGTCGTGTACTACACATTATTATTTTTTATAATCTTTCTAAAAAGTCTACTTTTATATGTTTAATTTAAAAATTGGGAACCTGTAATTGGCAGTATGTATAAAAATGTTGTTTGTGTATTTTTCTTTTTTATTAAGTGCTGTTGGTTCTGTGAAGATAAATAAATAAATAAATAAATAAATAAATAAATAAATAAATAAATAAATAAATAAATAAATAAATAAATAAATAAATAAATATATAAATAAATAAATAAATAAATTAATTAATTAATTAATTATGTGGAAATATTGTGCTAAAGTCACTAGAACTCACTTTTCCACTAAAGTTATCTGATTCATTAAATTATTACAGTACGACATCATGGAGGCAGTGACTCAACTGTTTCAAACACAAATGCTGAGTATGACAAGAAATTAGATAAAATTGCAATTCATTCAATGTTGCTCGTGACTCAAATCCAATGGCGTTAAATAACGAAAATTATAAAAAATAATGTCCCAAAATGAAACGTTTGAATTCGAAACATACGTCGCTGATGCGACAAAATCAATATTGCGCCTTCTGCGGGATAGTTTTTAAACCCTTTTTGAATCGAACACTTTTAAGCACGGAGGAGAAGGCCATTTATCTTTACGTCTTTTTAACCCAAAATAAACAAAAATGTTTTATTTGAATTGTGCATGTATATACCTGGAAACGTTGCAGTGAAGTTCTGGAATAGAATCTCCACGACCGAGGCTTCCTCGAGACGAAGCACGGGAATCTGTAATCAATATTTAAATGCATCCTATTTAGGAGACACACAACAGTTCACGGTGACAAAACACCCCAAACTCCCCAACCGACTTGGTTCAGTTTTAATCCATTTAAAATAGAATAAAGGGGGGTCTTATTTGATCCACGTATAGTTCCTGGGTGATTAATGATTAAACATTTCATTTATTAGGGTAATTTACTTTGTTAAATAGCAACCAAAATATTGGAACACAGATTGCATAAAGTTTGGTCCGCCATTTTGTGTTGACGAGATATTCTGTAGTGTCATTTCAGTTCTGTGTTCTGTGCTCTAAAAAATATGTAAAGTGCTCTGTTTGTACGTGGATTATTGTGTAGTATTTTAATTCTGAAGAGATTAGCTTTACGTAATATTAACCACTAACCACCAGTATCAAATTGTTTAATTAAAATCCAAATTGAAAACATAAGTGATCGTTGTTCAATTCAATTTTGCATTAAATACCTTATTATTAAATCGTTTCAATTTTCTACAAAACAAATAATCTAGGATAATGTTTCACTGTTGCTATGTTCACAGATATCAACAGTAAGAATAGATTACACTTAAAAGAAAACTGAGACCCGGCGAGCTTCCGAGGAATACGTCGATGCTTAAACAATTTTTCAATAGAAAACCACTTCAGAATATGATATAGACGTTCCTGAATTTACACATTCAATAAAATTAATGCAGTAGGTAGTGACTCTGTGAGGTTTGAAAATTGCTTTGACTGCAATAATTGCAGTTGTAATTAATTATTAGTTAGTTTAGCAATCTTTAGTTCGCGGGAAAGTGCAAACTCAGAGGAAAACACCCATTAGTTACTCCTTTGCAGTTGATTTCAATGTTCATTAGGCCCATTAGTATATCACCGTACATGTCAAAAATACTTGAAAAGACTGTATATACTGTATATATACGTCTGGGTTTCGCAAAGGACAACATACTTGCTAGTCAGATGCTGTGTGCAGTACTTTACAAGCTCTCCTTGATTTCTCTTGTTTCTTCGACAGTTTGAGCATTCCGTTCCTGCTTTCGAAGTTGCCTTTCTACGGATTCGATTATACCAAAATTACGTGGTTTCATAGCTACCTAACGGACCATTACCAATCAGTTAGGCTACGAAAACAAGACGGTTCCTTTTTTTAACCTTACCTAACATCTTAAACGCTGCAAATATCATTGCTACGCAGACCATATTCAACTATATGTATATCCAAGTCAACCCTAACCGAAGCAAGTTGTAACGAGGATTTGAACAATGTAGCATCGTTCATTTTGTAAATAATGCTTCGATGCTAAATATGGAGGTACACCTTTAAAGTTAAAATGTAATGACAGCCAACGTCGATATGGTTCAGGCGTTCCAGGAGCATACGGGCATAGCTGGCTCTCCACGCGCACACACAGTAGCATTTACGGGATGCTTAAGAGTGTTACCACACCATTCGATCGATCGTCGATCGACGCCATCGATCGAAGGTAGAATGGAACAGTCGACGTCGATGTGTGTCAGTTTACATGACACATTACACAAGTTTTTTTCATTCTTACGTCGACGTACGACGACGATTCTTACGATGTAACTGCCTAGTAAAGTTATAGTAATTTACCGATTTAGGATTATTATATTATATTGTAATATTGAACACTCCGCAACACGCGTGAGGGGGCGTCGTTACTTTTTGAAAATCGAAGCAGGCTTGTAGTGTCTGCTTTTTCTCTTACATTTTTAAAAAAATTTTTTAATTTTAATCCGTAAAAATAGTAAATTACCATAAATTACGATAACAACAAATGCAACACAATGATAATTAAGTAAATACAGTACAGAAATGTTATCAAAGTGAAAATCAGTTAAATAAGTGTGTGACAAGTGATTAAAATATTCTGCTGAAATGATCAACAACAAATATAAAAACAAGTGAGACTAAATTACTGTGGACATTATCTTTGACTTAGTTGCAAATTTAAAACATTTATGTTGTGAAAATCTAAAAATAAAGTGTTAATTAACCTACTGATTGATCTGTAATATCTGAATACCTAAGCTCGTAACGGTCTCAAGTTTAAACAGAAAATAACGACATCTGTATAAAGTTACTTGAACTAACTTAGAGACAATATTCATTCTTGACGTCGATCGATGCGACTCGTTTTAGTCCAGCACACAAAATATAGAGAGGACTAGAGGACCCTATAAGAAATTGACAATATAATTTTGTAATAGACAACATATTCATTAAATCAGACGAATACGAGTATTTATACCAAACATGGGCAACGTGACAATTAGACCAAAGAAAAATAGAATATTAATATCTGAAATAGAAACAAACTCAGAAAATGACTTAAGTTTAAGTGATGTAGATCAATCATTTAACTCGATCTCAGACAACGCAAATAAAAGCCTCCCACTGCAAAATAGCTTCGATGACTCAGGTACTATAGAAATGAAACAAAAAATTGTAGATTTAACGAGACAATTAAAAAGGGCTGATATGGAAATTGAAAACTTGACATTTGAAAATGAAAATCTGAAAAAACAACTTGTGACGCAAGAAAAGAATAACGACTACCTAAAAAAAATTGTACAACCTGTAAAAACTGCAAAACCTAATTTCAGCAAAACTTCGTGTACACCAATAAAACGACGATTAACGAATCTTCATATAAGAACTCCACGAACTCCCGTCTTCTGTACAATAAGTAGAAATGTTACTTTAAGTTCTACCTTTTCCACACCAATAAAGAAACTGTGCGATAGACAAATATTATTACCTAAACCTATACCTATGGCGGCAATCGATGTGGGATCAAATAAATCATCGACTAAAGAAGACAAGGAGCAAAACAAAGCTCAAATTATAATTATAGGCGACCAACAATGCAGAGGACTCTCCACTACGCTAATTTGGAGCAGAGATAATAAATGAAATGACCAATTGTGAAACCTAACGCCACAAGCGATCGCGTTCTAAGTATTGCCTTGAAATTTCTAAAAAAGTTACTAAGCGCGATATAGTGGTTCTATGCGTTGGCTCGAACGACTTGTTCTACTTTCCGAACTATGTAATGCGCTCTATATTTTGAAAAATTGTGGTAAAGTATTTGTCGTAAATGAAAACTACAATAACTTTTTAAATGTATATTTATTAAATAATCAAATACAATTAATGACAAATATTGTGAATTTTTATATATACATAATGTAAGACAATCAACATTT
Organism: Marasmarcha lunaedactyla; assembly: GCA_923062675.1. Lineage (NCBI taxonomy): Eukaryota > Metazoa > Arthropoda > Insecta > Lepidoptera > Pterophoridae > Marasmarcha > Marasmarcha lunaedactyla. The sequence goes on from CAKLPU010000002.1 coordinate 1,100,326, forward strand.
TTAACAAATAGTGTGAACTACCTTTGTTTTAAGCTTAACATAGAAATTAACTTTATAAATTATAAAAATAAATTTTTAGTACCGTTTAGTAGACTACCAATCACGTCTAAGCTAAAAATAAATAATAAAAATAGCCAAATTCTACAGGGTAATGTGTACAGTGATAAAAGTAGTAAAAAAGAATCAGACCGGTTTTTTCGAGCATAAAGTGACTATATTACATCAAAATATTGCAGGGCTTCTAGGTAAATGTGATATCATCGAAGCGGCAATAATGAGCCTCAGTCAAGAGATTGGCTCGATCGATATTATCTGTTTTACAGAAACTTTCATTAAAAGTGAATCTGAATCAAATCTGTATTTACATGATTATATACTAGCGTCATATTACTCGCGCCCTAATGAAAAGAGGGGTGGATCCTGTATTTTATTTAAAAAAAGGATAACGGTACACAAAAAAAAAGATACAAAACCTTGCATACATAATTTTGAATACTGTGCAGTCGAATCGTTAGAGTTAAATATATATGTTATTTGTGTGCATAGAACACCACATTCAAATTTAGAATTTTTCTTTCAGGAACTTGAAACAATGTTGCAAACTCTATCGAAAAAACGTAATAGATCTATACTTATTTATTAGTGGTGACCTGAAATATAGAAACCTTAAAAGATACAAAAAGCTCGAAAAGATTATTTAGTTTACTCTCTAACTACAATATTTCTACACATACAAATAAACCGACTAGAAAAAAATCGTGTATGGACCTAATTATTAGTAACCTAAATTGTTTAAGAAGTGACGTTCACCATTAATGCTTACCCGACCACGAAACAGCTCAAACAATGACGTTTACAATTAAAAATAAAAAACAAAACTTAAGGATGTGTGTAAGGTACATCTATTTATTTTTTAAGGTTCATTTTCATGTGGAAATGTCAATGCCCAATCATTTCTGTTCGCATTTTGTAATTTGTCATGAAAAAATTATGTCATCTTGATTTATAATTTACGATTTTTAATACAATTAATACGCAATTTGATATTTATGACCGAGTACAAGTTGAGCCAATCAAATAATTTTATTTCTGTCCCGAGTAAATGTGGCAACAATGCTAACGTCAGCCATGACAGTCAGCTACAGCTAATCATTCCGAAACCGGCTCCGGCAGTCGAAATCGTGGAAATATTTTGTCTGTGCATTTATTGCGTTTCATTGAACAGCAATTCACAGAACGCTACTGAAACGTCAAAAATTAACCACGAATATCTCCATAAAGACATCGGCAACAGTGGTTTTTTTTCCGTGAAAAAATGAAAAAACATGAAGTTTCTGAAAATCATTTTTTTTGGCCGTGCATTGACTACGTTACATGTACTTTTTTTTATCATTTTAGTTCGATTTCGTCAACTTCCGGTACGAATAACACGGAGTTAAATGAGGCTTTTATTCTCAAATATTTCTTTCAAATCATCGGCTAAGTCCCTTTTTCTTTTTTCCAATCGATGCAGCGTAATCAACTCTATTATATATTCCAAATTTATCGAAAGTTAGACAAGTAGATATATTTTACATACATCCTTAAAAACTAATCCTAAATTCTATTTTGACCTAAAGAGAGATCTGAGCGAAGAAAATATTCAGAAGTTCGTAGAATGTATGGCTGCGTTATATTAAATGAAGTTTATAGCAAAAATAATACAGAAATGGCATTTAATAATTTTCACGACTATTTTACCCTTTTTTTCAATTTTAAGCGTAAGTTATTTTTTATAATGTGAATAAGCCGATCAAAAAGAAACTTATAACAAAAGGCTTAAAAAGATCTTGTATTGTTAAAAGTCAATTATATTTAAAATATCGACTTTGTCGCGACAATAAAATACAAAACAAAATAAAGTATAATGAGTATACAAAAGTACTAAAGAAGTGTTTCTTAAGCTCGCAAAAATTGGAAAATATTAAATAGCTATCAAAATCTAAAAATATTTATAAGTCAAGTTGGTCACACACCTATTGAGTAACGCTTCTCAAGGTTTTACGAGCAAGTTCGCGCCTAGACGTGAAGGCCCGTATCGTGTTTCACGTAAAGTTAGTCCAACGTCATTTGAAGTTGTTGATAGCAAGGGTAAATACCATGCCAGCGCCTTGACTCCGTATGTTGGTTCATCCCAGGCTATATCAGGCATCCCAGAACCGTAGGCGCGGATGTCCGGCCAAGTCACGATCGGGACGTATTCGTGACTTGGAGGGGGAGGCTATAGCGAGCCCTAGTACAACACTAGAGTCTAGTTCCCATCCCTCGCCGCCTTTGGTAACGCAATCCCGCTTGACCCGGCAGAGTGCGCGCGCGGCAGCCAAAGGATTCGGATCGAAATGTGAACATGCGTAGGATATGCTTGCCTTTTCCTGGCTGGGTCAAACGGCAATGCGAAATCAAACTAAATTATTGTATTTACGACAAAGTCATGTTTAAAACTGTGTGTGAAGTAATTAAATGTTATTTGAAGGATTATACAACGTGTAAATGAATTAACCCAAAACCTGATACACCTCATTTAAAAAAATAAGTAATAATATGATTAAAATATAAATTGCGCCGAAATAAATAATATTTTAGAAGTTATTCAACATTGGATCGGAGGTGACCTTTCTATGAAGTTTTGAGCTCTACGGCGTAGGTACTCCGCGTCTCGTCGCACGCGGCCTCTGAGTCGCACAGCGCAGCGCCCGTACAGCTGACTACTATTCAGCAGTTTAACAGACGTTCACTTTACACTGGCCAAGTGATTTTAAGTGAACTGTTAATTTTTATTTTTTCATTTTCCCTTATAGTTGTAATTTAAGATTTTAATACTAAGCATGTTGTGCATAATTATAATTGAATTGTAAACTAGAAAAATTGTTTTAAAATGTTATACTTTATGTTAGTTTTATATGTTTGAAATTTGTTGTTATGCCTATTAAATAAAAAAATTAAAAACTTAACCTTGGCCTACCTATGGGCCGAAAATAACTTCAAAAGCAATTTCAAAACTTTCCATCACCTTACCTAATTTATTTTAATTACGAAAATTATAATGTTTACTGTTTAAAGCATGTTTAAAGTGATATTATTAAATCGGTTACATAATTGGTAGTTATTAAGTACCTCGTAACTGACAGGTATTTTTTTGCATATCAAGCTTTAAAATTCTCATTTTTCAAACCATTTTGTTAAATGTTAAAAAATCCAATAGTTTGAAGAAAACCTCTAAATGTAACAATAAAAACAAGAACTCAAAAAAAGTCCAATAACCGTTTAACAACAACAACAACAGCCGCAGCTTACAAATCCAGGGGAGCCTTATGCATCGGCCGCCGCTGCGCCGCCGCAGCCGCCGCTTACAAATCCAGGGGAGCCTTATGCATCGGCCGCCGCTGCGCCGCCGCAGCCGCCGCTTACAAATCCAGGGGAGCCTCATGCATCGGCCGCGGCATTATATCAAAACACCTTTTTTTTTTTTTTTGGTTCCCCTCCACGGGAAGGGCAGGAGGACATAAAAAATGCTCTGACGCATACTCCGCGCGCGCGATCGAAGTTATGTGGGACTCGTCCCGACGCCTACCAGAACCATACCCACTAAAAAACCCCCTGTCGGCTCGTGCATTTTTGCCACTCAGCCTTCATCTGAGCGACGGCCAATTGGAGAAAGAGGCCGCGCCAGCGGGGCCCTTAAGGGGTCACCCGCTGAGATTTACATAGCACTGAAGGTGCTCAAAAATTAAAAGTAGATAAAAACATTAAAAATGAAAAGTAAATAAAAACATTAAAAATGAAAAGTAAAATTGCATTAATTCGGATTTACGTTAGAATTAGAATTTACGTTAGAATTAGGATTTGCGGCCTGAAGGGCCTCGAGAGCTAAAGTTAACTGCGAAGGTTCGCCCGTGTGCGCGTTTCTCGGCCTAGCGACTTTGAATTTCGAATCTAACACAGGAGCAGTATATGAGACTGAATCTCGAACAAGATGATTGGAATGGGATTCGGCGCGTTTGAAGAACGATTCTGAGAGTGTTTTGAGGTGCTGTTGCACTGTAGGTAGTTCAAGATCTCTGTGCAGGTCCGCGTTGCGCACATACCAAGGTGCGTCTGTGGCCCTGCGGCAGAAGAGATTTTGAACCACCTGCAGCTTATACAGGACGGAGGGATTGGCGTGGGCAAAGACTGGCGAAGCATATGACATGACGGGTCTAACGCAGACCTTATATAGCGTACGTTTATTTCTAAAAAACATTTTACTTTTTCTACCTATCATACTATTTAAGCGGCTTAAGTAGAAACGCGCGAGTTTCGTTACTCTATCGACGTGTGGCTTGAAAGAAAGCGTCTGATCTAAGGTGACGCCTAAGTATTTGATACTGCGCTTCCAGGGGATGGGAATACCTAACATTCCAATGTGGGGATCGTTGCGGCGATTACGACGTTTGTGGTCGAATAGAATGGCAGAACTCTTTTCTGGGTTGACATCGATACGCCATTTTTGAAACCAAACACCGAGGGCGTTTACGGCCTTTTGGAGTCTGGTGATGTTATACGGGATCCTTTTACCTTTAGTGTAAAGGGCGGTATCGTCTGCAAAGAGGGCGAGTTCGACGCCTTTCGACGGGATGGGCATGTCATTAGTGTACACGGTGTACAGCAGAGGAGCGAGGACTGAGCCTTGCGGGACTCCAGCCTTTATGGGACGAGGCGCGGAGAGCGTGCCTTCATGTTTGAATCGAAACGTACGGTCTTTAAGAAACGACGCGATTAATCTGACTAGGCGAACCGGTAAGCCTATTTTATAGAGTTTAAAAACGAGACCGCTGTGCCAGACTTTGTCGAAAGCCTTGGCTACGTCAAAGAGAACCGCGATTGATTTTTTACGATGCGGATAGAATCCTTCGAGAATGTACTCGACGATTCGATGGACTTGCTGAGGGCAGGAGTGCTTAGCGCGAAAGCCGAACTGGTGGGGAATAATGAGAGGGTCGCCATCCGTTGGAAACAGATGGTTCCGCATTCGAGAGAGTATGACTCTTTCGAGAAGTTTAGACATTGCCTTGAGGAGGCTGATGGGTCTGTGATTAGCCGGGATGTTCAGAGGTTTACCCGGCTTGGGAATGCCTATGACTGTCGCTTCTTTCCAGGCTTTTGGAAAGTAGCTATGGTCGAAGCAGGCATTGAAGATGATAGCTAACAAGGTAAGCACCTGCTGTGGCAGGTGCTTAAGTGCGTGGTTGGAAATTCCATCCGCACCCGGAGCCTTTTTGGACTTTTGCTTTCTAATGAGAAGCAAGATTTCATCATTAGAGACTGTGACGGGGTCGTCGGTGATAGGGAGAGATTCTCTGCCGAGAACTTCGTCCTCCACCACCTGGATGTGGGAGGGATCCGCGGTTTGCGTGCTGGGCGAACATTGTGCCGCTATGCTGTCGGCGAAGCATTCGGCTTTCTCTTCGACTTCGAAGGCAATGGTGCCGTCGGGACGAGTGAGAGGAGGAACGTGAGAGGCGGTGTCTACGCGTAAAGCTCGGGCCATTCGATAATACGCTTGGTGGGACGGGGAGATATTCTCCATGAGATCGTTAAACTGAGTGTCACGGAGTTCCGCGAGGCGAGACCTAACTTTACGTTGAAGCTGATTCGCAGCTCTTCTATATGCGGGCGTGGGATATTTCTTGGCTCTCCGGAGAGCCGCGTTCTTAGCTTTAATGAGATTGCCAACGGCTAAGGGAAGCGCGGGTTTGCCTTGCTTAGCAATGATTACGTTGTCGCTGATGGGTGAGTTGATAGCATCAGTGAGAGTATCGACTACTGAATCTATTTTAATCGGGCTGTCTAATTGGTCGGGCGAAATCGCGAGCGGAGAGTTTGGTGCCTCTAAGGCTGAAACTAACGTATTTTTAAAGCCTTTCCAGTTGGTAAAGGTCTTAGGAGATGTGACGTTATCGTTAGGCGCGCCTAGCACGAGGGAGACGGGGCGATGGTCGGAGCCTAGGTCATCGAGCGGTTCGATGGACCTGAGATCAAGATTGATTCGCTTGATAATTGCAAAGTCGAGGATGTCAGGAGAGTAGGTCGGGTTGTTGGGATAGTGAGTGGGAGTGATGGGGGATATGACGTCTAAGTCAAGGGAGTTAGTGATTTCGAGGAGAGCGATACCGCTGGTGTTGGTCGATAGGCACGTCCAGTCAGTATGTTTGGAGTTAAAGTCTCCGAACATAATGACTGAATGGCCGAGGGCGAGAATGGCCTCAAAGTCGCTGCGGATTGGTCTGGTACCACTAGGTATGTAGATTGAAGCTATGATGATGGTCGGATGACCAGTCATAGCCAATCTACACACAGTGGCTTCCATGTTGAGGAGAGGAGGGGGGCGCTATCGCTACTATGCAGGTGTCATGTTAATTTGACCAAGCAGTAGTACGTTTGTAAAGAAACAAATGTTTAACTTGTAATAAAAAAAAAATATTACAGGTACAAACAAGTTGGCGTATTTAAAAGTTTTGAATCAAATTATTTACACTGATTGTTATGCACACTTATAACTACTTACTTACAAAATTAATTATTAGAAGTCCAATTTTGGCGGCTAGTTAAAAGTTGTTCAAAATGTCCACCACTTTGCTGCAAGCACAGGTCTCGCGCGCTTTCTTTGGTGTCTTTTTAGTTTGTTTAGCACTGAAGTGTCTGTTTTCACTATCTCAAAAGCACTCACAATGGCCTCGCGTAATTCACTAACGTTTCTGGCACTATGCCCACTGTCATAAACAATTGTTTTGACTCTACCCCACACAAAATAGTCTAGTGGAGTTAAATCCGGCGACCTGGCAGGCCACTGCACAGGTCCACCACGTCCGATCCAGTTTTCCCCGTATTCCGCGTCGAGGTACCTACGAACAGTCCACTGGAAGTGCGCTGGAGCTACGTCGTGCTGAAACATCAGGTCTCGTAACAGATACAGAGGCACGTCGTCAAGTAACTGACTCAATGTTTCTCTGAGGAAACTTAAGTACGTTTCTCCATTTAAACGTTCTAAGAATACGGGACCGACTATGTATGGTCCCAGAATACCTGCCCATACATTTAGAGAAAACCTATGTTGGTAGGAATTCTCTACTGATGCGTAGGTGTTAACATGACTCCATATGTGCCTGTTATGTTGATTGAACATACCGGCGCGCGTAAACGTGCACTCATCAGTAAAAAGAATGTTCTTATGTTCATTCGCTAAATACCACTCGTAGAATGCAACATGCGGAGCCAGATCCTGAGAGTTCAATTCTTGACAGCGACGAAAGTGGTAAAGGGTGCTGTCCGTCGTCTTGTAAAACTTGTAAAACTCTCCAAACGTAGGCGTGACTACAGCCGATAATTTTCGCTGCTTCACGTGTACTGGATTCTGGGTTCTCATGGAAATACTCCAATATCCTTTCTTGAATCCGTACGTCAAAAGAGTCGTCGCCTCTGTCCATTCCGGTAGGAGGAAAAAAAGTTCCACTGTCTCTAAGCCTTTGAGTGGCCGCTAACATTGTCTCGTTGGAGACGGAAACACCGAATTGCTCACGAAATTGTCGCACTGCCAAACTCACGTTATCGTTACATCGCGCGAGCGTTCTCACCATTTCAGTGTATTGCACACTTGTGTACCGAAAATTAAATACTGTAAACGCGCGTCGATCGGGACAGAAAGGACGATACCTTCCAAGACGAAGTTCGCGCGGAGACTGACCGGCGCCTTTTTTTTTTTTTTTGCTGCCGAGGCACCCTCGCGGGAGGGAGGTGGAAGATGCGTCATGCATACCGCCCGCAGGTAAAGTCCTCTGCGGGGGGTTATGTGGGACTCACCAGAATGGCACCTACCCACTAAAAACCACCTGTTGGCTGTAGTTATTACCGTTAGCCTTCATCGGAAGCGACACCCGTCGGGAAGTTGGGCGCGCTGGCGGAGACCCGCTAGCGGGTCTTCCGCCTGTAGTGAAAGTTGCACTGAAGGTGCTCAAAGGGACATGAGTTGGTGGCCGTTCTGGGCAGCCTCCGGTGAAGCCGGGGCTGGGCAGAGGTCGGCCGAAGCATGATTTAGGGATCAATTCATTTAAATGAACCTATAATGAATTGAGAAGGGAACTATGCTCCGCCAGAGCTAGCAAACGCTCTGTCGGAGTACGTGAAGCCCTAAGTTTACGGGCTAAGACTGCGATTTCACTAACATCGATATTTTTCATAGCGTCGCAGACGATACGCATATCGTCTGCTACGGAGGATTGAGGAGTGGGTTTGTATGGGCGAGGAGCCGGGATGGGATTCGATGCGGGGCGCTGCCTCCAGTTTTCTGGGGCAGGCCTGGACTGTGTAGGCTTTGCAGCCGGAGGAACCCGGCTACGCAGCGGCGGAAAGTTTTCTTGAGAAAGGCGCGGGGCCTGTTTGGGTGCCACCCTCTTGGAATTGGAGCGCATACAACGGGGTGCACGAGGGCAGCCCCTGTAATTTGCGGTGTGGCCGGACTGGCCACAAAGCACGCAATCGGGAGGAGAGGGAGTTTCAGGAGTGCGATTGCACTCCTTAGTGAAGTGAGGGACCAGGCACTTGACGCACCTGGGCGGTGCGCGGCAGTTGGCCGCCGCGTGCCCGTACAACTGGCACCGATGGCACTGGCCGGGATGACCGCGGCGATGAGGCGCCTCGATCGAGATCCCAGAGAGGCCGCATATAGTGCTAACCCCTTTGAGGATCTCCCTGGACTTGGGGACGTTGGAGAGAACCACCAAAGCGAGAGGGTGTTGCCTCCCGTACTTGCTGTGCATTTTATGCACCGCGAGTGCCGGGAAGCCTTGGGACTGCAGATCCTCCAGGATAGCCTCGTTCGATAATTCGAACGGGACTCCCCTGAGTACCGCTCTGATCTTACGCTCTTCTGACAGAGCATAAGTGTGATAAGCATATTGCTTATCGGTGAGGAGCTTTGTTAAAGCACGAAAGTCGTCTATCGACGAGACTAAGATTTTAATAGATTCACCCGAGTTGGCCGCTCGGGTGTAATGGATCTTGTGCTCATTGCACAATGTCGAGACCTCAGTCCATTTACCCTTTTCCCGAAGGAAGACGGGTGGTGGGACCTTGGCCTTGACAGAAGTTGGGGCCGGAGCGGGTGTTGAAGACACCGGGGCAGCTGGCGTTGAAGACGCCGCAGGGGGTGTAGGGACGGGCGTTGAGGGCGCCGGGTCTTGTTTCGAGCGCTTCTTAGAGCGCTTCTTAACAAGGGTGAAAGAGGGAGGCTCAGGGCCAGTTGGGGTGGCGTCCGAGGATGACTCGGTCGCGGGTGCGCGCTTGCGTCGCGGAGGAGTGTCTACTTCGCACTCCATGTCACTGGAGGAAGGGGATGTGGGAGGGCCTGAGACCTGAGGGGTCTGGGGAACTGGGGTGGCCTGAGGGGCCATTGTGGACATTAACGTCATGAGATGAGGGATAAGAGAATCTAAGAAACGGTACTTATCAGCATTTATAGACATGCCTTCAGTACTTTCAAGTAACTTTTTCCTAAACTCGTTAAAGCTTAGGGAAGCCATTGCGGAGGGGTTGGGGAGGGACAACAATATATAAATATATATACTATGAACCTATCAACGATGACTAACTTCCTAAAACCGCCCTACACGCAGTAGGGCGGTTGAGGACGACGCGGATAACTTACTCGAACACGAAGACTCGAGGCACCTGGAACGACGAATTCCCGTCGACGAAGCTCACGTTCCACGAAGTACGGTTAACAAACCCACTGTCCGCCGTGAAAACGGCGTTAGAAACTTATTAGATGTACGGTTAAAACCCACTTTCCGCCGTGAAAATGGCGTTAGAAACTTATTACGGTATAAGCTATGAAATTATTTATTACGGCAACAAGCAGTGAAATTTGGGTGCTCGATTAGCGCGGGGGCTAAGGGAGCGAGAAGGCGTCTGCGATCGACGTGCGCTCGAGAACGCACGCAGACCGAGACTGTGACCGGCGCCGGCGGCGCCTCGCTCTCGGAGGTGCGAACACAGGCGATCGGCGTGGGGTGCGCGGACGCGGGCGGCTAGTTCTTCAACTTTATAATAATAAGGTTTATTTTTAGCATGGCGGTCGGTAATCACTCGGCGAGTGCCGGATTGTTTTGTCGGTCGGTGTCGTTCGTTCGATGCTAACTAGTTATGGGCGGCCGGGCGCTAGCAAGAAACGTAGTATAAATAGTTTAGACATGGGCCAATAAATATGGAAAAATATAACCTATATTAAAACATGGTGCGATCGATTCGCAATACGATTCTGAGCAAACTACTTTCTGGTTTTGGGTTAATTCATTTACACGTTGTATAAGTGTTTTCTTGGGCATCACCAGCCTATAATATTGTAAATAGGTATAAAAAAAATTTATATTCAAAAAGAATTGGACATTTGTCTTCTATCTCGCCTGATGGAAAGTGACGATGAAGACGAAGGTGTTACACGTCTATCCACGAGATACCTATTCACTCGACGCTTGAAAGAACTAGGACTATTGTTTTCTGGAAAAACAGACGCAGGCAGTTCATTCCACACCTTAGCGACCCGTATACGTAGCTATAATAAATTTTATCATTACGCCCATATAATTTATGGTATGGTTGACACGTTGTGGCGTTACAACTCTGTACCGTTTTGTATGGAGCGTTTTTCGACGACTCGCAGCAGCTCCTCAAACATATCGTTGTATCTATAATATCGGTATCTGTAAAACTTTCGATTGTAAACTAACTTATATTTCTGCTATATTTCTTTACAATTGATATACGATTTTCACATGTAATTAAAATTAATAAGTGAATTGCGAATTATGAAGAACATCTGTCTAAACTAATTGCAATAATTTTCAGCCGCATAAATTAAATCTGTCAGATCTAAGTTTGAGTTGATACAATGTACATTAGCCTCTATGAGAAATAATTGCAATGTGCTGTCATCTAATATTGTGTTGCCTTGTAACGATATTCTATTTATAAATTAAAAAAACTTAGTAATAATAAATGCCCAGACAAACATACCAACTTTATTGCCCCAACGTAAACAGAACTTGTGTTATTGATCACCCTACAGAGAATTGGGGGGACCACAAAACACAACACTACATCGCGATCCACCCGACACAACTTAAGTGGTAGCAATTGCTTTGTTAAGGTCTCGTCTGGAGCGGCAATACAGCTCTTTTTATTTTGACCGCCATAATAAGCAAGTCTTCGTGGTTTTGTTCCGTTGCGTTCTGCAATCCAGCAATGCATCATTTATCAATATTTCGAGAACACCAAGACTTATGATGTCTATGGGCGCAGTGGCCAATTACCATCAGGTGGATATGAAATTATGAAAAAAAAAACAAAGATTTAAAATAAACTTGCTGCAAATATTAAAACATTCGCGTTTACACTGAGCGTAACGAATGGGTTTAAATAAAACAGTTTTTATACCCGATAATAGAGTTGCTTAAATTCATTGTTTTAAAATTGAATTAGCAATGACAAAAATGAAATGAAGCGTAATTTTTTTGTATATTTTTTATTTCTATTAATCAAAATAATCACCCATGCAATCAATGCATCTTTGCCAACGCATTGGTAGCTTATTGATTGCCTTTCTTGAAGAAATCAGCTGGACGGGAGGCAACAAATTCTTCAAAGGCATTTTGTACTGCCCCTCGGGTATTGAATTTTTTTCCCGCCAAGAAGTTATCCAAATTCTGGAAAAAGTAGAAGTCTGTAGGCGCAAGGTCTGGTGAGTACGGCGGATGACGGAGAACTTCCAACCCCAACTCTTGTAGCTTGGAGACCGTCTGCTGTGCAGTATGAGGTCGCGCGTTGTCGTGCAGGAGCAGTGGAGCCGAAAGCCAAAATTGACCAAAGCTGGTTGGAGACGTGCGAGCTTCTCCATCATTGTGTTTAGTTCTTCACAGTACACATCTGCAGTAATGCTTGTCCCGTTTGGCAAGAAGCTGTGATGAATTACACCCGCGTTAGACCACCAAACAGTGACCATCACTTTTCTAGGGGTAAGTTTTCGTTTAGGGCATTGTTTGGGTGCTGAACCAGGGTCCAACCAACTTGCTGAGCGCTTACGATTGTCAAACAGGATCCATTTCTCGTCACAAGTAACAATGCGGTTCAGAATTCCTTCATTTGTATGCCTGCTGAGCAGTGCAAGGCACGTCTCCACGCGTACTTCGCGCTGGCGGTCATTGAGTTTGTGGGGTACCCATTTGTCAAGCTTTTTTACCTTGCCAATTTGACGCAAATGGAACAATATTGTTTTGATGCTAACGTCGAAAGCTGCTGCTAATTCAGCCGTGGATTGAGTTTCATCAGCTTCCACAATTGCCTTTAATTCGTCATTGTCGACCAGAGTTTTCGGACGACCACGGGGTTCATTTTTCAGGTCAAAATTTCCAGAACGGAAGCGGGTAAACCAATAACGGGTGGTGCGTTCGTTTGTAGTGTTCGCTCCGTAAACGTCGTTGATGTTGCGTGCCGCTTGTGCCGCTTTGCTGCCACGACGGTACTCATACTCCATAATTACTCGAATTTTTAACTTATCCATGATGACGAAAAATGTTCGAATGCGTTGAAAACAAATCACTAACTATTAAACAAATGACGATTTTAGAAATAGAATTCCATGTTTGTCAAATAAAATTAATTTGAAATTAGAATTATCAGTCAAAAAAAAAAAATATTTTCATTTGAAATGGCCAGTACGGCAAAACGGCAGTTTCATAGGTGTTCGATCTTTCTGAATAGAGGGTAGTTCATATCTTCCACAAACTATATAACGAGCCGCGCCGCTTGTCAGTGAGTCAGTGATGGATCCGCTAAGCGTTATTAACGCGTTCACCAAGGCACTTGCTTCGGTAGGCGTCTACATCCCGAATGACATCATAACGCAGGCCTTGCAGGCATCAATCGCGTCCCCGGCCCCTCAGGCCTCAATCTCGGCCCCTCAGGCCTCAACCCCGGCCCCTCAGGCCTCCAACGTCGAGACCCCTCAGGTCCTAAGCTCTCCCGCCTCGTCCGAGATGGACTGCGAATCGGTCGCATCCTCTCACGCGTCGCGTCGTAAGCGTACCGCTCCCGGGAGCGACTCCGAACCCGCGTCTGATACGTCGTCAGATGCCGTCACTTTGACCGGCTCTCCTGAGCCCGCGTTTCAACTCGTCGCCAAGCGCTCCAAGAAGCGCTCTAAGAAAGCTTCGGTATCTTCAATACCCGAGCCCTCCCCGGTGTCTTCAACACCAGCCCCTGCGCCGTTAAAATCGCTCGTAGTAACCGCGTCTCCGTCGGTCACATCGAAGCCAGTGACGCGCTGCGCTCCCGTCCCGCCGAAGCCTCAGCTCCCTCCGCCCGTCTTCCTGCGTGAAAAAGCGCGCTGGACCGCGGTTTCAAACTTGTGCAAAGAGCACAAAATTAATTACCTAAAAGCAACCAATGCAGGCGACACAATTAAAATCCAGGTCGCGACCGTCGACGACTTCCGCGCGTTCACTCGGTTACTTTCTTTAAAACAAATAGCTTATCACACCTACGCCCTCCCGGAGGAGCGTAAGATCCGCGCAGTACTACGGGGCGTCCCGTTCGAACTCAGCAACGATGATATTCTCGATGACCTTAAGTCTCAGGGTTTCCCGGTCACAGCAGTGCACAAGATGCACTCCAACCGCGGTAGGCGTTTTCCGTTAGCGCTAGTAATACTGTCCAATACTCCCAACTCGAAGGAGATTTTCAAAGAGGCTCGCACAATCTGCGGACTCTCGAACATCTCCGTCGAGCGTCCCAACCCCCGTGGTCACCCTGGGCAGTGCCACCGCTGCCAGCTATATGGCCACGCAGCGGCCAACTGTTCAGCTCCCCCCAGGTGCGTTAAGTGCCTGGATCCCCACTTCACTAAGGAGTGCACTCGCACTCCCGAATCCACTTCCCCCCCTGCCTGTGTGCTGTGCGGCCAGTCCGGCCACACAGCAAACTACAGGGGTTGCCCGCGCGCTCCGCGCTCCACCGTCAAGAGGGTCGCGCCTAAACCGGCGCCGCCGCTCACCTCCGCTAACTTCCCGCCGCTGCGCAACCGGGGTCCCCCGGAAGCAAAGCCCGTTCAGCCGACGCCTACTCCGGCTCTGTCTTGGAGGCAGCGTCCGGCCGTCCCGCCTGCACCTTCCCGACCCATCCCAGCTCCCGTAGCTCCAGTAGGGCCGCGTCCCGCGTTGTCATCTTCCCCTCAGTCGTCGTTGGCTGAGGACATGAAGACCGTGTTCGACGTCATCCAAAACGTCGACATTAACGAAATTTCCGTACTCGCACGCAAACTGCGAGCCGCCCGCTCTCCTCAAGAGCGTTTATTCGCGTTAGCGGAGCATCACTCGCTCCTAAGTTCGTTGTAAATTCTTTTATTTTTGTATAAATTCGTAAATAAATTAATTTAATGTCTAGACCCGCGAATCCCGCGTCCAGTCGTATTAAACCTAAGGGCTTATCCCTAGTATCTTTTAACGCTCGTAGCCTTAATACCAACCTTCCCGAGATTAAACTGTTCCTTCAGAACAAAGAACCTGACTTATTCCTTCTCCAGGAGACATGGCTTACTCCAAACCGCTCCAGGGGATTCGCTATACCTAAGTACGCGTTTACTCGTAACGATAGGCCCAACTCCGACGGTTACGGCGGCACCGCTATATATTACAAAAGAGGCTTCCATTGCTGTCCTCTCCCTACCCCTCCTCTCCTCAACATGGAGGCCACTGTGTGTAGATTGGCTATGACTGGTCATCCGACCATCATCATAGCTTCAGTCTACATACCTAGTGGTACCAGACCAATCCGCAGCGACTTTGAGGCCATTCTCGCCCTCGGCCATTCAGTCATTATGTTCGGAGACTTTAACTCCAAACATACTGACTGGACGTGCCTATCGACTAACACCAGCGGTATCGCTCTCCTCGACATCACTAACTCCCTTGACCTAGATGTCATATCCCCCGTCACTCCCACTCACTATCCCAACAACCCGTCCTACTCTCCTGACATCCTCGACTTTGCAATCATCAAGCGAATCAATCTTGACCTAAGGTCTATCGAACCGCTCGATGACCTAGGCTCCGACCATCGCCCCGTTTCCCTCGTGCTAGGACCGCCGAACGATAACGTCTCATCTCCTAAGACCTTTACCAATTGGAAAGGTTTTAAAAATACGTTAGTTTCAGCCTTAGAGGCTCCGAACTCTCCACTCGCGATCTCTCCCGAGCAATTAGATAGCCCGGATAAAATCGATTCATTAGTAAATTCTCTCACTGATGCTATCAACTCAGCCATCAGTGACAACGAAAAGATTGCTAAGCAAGGCAAACCCACGCTTCCCTTAGCCGTTAGCAATCTTATTAAAGCTAAAAACGCGGCTCTCCGGAGAGCCAAGAAATATCCCACGCCCGCCTATAGAACAGCTGCGAATCAGCTTCAACGTAAAGTTAGGTCTTGCCTCGCGGAACTCCGAGACGCTCAGATGAACGATCTCATGGCGAATATCTCTCCGTCCCACCAAGCGTACTATAGCATGGCCCGAGCCTTACGCGTAGACACCGTCTCTCACGTTCCTCCTCTCACTCGTCCCGATGGCACTACTGCCTTCGAAGTCGAAGAGAAAGCGGAATGCTTCGCCGACAGCATTGCCGCTCAATGCTCGCCCAGCACGCAACCCGCGAATCCCACTCACATCAAAGCGGTGGAGGATGAAGTCCTTCGCAGAGACTCTCTCCCCATCACCGCCGACCCTGTCACAGTCTCTAATGACGAAATCTTGCTTCTCATTAGAAATCAAAAGTCCAAAAAGGCTCCGGGTGCGGATGGAATTTCCAACCACGCACTTAAGCACCTACCGCAACAGATGCTTACCTTGTTAGCTATCATTTTCAATGCCTGCTTCGACCATAGCTACTTTCCTAAAGCTTGGAAAGAAGCGACAGTCATAGGCATTCCCAAGCCGGGCAAACCTCTGAACGTCCCGGCTAATCACAGACCCATCAGCCTCCTCAAGGCAATGTCTAAACTTCTCGAGAGAGTCATACTTTCTCGAATGCGGAACCATCTGTTTCCAACGGATGGCGATCCTCTCATTATTCCCCATCAGTTCGGCTTTCGCGCTAAACACTCCTGCCCTCAGCAAGTCCACCGAATCGTCGAGTATATACTTGACGGTTTCTATCCGCGTCGTTATAAAACAGTCGCGGTTTTCTTTGACGTAGCCAAGGCTTTCGATAAAGTCTGGCACAGCGGTCTCGTTTATAAACTCTACAAGATAGGCTTACCGGATCGCCTAGTCAGGATAATAGCGTCGTTTCTCAAAGACCGTACGTTTCGATTTAAACACGAAGGCACGCTTTCAGCACCTCGTCCCATAAAGGCTGGAGTCCCTCAAGGCTCAGTCCTCGCCCCTCTGCTGTACACCGTGTACACCAACGACATTCCCATCCCGCCGAAAGGCGTCGAACTCGCCCTCTTCGCTGACGACACCGCACTCTATACCAAAGGCCACGGTATTCGGCGCCTTGTAACCAGACTCCAAAAGGCCGTAAACGCCCTTGGTGCATGGTTTCAAGAATAGCGCATCGATGTGAACCCTGAAAAGAGTTCTGCGATGCGCTTCGACCACAAACGCCGTCGTCCCGATGGCGATCCCCACGTTCGAATGTTAGGCATTCCCATCCCCTGGAAGCGCAGTACTAAATACTTAGGCGTCACATTAGATCCGACGCTTTCTTTCAAGCCACACGTTGAAAGAGTTTCGAAACTCGCTCGTCACTATTCAGTCCGCCTAAATAGCATGTTAGGTAGAAAAAGTAAAATGTCCTTCAGAAACAAACGTACACTTTACAAGGTCTGCGTTAGACCCGTCATGACGTATGCCTCGCCAATCTTTGCCCACGCCAAACCCTCCCTCCTGCACAAACTGCAGGTAGTTCAAAACCTCTTTTGCCGCCGGGCCACAGGCGCACCGTGGTACGTGCGTAACGCGGACTTGCATAGAGATCTTGAACTGCCTACAGTACAACAATATCTCAAAACACTCTCTGAAGCGTTCTTCAAACGCTCCGAAACCCATCCCAATCCTCTAGTTCGTGATTCTGTCTCATATGCTACTCCTGTGTTAGACTCGAAGTTCAAAGTCGCTAGGCCTAGAAATGCGCAAACGTACTCATCCACCAGACTGTCACGCGATCTCGAGGCCCTTCTGGCCGCAAATTCTAATTCTAACGTAAATTCTAATTCTAACGTAAATCCTAATTCTAACGTAAATCCGAATTAATGCAAATTAAATTTTTCAATTTTTAATGTTTTCATTATTTACTTTTCATTTTTAATGTTTTTATTTTACTTTTAATTTTTGAGCACCTTCAGTGCTATGTAATCCCAGCGGGTGACCCCTTCTGGGCCCCGCTAGCGCGGCCTCTTTCTCCAATTGGCCGTCGCTCAGATGAAGGCTGAGTGGCAAAAATGCACGAGCCGACAGGGGGTTTTTAGTGGGTATGGTCCTGGTAGGCGTCGGGACGAGTCCCACATAACTTTGGAATCGCGCCAGAGTATGCGTCAGGGCATTTTTATCCTCCTGCCCTTCCCGCGGAGGGGAACAAAAAAAAAAAAAAAAAAAAATGTCAGTGAGTCAAAACAGTCTCGGTCTGCGTGCGTTCTCGAGCGCACGTCGATCGCAGACGCCTTCCCGCTCTTTTAGCCCCCGCGCTAATTGAGCACCCAAATTTCATAGTTGTTTACCGTATTAAGTTTCTAACGCCGTTTTCACGGCGGACAGTGGCTCGTTAACCGTACTTCTAATAAGTTTCTAACGCCGTTTTCACGGCGAATAGTGGCTTGTTAACCGTACTTCGTGGAACGTGAGCTTCGTCGACGGGAATTCGTTGTTCCAGGACTTCAAGTGCCGTGTTCGAGTAAGTTATCCGCGTCGTTCTCAACCGCCCTACTGCGTGTAGGGTGGTTTTAGGAAGTTAGTCATCGTTGTTAGGTTCATATATTGTCCCTCCCCAACCCCTCCGCAATGGCTTCCCTAAGCTCTGATGAGATTAGGAAGAAGTTAGTCGATAGTACCGGTGCTGAAGGCATACATATAAATGCTGACAAGTTCCGTTTCTTAGATTTTCTCATCCCTCATTTCATGACGATAATGTCCACAATGGCCCCTCAGGCCACCCCAGTTCCCCAGACCCCTCAGGTCTTAGGCCCTCCCGCGTCCCCTTCCTCCAGTGACATGGAGTGCGAAGTAGACCCCCCTCTGCGCCGCAAGCGCGCACCCGCGACTGAGTCTTCCTCGGACGCCACCCCAACTGGCCCTGAGCCTCCCTCTTTCACCCTTGTTAAGAAGCGCTCTAAGAAGCGCTCGAAACAAGACCCGGCGTCCTCCACGCCCGTCCCTACACCCCCTGCGGCGTCCTCAACGCCAGCTGCCCCGGTGTCTTCAACACCCGCTCCGGCCCCGACTTCTGTCAAGGCCAAGGTCCCACCACCCGTTTTCCTTCGGGAAAAGGGTAAATGGACTGAGGTCTCGACATTGTGCAATGAGCACAAAATCCATTACATCCGAGCAGCCAACTCGGGTGAATCTATTAAAATCTTAGTCTCGTCGATAGACGATTTCCGAGCTTTGACTAAGCTCCTCACCGATAAGCAATATGCTTATCACACTTATGCTCTGTCAGAAGAGCGTAGGATCAGAGCGGTACTCAGGGGAATCCCGTTCGAATTATCGAACGAGGCCATCCTGGAGGATCTGCAGTCCCAAGGCTTCCCGGCACTCGCGGTGCATAAAATGCACAGCAAGTACGGGAGGCAACACCCTCTCGCTTTGGTGATTCTCGCCAACGTCCCCAAGTCCAGAGAGATCCTGAAAGGGGTTAGCTCTATTTGCGGCCTCTCTGGGATCTCAATCGAGGCGCCTCATCGCCGCGGTCATCCCGGCCAGTGCCATCGGTGCCAGTTGTACGGGCACGCGGCAGCCAACTGCCGCGCACCGCCCAGGTGCGTCAAGTGCCTGGTCCCGCACTTCACTAAGGAGTGCAATCGCACTCCTGAAACTCCCTCTCCTCCCGATTGCGTGCTTTGTGGCCAGTCCGGCCACACCGCAAACTACAGGGGCTGCCCTCGTGCACCCCGTTGTATGCGCTCCAATTTCAAAAGGGCGGCTCCCAAACAGGCCCCGCGCCTTTCTCAAGAAAACTTTCCGCCGCTGCGTAGCCGGGTTCCTCCGGCTGCAAAGCCTACTCAGCCCAAGCCTGCTCCAGAAAACTGGAGGCAGCGTCCCGCATCGAATCCCATCCCGGCTCCTCGCCCATACAAACCCACTCCTCAATCCTCCGTAGCAGACGATATGCGTATCGTCTGCGACGCTATTAAAAATGTCGATGTTAGTGAAATCGCAGTCTTAGCCCGTAAACTTAGGGCTTCACGTACTCCGACAGAGCGTTTGCTAGCTCTGGCGGAGCATAGTTCCCTTCTCAATTCATTGTAGGTTCATTTAAATGAATTGATCCCTAAATCATGCTTCGGCCGACCTCTGCCCAGCCCCGGCTTCACCGGAGGCTGCCCAGAACGGCCACCAACTCATGTCCCTTTGAGCACCTTCAGTGCAACTTTCACTACAGGCGGAAGACCCGCTAGCGGGTCTCCGCCAGCGCGCCCAACTTCCCGACGGGTGTCGCTTCCGATGAAGGCTAACGGTAATAACTACAGCCAACAGGTGGTTTTTAGTGGGTAGGTGCCATTCTGGTGAGTCCCACATAACCCCCCCGCAGAGGAATTTACCTGCGGGCGGGTATGCATGACGCATCTTCCACCTCCCTCCCGCGAGGGTGCCTCGGCAGCAAAAAAAAAAAAAAAATGTCAGTGAGTTCATTCTCGCTCCGATCGCCGCCCAGTGCGGACGTGCAAGACCCCGTTCTCCATTGTTTGGTCCCTTCCCGATATTCCGTGGCGCTCAGTCTACTGACGTCACAGTTTAGCGTGTTGGTTCCTTGCTACGGTTTTCAAGGTTTTCTACTCCCTCTGAGAGCTATCGAAGTGCGATTTTTCTTTGCGACTAAGCCCCTTAGTCTTCAAAGTGCTGTGCTAAGTTGTGTTGTGCTTGTGCTGAGTGCAGTGTTGTGCCCGGCGTAAGTAGTCTGGTTTCAGTACAAAGGATACTTAACGGTGACAACGAATTTGTACTGAACCAGTCCTTTTTATTTTTATTTTATTTCTCTTCTCTATTTTATTTATTTTTCTCCTATTTTCATATTTATTTTTATCATATCTGTGTGTTTTCGTGTGTATTTGTCCCTTCTGTCGGTAAAGGTTGACCCTAACGCGGTCAACTCTTTACCTGCGCACCCTTTTTTAGGTTTCTAGGTAGCGGCCTTCGGCGTACTATTGTTAGTTTTAAATTATTCTCCCCAGCCCCCCTACCGCTGGTAGGGAGGTTTGCCGCTAGGGTTCGCTAGGTTTTTATTTAGGAATCCTAGGCATTTGTTATATAAATAGGTGCTAGGTTTGCTAGGGAACCTAGGCATACATTATATATTTATATATTACATATTGTTATTCCAAGCCCTCCAATGGACCTTGTTAATATTCTTAGGTCATTCGCCCAGGCGCTCGCTGCGTCCGGCATCCCCATCCCAGATGACGTACTAACGCATGCCTTATAGGCAACTATCGCGTCCCCGGCCCCTCAGGCCTCAACCCCGGCCCCTCAGGCCCCTAACGTTCAGACCCCTCAGGTGTATAGCTCTCCCGCGTCTCCCGTTCCATCCGATATGGACTGCGCGTCGGTCTCATCCTCGCGCTCTTCTCGTAGGAAGCGTACCGCTCCCGGGAGCGATTCAGACTCCGCCGCGTCCGAAGCTTCGTCGGTCGCCGCCACCTTAACCGGCTCTCCTGAGCCCGCGTTTCAATTAGTTGCCAAACGCTCGAAGAAGCGTTCGAAAAAAGCCGCGGTGTCTTCAACACCCGAGCCAACCCCGGTGTCTTCTACACCCGCCCCCGCGCCCCTCATGTCACTCGAAGTGACCGCGTCTCCGTCGGTCCCGTCTAAGCCAGCGACGCGCTGCGCTCCCGTCCCATCGAAGCCTCAGCTCCCTCCGCCCGTCTTCCTCCGCGATAAAGCGCGCTGGACCGCGGTTTCTAACCTGTGCAAAGAGCACAAAATTAATTACTTAAAAGCCGCCAACGCTGGCGACACAATTAAAATTCAAGTCGCGACCGTCGACGACTTCCGCGCGTTCACCAGGTTACTTTCTTTAAGACAAATCGCGTATCACACCTACGCCCTCCCGGAGAAGCGTAAGATCCGCGCAGTACTACGGGGCGTCCCATTCGAGCTCGCGAACGAAGATATCCTCGAGGACCTTAAGTCCCAGGGTTTCCCGGTCACAGCGGTGCACAAGATGCACTCCAACCGCGGTAGGTGGTTTCCGTTAGCGCTAGTAATCCTGTCCAATACTCCCAACTCGAAGGAGATTTTCAGAGAGGCTCGCACAATCTGCGGACTCTCGAACATCTCCGCCGAGCGTCCCAACCCCCGCGGTCATCCTGGGCAGTGCCACCGCTGCCAGCTCTATGGCCACGCAGCGGCTAACTGCTCAGCTCCCCCCAGGTGCGTCAAGTGCCTGGATCCGCACATAACGAAGGAGTGCACTCGCACTCCCGAATCCACTTCCCCCCCTGCCTGTGTGCTGTGCGGTCAGTCCGGCCACACAGCTAACTACAGGGGTTGCCCGCGCGCTCCGCGCTCAACCGCTAAGAGGGCCGCGCCTAAACCGGCGCCGCCGCTCACTCCCGCTCACTTTCCGCCGCTGCGCAACCGGGGTCCCCCGGAAGCAAAGCCCGTTCAGCCGACGCCTACCCAGGCTCTGTCTTGGAGGCAGCGTCCGACCGTTCCACCTGCACC
Organism: Marasmarcha lunaedactyla; assembly: GCA_923062675.1. Lineage (NCBI taxonomy): Eukaryota > Metazoa > Arthropoda > Insecta > Lepidoptera > Pterophoridae > Marasmarcha > Marasmarcha lunaedactyla. The sequence goes on from CAKLPU010000002.1 coordinate 1,122,326, forward strand.
TTCCCAACCCATCCCAGCTCCCGTAGCTTCCGTAGGGCCGCGTCCTTCTCCGACATCCGCACCTCAGTCATCATTGGCTGAGGACATGAAGACCGTGTTCGACGTTATTCAAAACGTCGATATTAACGAAATTTCCGTGCTCGCACGCAAACTGCGAGCCGCCCGCTCTCCTCAAGAGCGCTTATTTGCTTTAGCCGAGCATCACTCGCTTCTAAGTTCCTTATAAATTTATTCTTTTTTTTTATTATTTTTTTTTATTTTTATATAAAATCGTAAATAAGTAAATTATAATGTCTAGACCCGCGAATCCCGCGTCCAGTCGTATTAAACCCAAGGGCTTATCCCTAGTATCTTTTAACGCTCGTAGCCTTAACACCAACCTTCCCGAGATTAAACTGTTCCTTCAGAACAAAGAACCTGACTTATTCCTTCTCCAGGAGACATGGCTGACTCCAAACCGCTCCAGGGGATTCGCTATACCTAAGTACGCGTTTATTCGTAACGATAGGCCCAACTCCGACGGTTTCGGCGGCACCGCTATATATTACAAAAGAGGCTTCCACTGCTGTCCTCTCCCTACCCCTCCTCTCCTCAACATGGAAGCCACTGTGTGTAGATTGGCTATGACTGGTCATCCGACCATCATCATAGCTTCAATCTACATACCTAGTGGTACCAGACCAATCCGCAGCGACTTTGAGGCCATTCTCGCCCTCGGCCATTCAGTCATTATGTTCGGAGACTTTAACTCCAAACATACTGACTGGACGTGCCTATCGACTAACACCAGCGGTATCGCTCTCCTCGACATCACTAACTCCCTTGACCTAGACGTCATATCCCCCATCACTCCCACTCACTATCCCAACAACCCGTCCTACTCTCCGGACATCCTCGACTTTGCAATTATCAAGCGAATCAATCTTGATCTAAGGTCTATCGAACCGCTCGATGACCTAGGCTCCGACCATCGCCCCGTTTCCCTCGTGCTAGGACCGCCGAACGAGAACGTCTCATCTCCTAAGACCTTTACCAACTGGAAAGGTTTTAAAAATACGTTAGTTTCAGCCTTAGAGGCTCCGAACTCTCCACTCGCGATCTCTCCCGAACAATTAGATAGCCCGGATAAAATCGATTCATTAGTAAATTCTCTCACTGATGCTATCAACTCAGCCATCAGTGACAACGAAAAGGTTGCTAAGCAAGGCAAACCCACGCTTCCCTTAGCCGTTAGCAATCTTATTAAAGCTAAGAACGCGGCTCTCCGGAGAGCCAGGAAATATCCCACGCCCGCCTATAGAACAGCTGCGAATCAGCTTCAACGTAAAGTTAGGTCTTGCCTCGCGGAACTCCGAGACGCTCAGATGAACGATCTCATGGCGAATATCTCTCCGTCCCACCAAGCGTACTATAGCATGGCCCGAGCCTTACGCGTAGACACCGCCTCTCACGTTCCTCCTCTCACTCGTCCCGATGGCACTACTGCCTTCGAAGTCGAAGAGAAAGCCGAATGCTTCGCTGACAGCATTGCCGCACAATGCTCGCCCAGCACGCAACCTGCTGATCCCTCACACATCCAGGCGGTGGAGGACGAAGTCCTTCGCAGAGACTCTCTCCCCATCACCGCCGACCCTGTCACAGTCTCTAATGACGAAATCTTGCTTCTCATTAGGAATCAAAAGTCCAAAAAGGCTCCGGGTGCGGATGGAATTTCCAACCACGCACTTAAGCACCTACCTCAACAGATGCTTACCTTGTTAGCTATCATTTTCAATGCCTGCTTCGACCATAGCTACTTTCCAAAAGCTTGGAAAGAAGCGACAGTCATAGGCATTCCCAAGCCGGGCAAACCTCTGAACGTCCCGGCTAATCACAGACCCATCAGCCTCCTCAAGGCAATGTCTAAACTTCTCGAGAGAGTCATACTCTCTCGAATGCGGAACCATCTGTTTCCAACGGATGGCGATCCTCTCATTATTCCCCATCAGTTCGGCTTTCGCGCTAAACACTCCTGCCCTCAGCAAGTCCACCGAATCGTCGAGTATATACTTGACGGTTTCTATCCGCGTCGTTATAAAACAGTCGCGGTTTTCTTTGACGTAGCCAAGGCTTTCGATAAAGTCTGGCACAGCGGTCTCGTTTATAAACTCTACAAGATAGGCTTACCGGATCGCCTAGTCAGGTTAATAGCGTCGTTTCTCAAAGACCGTACGTTTCGATTTAAACACGAAGGCACGCTTTCTGCACCTCGTCCCATAAAGGCTGGAGTCCCTCAAGGCTCAGTCCTCGCCCCTCTGCTGTACACCGTGTACACCAACGACATTCCCATCCCGCCGAAAGTCGTCGAACTCGCCCTCTTTGCTGACGACACCGCACTCTATACCAAAGGCCACAGTGTTCGGCACCTTTTAACCAGACTCCAAAAGGCCGTAAACGCCCTTGGTGTATGGTTTCAAAAATGGCGCATCGATGTGAACCCTGAAAAGAGTTCTGCGATGCGCTTCGACCACAAACGCCGTCGTCCCGATGGCGATCCCCACGTTCGAATGTTAGGCATTCCCATCCCCTGGAAGCGCAGTACTAAATACTTAGGCGTCACATTAGATCCGACGCTTTCTTTCAAGCCACACGTCGAAAGAGTTTCGAAACTCGCTCGTCACTATTTAGTCCGCCTAAATAGCATGTTAGGTAGAAAAAGTAAAATGTCCTTCAGAAACAAACGTACACTTTACAAGGTCTGCGTTAGACCCGTCATGACGTATGCCTCGCCAATCTTTGCCCACGCCAAACCCTCCTTCCTGCACAAACTGCAGGTAGTTCAAAACCTCTTTTGCCGCAAGGCCACAAACGCACCGTGGTACGTGCGTAACGCGGACTTGCATAGAGATCTTGAACTGCCTACAGTACAACAACATCTCAAAACACTCTCTGAAGCGTTCTTCAAACGCTCCGAAACCCACCCCAATCCTCTAGTTCGTGATTCAGTCTCATATACTACTCCTGTGTTAGATTCGAAGTTCAAAGTCGCTAGGCCTAGGAATGCGCAAGCGTACTCATCCACCAGACTGTCACGCGATCTCGAAGCCCTTCTGGCCGCAAATTCTAATTCTAACGTAAATTCTAATTCTAACGTAAATCCTAATTCTAACGTAAATGCGAATTAATTCAATTTTATTTTGCTATTTTTAACTTTTGTTTTAATTGTTGATTTTCATTTGAGCACCTTCAGTGCTATGTAATCCCAGCGGGTGACCCCTTCTGGGCCCCGCTAGCGCGGCCTCTTTCTCCAATTGGCCGTCGCTCAGATGAAGGCTGAGTGGCAAAAATGCACGAGCCGACAGGGGGTTTTTAGTGGGTATGGTCCTGGTAGGCGTCGGGACGAGTCCCACATAACTTTGGAATCGCGCCAGAGTATGCGTCAGGGCATTTTTATCCTCCTGCCCTTCCCGCGAAGGGGAACAAAAAAAAAAAAAAAAATGTCAGTGAGTTAGTCAGTATCTCAGTAAGACAGTAACTCAGTGGCGGTCAAGTCGCGGCGGACAGTACCAAGTTCGAGTCCGACTTGTATACAGTTGCCTGTGTGCCATTTTTACCATCAAGCGCGCGTGCAGGAACTGTGGAAATTAACTATATTTAAATTTATATTTGTGTTTTACTGAAGTGCAGTGCCGTCTTAATGTCATGTCCACAAACAGACATAATTAACCGGCGTTTAAGCAGTATTCAAGGTGAGTGGTTGATTTTGTTCTACCCAATTGTAGGGAAGGTCGACTACCTCTTCATCTCAGCACTTCACACACAACACATTTCTAAAACATACAGTCCACTAATTAACAAAACTTTCACTAATTAACAACGGCGACGTTCGAATTGCTAGAATCGCTTACTTCTAGTCTTCCGGCTATAACGTAGCCAAATACGCTTTTGATCGCGCTAGGTATGCTCGGAGAGAAAGTAATAGTCTCACCGGAGTAAATGTGTGGGAAAATGTCTCCCGCTAAAATAATATCTATTGGAGATTTTTTATAAAAGGTAGGATCGGCTAAAACTAAATTATTAAATTTATTTACAACCTTTTCCGGTATTTGAACCGTCGGTAAATCGGAAGTAATTTTTGGTAAAATAACAGCGTCGATTGTAAAATTAAATTTGTTATCATTAATCGACCTTAAACTGAACGATGTCATACCATAATTTTTAACGTGTTCACCACCTAAACCATAAATAGAATATGGACATTTTTTATGCTTCAGGCCCAATCGTTGTAAACAACTAATAGAAATGAAATTAGATTGCGCACCAGAATCTATAAGTACTCGGCAAGTTTGATAATCACCACACGCATCTAAAACGTAAACAACCGCTGTTCCCAATATAACTGCATAGTTGTAGTCATGTCGCGCAGGTAATGACGCATGGCAACTGTTGTGAGGCGACGACGACGCGGGAACCGGTTTCTCAGATTCGCCTAAATGCAATAGCGAATGATGCGGCTTTTGACAAATCATACATCTATAATTACTACGGCAGTTGTTTAGCGTATGGTTAGGCTTAAGACAATTATGGCATAATTCCAAGGTGTCAGCACGGCTGATCCTATTTTTTACTGTTAAGTTACGAAATTGTTCACAGCGAAATATAAAATGATCTTTACCGCATAGTAGACAAACGACTTGGTTTTTGTAGAAGAATAATTTAAAGTGTTTAGTTTTATCTTTTAAGTTTAAATTTATTTGTTTATTACCCGACACATTCTGTTTTTTACTTTGACTAAAACTAGTGATTTCTGTGCTATATGATAAAGCAGCGTGATCCAGTACTTTAATATGATTTTGAACAAAGTTAATCAACTCTCAAAATTATGTGCGGTTTGCACACCTTATTTATGGCCGCTGAAGTTTTAATAATTAGTGGACTGTATGTTTTTGAAATGTGTTGTGTGTGAAGTGCTGAGATGAAGAGGTAATCGACCTTCCCTACAATTGGGTAGAACAAAATCAACCACTCACCTTGAACACTGCTTAAACGCCAGTTAATTATACTTCGGCGTTACATCCTCAAGATTCACTATTTATAATTCACTTTGTAGTTCACTTCTCAATGTACCAGGCTTCGCACATTTTTTAGAGCTAGATTAGAAAGAGAAAAAAAATAAAAAGTAAAAATATTAAGGTACCTGTATCCCCTCTTACTCGCTGAACCTAGGAGCCCCAATTTGTTTCGGCGCCCGTCATTCGCTTTTCTGTGCTGGCATCGCACACATCGTACACTCGCTCGCTAACTTTTACAAGTGTGTAATTAAGGAAGTCAAAATAGTGCTTTGCTAACAAGTATGGGAAAAAGAAAACGTCACGATGCTGATAACAAAATCCGCAAAAAAATTAGGAAATTACAACAGAAGTTACGCTACTACTCGGGCTCGAGTTCATCTGGTAAGTGGTTCATTTACCTATTACATTTTTATTTTTTATCATTTCTTTTCCGCTCTCGCCTTATCTTACTAATGTATCAGGTACCTACTTAAAATAAACAATAACTAATGAAATCACTAGGAAACACAGGATCTTAGGCTAACTAGCTACTTCGTTATTGTTCAGTTTACACCACTAGGGAGTATTATAATAACTAGGAACAATCTTTTATATATTTCAATAAATGGAAAAGTGTGTTAAAATTAAAATTACAAATGTAATGACGTAATATTAACCGATAAAAAGAGTGTTTCATTGCAACAACTTTCTATGATTATCGTCTTACCTCCATCCTCATGAGGGTATATCCGTGATTACCGTCTATTGTTAATTGGATTCATAATATTAAATGTTTTATTGAAATGTGGGATGATTTAAAAAATAATTACAATATAAAAAATTTGCTTACCAGAAATTTTAATCAAGATCCTTTAGAAAACTTTTTTAGTAGCATCAGAAGCAATGGGCTCAGAAATGTTAATCCTGATTGCTATCAATTTATTAATGCTTATAAAACGTTGATTATAAATAATTTTAATTCGCCCCATTCTCCTGGTGCTAATTGTGAACAAGATCAAGATCAATGCATGCAATCATTTCGAAATTTAATGGATAAGAATCATGAAACTCGAGAAGATTTTGCATGTGAAATTGATTCTTTGATGAATATCATGACTGTGATTAGAAATAATGATTCAATCATCCATAAGGAATCAAAAAAATATGTAACAGGTTATGTAATAAAGAAATTAAAATCCAAAATTTTTAAAAGATGCAGCACCTGCAGTCATGATTTTTGTCGACCTGAAATTGATGTTGGTTCATTTAATTATGAAATTGATTATACCAAAAAATCTTTATTTCATCCAAGTGATTTGTTTATTAAATTAAGGAATGATATTTACTTTTTGATTACAGCATGTTTGCAGGAATTTCCGGAATCAAATTATCTCAAACGAAGAATAAGTTTTTTTATTGATTGTGCCTGTGATTTTAGTATAATAAAATGCAAGAAACATAAAGCTGATTTAATTGATTATATAAAAAAAGTATCAATGAATATTATAATATATAGTTGGTGCAGAGGGGTGAATCGAATATTAAGAGGTGCATTGTTAAAGTTCGATGAAAATGATAGAATTAAAAAAGCGGCATATGATTATTTTGTGAAGCGAAAAAAATAATAAAATGTTTAAACTATTACAAATGTCAGTTTTATTTCATTGCAGGATAATCGTAAAAGCTACCTTAAATTTTTGTATATCTATTTTACCATGGGTCAATAGATAACTTGCATTATTTAAGTTTCGATTTTAGTTGGTTTTTACTGTTACTTTGAATCAAAGGACGAAAATCTGGTTAAGTTAAACGAAACTCGATATTTAAATAATGCAAGTAATCGTTTGATCCATGATAAAATAGATATACAAAATTTAAGGTAGCTTTTACGATTATCCTGCAATAACCAATTAATTATATAAACTCCAAAAAAAATAATGAAATTGAAATGCTGCCACCTAGTGGTTCTGCACTGAACTAAAAGCCTGCCATCTATTAGACAGAGTGTGAATTAAAAAAATTAATGCCAAAAGCGAATTGAGTTGCCTATCTATGTCAAATAATAAGTGTATCGTCTATGGCGTGGGGTTTAGTTAGCAGCAGTGCTCAGGAGTAGTTTTGTTGTAATTTGTTTAAATAATGGCTAGCCAAAGGTCACCAAATCCGGTCTCAGCAAGATTAAGGACGAACAATAAAGGTGAGGTTCCGGATATACAGGATATGGTGAGATAAAACCAGAAAATTACATTCTAAGGCGAACCTGAAATGGCGGCAAGAAGTTGCGTTGTCGTTTCTATTTGTTACTGATGTTGTAATTATTATGAAAGCCGCGCAAATATATCAATATTTTTTAACAATATTGAATAAAACTCAATCCAACATGCAATGTAATGGAGTGTAAGACGTGGCACGTTGAAATACAAAACTTACAATCTACCACGTCATTGACATTTTTTTCAACGTAGCCTGAAATATTAGATATTTAAGGTCTTGTCAGATGTAAACAGAATCATATCATTGTAATTGTTCCCTTCTTTGTTAGATCACTTAAACTTGAATATACAGCTTCACAATTACTCAAGACTTAGGTTATGCGTAGCGACGCGTGTGTGGTTGGTGTGTTTGTCTGGGGATTTATTATATAATTATTATATGTGTGTAACTGAGTCTGCTATTCCTTTTTCTAACAAAAATGTAAGACAAAATGACCACCAAGTAAATGAGTTCGTTCCAGATGCAATGCTCAAGCCAGATTTTTTTGAAGCTGTCGTCGATGCATTGTGCGAGAACTGGAACAATATGCATCCTGCAGCTGCGCAGACGCAGATCCGCCACCGAGGGGGCCTGCCACTCGTAAGTTACAAGTTACCTGCCTCCAAGTACGCTTATTGTCACTTATTATCACTTACGACTGAGTGTGTAGTGGTAAGTAGCCCTGCCTCATACCCCGAAGGTCCCAGTTTCGAGTCCTGGCCGGGGCATTCGTTTGTGTGATGAACATAGATGTTTGTTCTCGGGTCATGGTTGTTTGTATTAATATATGTATGTCTATTCTGGGTGCCCCCCAGTTCGCTGTATGGCTATAGATAACACAAGCTCTGCTTACTTTGTGGCCATGCAGTTGGTGTGTTTGTCTGGGGATTAATTTTACTCATAGAATTACTTATTTTGTAGAAAAGAACTTGACAATTAATTGTTAATCGGTTCACACTAATAACTAAATATTATAAGGCAATGAGAACAGGCTCAGCCTGTGTCTGACAACTTATGAAAGAGATTAGGGCTGACTCCATACAGTTTACGCGATTTCGATAGCTTTAGCGGTTGTAGATGTTGAGGTCAGAGGAGCTGCGCAGGGGAAAGTAATACAAACAAACAACTTGATGCTGGAAAAGCCTTTGTTTTATTTTTTGTTGCACTTTACAATTATTACAGAGCATAGCGATTGACAATCAACAAAAAAGGAACAGGAAGAGTTGTCACCACAGATTGTTATTTTTTTAATGTTGCCACATAAACCCACAGTAAAAATTACTTATACATATTAACATCTCCCCTTAATTTTTACATTATTTTAATATTTAAAAACAGTCAACTTTACTTTAACTTTTAAACAATTTATTTTATCTAAATACACTGTTGTGGCATATATTAAGTATACATTGCTGGTTTACCATATCTAGAAACTGGACTTATTTTTCTTTTTAGCCTTTTTTCTACAAGCAGTTTTTCCTTGTTATTACTAAAGTTATCATCTGAATCAAAATCTTTCACAGCATTATCAGAACAAGTATCATTTACATCTACATAGTTTTCCACTTTAAATCCATTGTTTATGTCTGAAGTTTTATTTCTATCAAAATCTCTGTTCTTTTCATCATCAAGTTTTTCTAAGCAAATTAACTGAGTATTTTCTTCGACTACCTGTACATGTCGAGCATTAATTACCCTATTATTTAATAAAACTCTATAACCATTTTCATTATAACCTACTAACACTCCTAGTTGGGCTTTATCCTCCCACTTACTTTTTCTTAAAGCCTCTGGAACCCTGACATAAACTCTACTTCCATAGATCTTTAAATTTTCTACATTAGGTTTAATACCAAAAAATATTTCATAAGGAGTTTTATTCTCAACTGTATTAGCAATTGTTCTATTTTTTAAGTATGCTGCTGTTTTTATAACTTCAGGCCAATACCTTCTGTGAATTTTAGCTTCTCTCATCAGACATCTGCCTATGTCCATAGCAGACCTATTGTACCTTTCAGCTACTCCATTTAATTCATGGACATACGGTGGACACGGTAATAACTCTATTCCCTTTTGTCTAATGAAATTATAAATATCTCGATTAAGATATTCTTTGCTATTATCACACCGAAATTTCTTTACTTTTTTATTAAATTTATTCTCTACTAAATTGACAAACTCTATAAAACAACTTGCAGTGTCTGCTTTACTTTTAATGCAAAAAATTCTAGTACATTTACTATAATCATCAATAAATGTCAAAAAATATTTTTCTCCGCCATAGCCAGTTGTGCTGTGGGGCCCGTTTAAATCAGTATGTATCAACTCTAAAATTTCAGTAGTCTTGGTTCTATTATTTTTAAAAGGTACATTAGCCATTTTGCTTTCAATACAATTAGAACATTTCATTACTGTGCTTTCAATCTTATCTGGCAAACCATCTACTAATTTATTATATATTAACTTATTTAAATACTGAAAATTTACATGACCAAGTGCCCTATGCCATTTCTCTTTATCAGTTAATTTTACTGAATTTATGTACTTTTTAACATTATCAATTTTTAAAACAGAACTCTTAATATAATATAAATTATCTATTTTGTTAGCAACAACTATTAATTCTCTTGATTGAGTATAAATTTTTGCATATTCATTTCTTGCTACTATTGTGCATGTTTTGGTTATTTTTGAAAAACTTAACAAATTTTGCTTGATACCTTTTACAAAATAAACATTTTTAAAATCAATGTATTTCTCATTATAATAATTATTGAAAGAAAGTTTGACAGTTCCTATTTTGGTTGCTTCTAACACTTTACCATCTGGCAGTTTCACATCAATGGGAAACTTTAAATCTACATAATTATAGAAAAATGTGTCATTCTTTATAATGTGGTCTGTACACCCACTATCTAATAACCAACTTATTTCTTTACTATTATCATCATATTCACCTTTGTACCGGTCTCCTGTTACCTGGTTTGCTTCTGGAGTACATACTTGAGTTGTCCATGACTCTGCTGCAAGATCAGCTCCCTGAGTCCTTGATGGTTCACCTCTGGGATGATTATTTCTTCTGGCTCGCCCATGACCTTGGTAAAATCCACCTCTGTTGTAACCTCTATGATGTTCTTGCTGGCGTTGACTGGTTGGATATCTTCCTTGGTAACTATTTTGCTTAAGACTGTTTTTCTGAGCATGCCAACAGTCCTTCTTGACATGGCCGGGTTTTCCACAGTTAAAACATTTTGCTTGAGTTTTGGTAGTGAATGTGCTCATATCACTTTTCCTGTCTGTGTCACTTGCAGACATATTTTTCTCTTTTATTTTTGACTTTACATAATCTACTGTTCTTTGTTCTTCTGGAATAACATCAATAAAATCTCCAATATAGCTAAAACTTGGAGGTAAAGCTCTAAGCAAGTATCTCATCTTCTCAGATTCATCTATTTTGCCACCAGCCGATTTAAAATCGTTTGTTGTTTTCTCAAAATCAACAAAAAAATCTTCTATAGTACTGTAGTTGTTCAGTTTAATTTCTTCTATTTTTCCTCTACATATAATTTGCATAGCAGTTGATTGTGTTAAATACATTTTGTTGAACTTTTCCAACATTCCATAAGCTGTTGTACATTCAGCAATATATTCTAGTTGTTTGTCTGAAATTGTGCTCATAATTATAGTTCTTGCTTTTAAATCCATTTTCTTCCAATGCGTCTGTTGGTTTTCTTTAGAAGGCATTATAGAAAAGGCGGGCTCGTTGCATTCTTTGTATTCGAGTAAAGTTAATAACCTTAATTTCCAGCTTGAATAATTTACACCATCAAAAATGGGTATTGTTATATCTTCTATCCTTGCTTGTTTAGCCATTATGGCAATGATAGCGTATTTCAATAATTTGTTTTACCTGAATTACGGCGTACTAAACCACTTTCCACGTGGTGGCCGTTTCTTAATCACACTGTATTTTTACTTATTAACCACCTAACCACGGACTGGCTACCATGTTAGAGTGGTGGAACTTTTGGTGAAGTTAATAAGTAATCCAGATATAGCACACACATTTATTTCAGTACTTTTATGATTAGCTTCGCAGTTTCGCACAGTAACATCTTAAGGCAGCCATGACAGACATAGACCTTATGTCAGTATAACAATAGATGGCGCTGTGTATCAATCCAGCTTATAAATTTACCACAGATTACAACAAAATGAAAGTTTTACTTGTATATTCAAATCTTTGAATAATGATTTTATGAAGATTGCCTCTTTGCAGCATTCAGCTGCAGCAATAAACTCTGCTTCCGTAGACGACAATGAAACAACTGGCTGTCTTCTAGAGCACCACGAGATTGGCCCACCTGCCATTATTAAAATATAGCCTGTTGTGCTGCGTCTAGTATCTTGATCACCCGCATAGTCTGAATCACAGTAAATATCTATTTCTGAAATATCAATACCAGATTCAAAGAATATTCCTTCACCGATTGTACCATTCAAATATTTAAAAATTCTTTTTAGTTTTATGACATCATCTTTATCAGGTTTTTCCATTTTTCTGCTCATAGCACTAACCGCATATGCTATGTCCGGCCTTGTTTTCGTTGATAAGTACAGAAGACTACCAACGGCTTCTCTGAATGGAAAATTTATCTGACTTTTCTCTTCTTTACTTATTTCTTCTTCTTTATAACATGTTTCTTCTGTTTTTATACATGGTGTTTTTACAGATTTACAATCACTCATGTTATATTTTTTAAGAATAATAGTGTACTTTGCTTGTGTTAAGTGAATTCCAGAAGTTGTACGGTTTATTTCCATTCCAAGGTAAGACTTAGGTGATGTAAAAATTTTAATTTCAAATTTATTATTTAACTTTTCCAGTATTTTCATTATATCATTTTCTTCTTTTCCTATTATTAATCCGTCATCTACGTGAATTGCTATTATTATTGTAGAATCAGAATTTTTAAATACGCACGGTTCATTTTTAGTTTGTATAAAGCCAAAATCTAACATAGTTTTTAAGAATGTTTCATTCCACCTTCTTGGTGCTTGTCGCAATCCATACAATGCCCTTTTAAGAATGCATATTTTATTATCACCTTTATCATAATCCTCTGGTATTTTCATGTAAACTGTATCATTTAATTCCCCATGTAAAAATGCTGTTTTGACATCAAATGTCATCAGATAATAGTTTCTAGCAGCAGCTATAGCAAACAATGATTTGATGGTTGATGTACTTGCCACAGGACTAAATATTTCCTCCAAATCTATATCCTTTTGTTCAAACCCCCTCACCACGAGTCGAGCTTTATAAGTGTTATCATCTTTTATTCTGAAAACCCACTTATTTGATAGAATTTTATGACCATTTGCTTCTCTTTTATCAACAATATCCCATGTATGATTGTCTTCTAATGATTTTATTTCCCTTTTTATTGCAGATTTCCATTCTTGTTTTTCAGTTCCAGTCATGGCTTCTTTGAAACTTAATAACACATAATCATGTAATTTTATTGGCTTTTTCTTTACCCTTTGATTTCTCCTATTTTCTTCATTTTCTATAATATCTAATGTATTTATTTCTGTTTCAAGTTCTTCTATTTCTGCGGATTCTTCTTTTTCATTGTCATCGACAGTGAGTTTATCACTTTCTGTGCAGCTGATGTCCAATAATTCAACAGCACCATGTTTTTCTTTTTCAGAATTTTTATTATTATTAGAAAATACAACATCTCTAGCATATTTTATTTTTTTTGTATTTTGATCAAATAACCTATATCCCGAAGCACCATATCCAACCATTATCATTTTAGTTGTTCTGCTATCCAGCTTTTTATTATAACCCAAATTTTTACAAAATGCTTCACAGCCAAATACTTGTATGTTACTCAAGTTTGGCTTTTTATTATTCCATAATTCATATGGAGTTTTATTTTTAATACTTACTGAAGGTAATCGGTTTAATAGATATGCTGAACAGTAAATTGCTTCACCCCACATGTCTTTGGATAAATTGGAGTTAAAAAGCAAAGCTCTAGCTTTCTCTAACAATGTTCTATTAAGTCGCTCAGATTTACCATTTAACTGAGGACTGTATGCTACTGGATAATCTAATATTATGCCTTTCTTTTTGCACCAATCTTGCATTTTATTGGAAGTATATTCCCCTCCATTATCACATCTTATTTTTGAGACTTTCTGGCATTTCTCCCTTTCAACTTGATAAATGTAATTTTTTATATTTTCAAAAACCTCACTTTTATGTTTTAATAAATATATTTTAACAAAATGACTGTAGTCATCTAGAATAGTCATGAAGTAACTATAACCATCCCATGTTTTATTTTCAAATGGCCCACAAACATCTGAATGAATTATTTTTAATAATCTATCAGCACGCTCTCTTTCAGAACTAAACGGCAATCTATTCTCTTTTGCTTTTATGCAGATATCACAACAAGTATTATTATTATTTAATGTTTTTAATTTTATACCCTCTGCAACACTTGGTAACAAAGCTAACACACCATCACTAGGATGTCCCATTTTTATATGCCAATCTAATGAAGTATCACTGTTATGAGTTAATAATGAAGATGTTATAATTTCTTTTTCTAATTTTATTGTATACAAACCAGACTCATTCTTATAGCCTTTTAGTAAAAGTTCCTCACCATTATATATTTCTACATAGTTATTTTTAAATAAGACTTTACCATCTTGCTTTGTTATAGCAGAAACTGATATTAGATTGTTAGAAAGTTCTGGTACAAATAAGGTATTCTTTAAAATGATTTTATATCCAATAAATTCACCCATTGCTTTGGAATACAAACGTTCAGAATATTTTGCAATTTTTATACAAGTTTTATTAGGCTCTAAATTTTCCAATAAGAATTCATTATTTACCATATGACTTGTACATCCAGAATCTACTACAAAAGTGGTTTCATAATTTCCAATAGTACTATTACACAAAAAAGCTGTTTTATCTGAATTATTACTGTTCTTGTTTTTCTTTAAACTTCTATTATTACAAAATTTATTATTACTACTTTTGCTTACAAAGTTATCATTCTTATTCCTGAAAAAACAATTTTTCTCATAGTGATTTGTTTTCTTACAAATAGAACAGCAATTCTTACAGTCTTTTGCAAAATGACCTATTTTATTGCAACGAAAACATTTTACCTTCTTTTTATCCATTGTACTTGAAGAACTGGCTGATGTTAATGCATTGAATGCAACTGGGGATTCATTTTTCTTCTCAGTAAACTTCTCTTCTTGTTTTATTAACCTACAGGTTAAGTTTTTAAGTGTTCTCTCTTCTTCCGGGGTGGACTCCCAGGCAGTAGTAAAGTTATCATAAGTTTTAGGTAGAAAACTGAGGGTCCTTGACATTAACATGTCATCATCAATGATTTTATTCAATTGTTTTAGACGATAGACCAAGTTTTCAATATTAGCCAAATTTGTCTGCATGTCAAACTCTGATGAATATGACATATTGAAAAATTCTTGCATAAGCTGATCCTTGTTTCTTATTTCAGAGCCATCATAAATAGCGCATATTTTATCATACATCTCCTTAGCTGTAGAACATGTCATCAATTGTGTTATTATTTTCTTGTCAACTGTTAGGATGATAATCTTTTGCGCTTGAGCATCACGCTTCAGAAAATCCTTTTCCTCTGATTTATCACAAGTTACTACTTCGTACAAACCATTGGCTTTGAAGAATATATTCACCTGAAGTTTCCACATTAAGTAGCTCTCCGAGTTGACCAATTTCTCAATGCTTTGAACAAATTCTTTTTCGCCGACCGACGCCATTTTAAGGTTATATATACACCACGCACGTTCTAGAACTTTTAGTTTTATTTTATAGAAATCTGCCGAGTTTTATAGTATTTCTTCCTGGGCCCATAACCTGTTGAGGTCAGAGGAGCTGCGCAGGGGAAAGTAATACAAACAAACAACTTGATGCTGGAAAAGCCTTTGTTTTATTTTATGTTGCACTTTACAGCTATTACAGAGCTGTCACCACAGATTATTTTTTTAATGTTGCCACATAAACCCACAGTAAAAATTACTTATACATATTAACAGTAGATTGTAACATGGCTACACCCTCGGTGTTTAAGCAATTCCAATTAAATATTATATTTTTAATTATCTACATTTGATAACTCTTCATTTACTGTTTGAAAATGGAGAAATAAATTAGTACAACCGAGGGTGTAGCCAGGTTACAATCTACAACCGCTAAAGCTATCGAAATCGCGTAAACTGTAATGTATGTAATTGTTTGTAAATATACAGTGTAGAAATCTCTGTATTTGTAAAACATACATTATTTAACGGGCGCTCACTCAGTTCTCACAAACTACCAAAGAAATCAGTCCAAGTATTAATTTAACATATAATATTTATATACCAGTCTAGTAAAACCTATGCTAACTTACCTTTATAATTTGTAGATCACGTAGTAACGTATTCAGGGTTTTACAAATAATTCCTTATGCTCACTCAGTACGCACACTTTCGAAAACCCGATTTCTGATGAAGAAACTGAATATTTAAACTGCTATATATGTGTATAGTTAAGTAAAATTAATATGGGACTTTGTAAAATACAAAACGAACCACTAACGTGGCATATTTGTGGATAATAAATTTTCGTAAATGAACAGTACCTACGTTTGAAATACATATCGAAGTCCCTTTTATGCAATTAGAAATTAGTTTTACTTAGGTGTTAGGTGAAAGATTTCATGCAACAACGGTCAGTTTAAGAATAATTCTAATACATGATTTAAGTAAAAATTAGTTTTAGTAAAATTCCTAAGATTTGTCAGTTGCAAATTTAGTTAAAAATAGCCTTTGTCCGTCATAAATAAAGCTTACTTTCAACTAACAAACTTATTTAAGATTTTTCCCGAATTCCGGGAATAAAAAAGTTTGTTGAACGGAAGTGTCCACTTTCGGTCTTTCTCGTCCAAAGTTAAGGTAAATACAGTCAGCCTATTCTTTGCTTATTAGCCTTTATTGTAGACAGCTGTGGTCCTTCATGTAAACCACGTGCATCAGGTTGATACAGGTTGTAACATAAAGGAAGTATAATAGTAAAGGGTCAGTAAATATACTATTGTTAGAATATACTGTAAAAGAATTGGAGTTATTGGGGCTGGTTAAAACTTCCATAAATTGTTATTTAAATTTTTTTTACTTCAAAATCTTTGAAATCCCTAACTGGTTTTATACCTACCTATGCATAGGCGCGCGAGGCGGCGCTCCGCGCGGTGCCGAGCGCATCCTTCGTCACTTACCTACCTATCGAGTATTTTATTTCATTTATTTGCATATTAAGTGCTTTACAGATCTCATTGTAACAGTATAGAACTTATAACTTAATCACCCATGCATCGTATTGCAAATGTTAGCGGGCTTTACAAATAATATAGTATGAAATATTCAACTAGTTTCTTAGCATAAAGATGAAATTTTTGTTGCATGTATTAAGTTTATTTGCAGATGTGATATTAAAGTACAACTTAATTATTTTCAATATTATTTATTACTATATTTAGATCTACCATATCCATATTTTAAATATTCGTTTACTGAGTAGAAACAATTTTCAATAAGGCATGTTTTTTAATTTGTGCTAAATATTGATAGTTTATTTCCTTGTTTTATATTACGAGGTAAAGAGAATGGCAGACTGGGTACCCTGTAATATTTATAAATTGTAATCATATCAAAACCGGGCTATATTGTTTTATTGGTCAATATTAGATACGTATTTACCGAGCTCAAATATTGAGATAGTTGTTTGGGAAACTTAGAAATATAATAAAATCCAGTTATTCCCGTAACAAGGCCATTTATTTTTTCATCGACATCTAGAATAATTATACACTGTCAATCTGTCAAACTTCAAAAACATTGAGCCGCCATTTCAATGAGCCCTCATGAGTTCAGGATTGACACAGAATGAGCTGACAGTCTCTTGAGTTTTGTTTTTGGTCTTGCAGCTTATGGTAGATAATGGATTTTATGTTTTTAAGTATGAGACCCCATGTTGAAGAAAGCTGCCAGCTATCTTCACGATTGAAATTAGGGTGTTTTTATTTCAATAGCTTCATCTGATCATCCTATGAACGTATTAACCCTCTAACCGGATTCGTCCTTTTAAGTAATCAAAGTTTTCACGTCTTTTTCATGTGTTTTTGAGGTTAGATTATAATTTCGACTTTTTATTCCCAACTTCTATATAAATCTTATGATTGCATTTCGATTATCCATCATTCAAATAGTCAAACCCACATATTCAATTTACTTAATAATGTGTTGCCAGAAAAAAAAAGGTTGATTATTATTATTAAAAAGTCATTTTAAATACGTAAAAGCAAGTGTTTATTTTATTTTAAGTCATTAAAGTAACTAAAATCGTGTCCAGTCGCGTCGCATCACATGCTACTCGATAGGTAGCATCAACCCCTTGAAGATCACCCAGGTCTGGAGCTACAGCCTCACCTTGTCCATGTAATTTTGGAGCTTCTTCATTGATGTTTCTTACTTGAGCAGTAATATAACAAATGAAAACATTTTATTGTTTTTTATAAAAATGGTGGTCCACAAAATTATAACGGTTAAACCAACCTAAGAATAATTTTAACTTAAATTCTATGTATAAAATATATAGGCTAGAGTTACATAAAGTTTTTCCAGAAATTTCGTAAATCCTTAAGTCTCCTTTATTATACAATAGACTTTTTATGAGTACAATAAATAATTACTTTAAGAAACTGCCATCTTCGAGTTATTGTATAGTTTCCTTTTTGTTTTAATAAAATTAGATCATTTTTTTTATAACAACACTTTTACTACAAACACTTATAGTGTAAATTCTTGTGGCACGATCAGTATTCATATTTGATTATCTTTCTATTACATTTTTGCATATTTCTTGTTTTATTCTGTACCGTGAAAAGTAATAGCTTTTACCCGTAAGAAATCAATCATCGACATTAAATATAATATCGAAGGACATAATTTAGAAAATATTTCTTCCGTAAAAGATATTGGCGTTTTTCTTGATGAAAAGTGTTAACATGTGACGTGCATATACGAAAAACAGTTAATAAGGCTTATATAATGTTGGGTTTCATTCTAAGAGTGGGAACAGATTTTTAAAATACAACAACGCTGTTACCTCTGTACAACTCCACGTTCGCGCCATTTCGGAATATGCGTCAACTACTTGCAATCCATACTATGAAATATATGACAAACAGTTAGAAAAAATACAAAATAATTCTACAAGCATTTATGCTTTTATTCAAACTGTGGAAGCCTGCCAAGTCTTAGGAAATTATTACCACTGCAGAGCCGAAGCGAACTTATAAATGATCGAAGCTTTCTGTATAAACCGCTTAAAAATCGTTTTTTTTTTTTTTTATTTATTGGGGTCAACAAACAGTATCACAATGTACATTACTTAATACTAAAAATAATGCATAGGCATAATCGTGACACCAATACCGTCAACCACAGATTATATACAACACAAAGATTAATAACAGTGTGAGTAAGAAGAGAGCGGATACATTTACAGATTCGCTATAAAAATGACAATATTACTATTTTGAAGTTACAATATTACTATTTTGAAGTTACAATATTACTATTTGCAATTGCAATACAATACTACTCTTTTGGGATTTAACTGTATATAACTGTATATAGTGGGCATTAGTGTCTTTACGCCATGAAAAGTTTATCTACTTTTAATGTTTAAGAATATTACTAAGTAGAATTTTGAGTGAGTAAGGTATTAAGTGTAGTAATCTTTTTAACAACAGTTGACTTAAATTTACCAGGCTTGGTTGCAAAAACATCAATATCATAAAAATATTTGTTATATGAGTCAGTGAGACGATACAGTGGTGAACGTTTTCCTGCATTAGTATGGCATAGTGGAACAGCGAATAATTGTTTAATCCGACTTGGCCGAACATGTGATCTGATTGGTACGCGATAATAGATATTATTAATAATTGATTTACAATCGTATTTGTTACTACAGAGATCATACAGAAACATTGCTTCAAACTGTAAACGCCTGGATTTGAGGTCCATTAACTTATACTTTTTGAGCAGTTGTTCATACGACAGTCGACCATGATGACACTTGTAATGCATACATCGTAAGAATTTATATTGTACTCTTTCAATTTGTGACACATATTTAGCATAGAAGGGGGACCAAACTAAGACAGCATATTCAAGATGTGAACGAATTAGTGACCTATATTAATGAATATAAGTGGATGAGTGCTTAAAGTTGTTACTAGAGCGCATCACGAAACCATACATCTTATAGGCTTTGTTACAAAATGTTCAACATGAGTGTCCAGCGTCAATTTACTGTCTAGAATAATACCAAGATCTTTAATAAATTGAACTCGTTCAAGTGGGACATTGCATAAAAAGTAAGAGAACTGTCGGATCTTTCTTTTTCGAGAGAAAGTGATATATTTACACTTATTTAAGTTAAGCTGTAATTTGTTATTATTACAGTACTCACTGAATCGATTTAAATAGCTTTGTAGCTTTTGTTGATCATTTTCATCCGCTATAGTAAGATATATTTTCAGGTCATCTGCATAAAGAAGATATTGACAATGTTGGAAGCAAGTATTAATATCGTTAATAAACAAGATAAATAGAAGCGGCCCTAGTATCGATCCTTGCGGAACGCCTGACGTGACTGGAATTAATTTAGATTCATAACCATTGATGACAATTTTTTGTGTTCGGTTCGTGATATAAGATTTAAACCATCTCCAGAGATTGCCACGTATGCCATTAAAAGCCAACTTTTCAAGTAAAATTTTATGGTCTACTCTGTCGAATGCTTTTCGAAAATCTGTGTATATACTATCTGTTTGTTTTACTTCGTCTATATTTTTAAAAATTTGAGTCGCATAAACAAAAAGATTTGTGGATGTTGAGCGCTTTTTCACAAAACCATGTTGTTCGGGAATAATTATATGGTGGAGAAGCGGATATAAACAGTTATATACCAGCCTTTCGAATAGCTTCGACAGAGCAGGTAAAATAGAGATCGGTCTAAAGTTAGAAACATCTCTCTTTGAACCAGCTTTGTGAACTGGCACTATTTTGGCAGATTTCCAAATAGCTGGACAGACCCTATCCTTTAAACATATATTAAATATAAGTTGCAGAGGTTCAGCTAGAGAATCAGCAGCATTTTTCAAAAATAAAGGAGTAATGTTATCGACCCCAGGTCCCTTGGAAGAATCTAGTGCTTTTAGTTCTCTTACAACGTCACTAGTTGAGAGAGTTATATCACAAATAGTGGAGTCCGAACAAGTTTTTAAGTCTAAGTCACTTATATCTCGAGTAGAAAATGTTTCATTAACGTCACTTGGCTGGAAAACTGATTCAAAAAAGTTGGAAAAAAGTTCGCATATATTTTCAGGACTATCAGATGTGCATCCCATATACGAAACATTATTAGGTATATCAGACTGTGTTTTCTTATTTTTAATATAGGACCAAAAATATTTTGTGTTTTTCTTAACGCTGGCTTCGACTAAAGTAAGGTAATTTTTATAGCAAATTTTAGAGTTTTTTTTATATCTAGCCCTATACATGGCGAATGTATTATAATCAGATACGTTTTTACTTTTTTTCCACTTAATCCATGCATTCTCTTTATTTTTAAAAATATGTGTAATAGACGGAGTAAACCAAACAGGAAATTTAGATTTTGTGACATATTTAAAAGGTACATGTTTACTTATAACCTCATAGATACATTCATAAAGTAATTCCACACATTCTTCTGCTGATTTATTGCGAAAAAGTTCCTTCCAGTTATATTTAAGAATTTCATTATTAATTATAGAATAATCAGCATCTCCAAAACAGTATTTAATATGTCGTTTATTTGGTAAGTGTTGGTTATTACATGAAGTAGGAATTAATATAGAAAAAGGTGGGTGGTAATCATCGCGGGGGACTAGTGTTATTGGCGCGAGCGAGGTTTTACTATCAGTAACATTAGTTATGCAGAGGTCCAACAAGCGATTCAGATTGTTTTTATGAATATTTATTTGAAGGCCGCTAATTGACAACAAAAAATTGAGTAGATAATTGTGTGGTGGACGTAGATCATTTGAATGTAATGGTTTCATGCATGTACCTACCTGGAACCACTCCATGTCAGGTAAATTAAAATCTCCTATAATGAAAAAGTTTGTAACGTCAAACTGTGGTAGGTAAGCCTGTAAGTAGTTAAAATACTCTAGGTAAACTTCGGTGTCGACTCGTGGTGGGATATAGGCGGCAGCAAAAACATACTTATTTTTACTTATACTAACTTCAAGCATCACATGGTCGACGATCGCAGGTATGTTGTGATCTGAGTGGATGGCGGCAGCGGCCGATGGCGGCGGGGGCGCGAGGTGCGCGGGCGCGAGCTCGGTGGCGGCCAGCGAGCGGCGCACCGCGATCAACACACCCCCGCCATCCAAACGCCCGGTACCCAAGCGATCCCTATCACTACGGAAAACATGATATCGCGAATCGATAAATTCATTGTTACATATGTCAGCATGTAACCATGTCTCGGTCAAAATAATTAAGTCGTAAGAATGCATCAAAATATTTTCGTAGATAGTGTGCAATTTTGTTCGCAGTCCACGGCAGTTTTGATAATAAACTGATAACAGGTCGGGTTTAGGGTTCGCGAGTTTAGAATCAAACTACATCATGTAGGTGTCCTCGTTCTTCTACTGAAAAAAAAAAAAAATCAACCAACAACAGCCAAAACTAACTATGGTTCAAATACTTTTATTCACAGATCATGTAACAAGAATAATGCTCTCATCTTCGACATAGTTATTTTTAATTTAAATATTCAAAGTTGTAGAAAAAAATCTTAACAAAACGTCAAAATGGTTAAGTACAATAAATACAATAATCAATGCACAACTAAATGTAAATTATATTTATACTCTTATCTAATAAATAATTAAACTCTTAAAATAAGTTTAACATAAAAGAAAGTTAATGCATATTATGTTTTGAAGGGGTGAATATCAGAATCTGTACTTATAAAAAAAAATTAAGTACCGAACTGTTTATATTTTAAGAGTGTACATAACAAGTGCTATACGTGAATTCTTTTATATTTTACAGGTACTTCGTATGGAACTAATAGTATTAAACGATATTAAAATAGCGAATATTAATATTTATCATAATTCTTAATTCTAAATTTATTCAACTCCAGACATTTCGCACTCATCCTCATCCTCACTTTCATCCGATGAATCATTTGTGTTAACTATAATTTGTTCTGATATTAAATATAAAGCCTCATCCGTGCCTTGAAACTTTCCTCTTTAATAGCATGTAGACAATCATTTTTTCATTAATCTACAGTTATGCTATTAAATTTTTCCTCAGCTAATGTCATTTTAGCACCGATGTATGATGTGTAAGTTGGTCCCTGTTATGAAGAATTACGTTTGCTTTCTGATAGGACCTTTCTGGTTGATATAGCAGTGACTCAGTATCGTGACTCCCGCTCAGTTAGAGCGGGAGTCACGATACTGCTCGGATTGCTATTGCATTCATTTTCGAAATATGTGTACAAATTATACAAAAGGTCTTTAGTTTAGGAAGTCTCACCTCGACCATGTTTCAACAACAGAACCATTTTTAATTAACGACTTTACAATAATAACACTGAACAATAAATATTATAAACCATGAGAATAAACCACAAATCAAAAATCAATTCATTCATTTATTAACTCAAAACTAAATGGTCAGACCTCACATTAATTAGCAATATTTATAAATATAATTATTTGTTATTTGACATTCACCATTGACTGTTGATTTTCAATATATTTTATTTTTCAAAATGTAATGAACCTCTTTTTTCTGACTGTACAACGAAATTTAAATTTCAAGTTTAAAATTCCTGTAAATATACAAATACTACTACAAATGCAAACACATCTCGAAATTAATTTACCTATACAATGCTTTCTGAATTTTTGATTTCTGCTTTTTTTGTTCAAAAAAAATAGTGGAAGCTTAATTGAATTATGTAATATTTATATGAGATTCAATTTTTTGTATTTAATCTGTGTGTTTTGTTAAAAATAAAAAATATAGGTCAGTGTGGGTAAAGAGTAAGGTATAGAGAAATTTGGGAAAATATTGATGACACGGTTCCTTAGAACAAATATCTCTATCTTAAAAAGAAACTCCAAATACTGCTACAACAATAATTATACTTTAATTACAGTCACTTATCAACACTTTTTTTTACATTAAATCTTATATCGCAATTATGATCTAAGTTCTTCAGTTGAGACCACGATTCCAATGCCGAGAGCCAATCCTCCCCAAAATTACCGCTCTCCCCACGCGCTAGACTTAAAAAAAGAAAGATCTTTTATTAATTTAATTTCCGGTCAAATCATTACTTGTTAAATAACGGAAATCATGACAATCTCTTAATAATTGCACTGTGCCCGGGCGCTGGATTTCACTTGTCAAATGTTGTTTTGTTTAGTACCAACCGAAACGAGCTATCAATATACGTAGCCACAATTCAAACTGTGTTCGTATAATTTCGTTGCAATATACTCGTATATTTGCCAACGAAATTATAAGAAATATTGGAATATTTTGTCTTGCTCACAAGCACGACTTTTTTAATCGTTCTATCTCTTCTATGTCGGGGAACAATATAAGTTTGTTTGAGAAAACGTGTCCGTGGTAGAGCCGGAGCCAATCGCCGACGTACTTTGATCAAATCCTAGTATAATGTCGAATTCATACATTTCAGCCGAGGCAGCTAAGACGGGATTTGGTGCGGCTCACCACTCAAACCAGAGCAGTTGACCAGCGCAGAATCGTGCTCAACTGCCTGAATGAGCACACGGTCTGTGTGAGTACCGCCTCAGTGCACACCTGCTTATTGATGACTTATTTATTTATTTAGAATGTTTTTTTACCTATATTCATAGCCGGCAAGCCAGCGCACGACCCATTTGATGTAAACGGCATCAGCACCAAGTGACGCCAGTCGTAGGTGTTGTATTCATCAATAGCGATTGTCATTATTATATATCGAGTAACGAGTGGCCGACCGCAGGCTCCAGCTGATATTGCCTTTGTTCCAACACTTACTCTTGCTGCTCCTTCCCGTTGTCCCGAATACAATTACATAAACGTGGTTGTAATGGCGGTCAGAATAGGAGGGGTGTAGTCCAGACGAGATCTTAACGAAGCAACTCTCTCAACTCTAACTACGACTGATGTGTAAGCCGCATTTGTCTTTGGTGTTTCGATGATATTTCTTAAGATCCTCGTGTAAGGTGATACTACAGACCTCTCTACAGCCAATATAAACATATTTACGCTTATGTTCTGGTGAAAGGGAAAGAACATTCTGCCATTATAGAAACATTCATTTCGTTCTAACCAATATTAGAAATTTGAGAGTGGTTTGTTTTTTTACACTCCTCGCCTGCACCACTAAATCAACAAAAAATGCACACACGTTTGGTCTAGGATACAGAATAGATAATAATTTACATTTCATTCAGAGAAAGAACTATTCCTGGGGACAGGCGGGCGAAGCTGCGTTCTAAGCCTAGTGATTGCATAATATTACAACTTGTGTAATAAGGAACTAAGAATCTGAAATTATTTATTTCAGATGTCCCGAGCCATTCAAAAAAGCCAAGTGGAGCAGATGCCACTGCGCAGGCAGTACGTACAGCCCCCTCTTGGGCTCAGAGGCTGGAGGCCAAGAGGGGGATTGTGCCGCAACTACTGCACCAGTTGCCGGTTCAGCCGACGAGGGAAGATGTACGCAGTGGTCATAAGGTTAGGTTCTTTTTGCTATTTTCATAGCCGGCAAACGAGTGTCCCTGGACAGCTTACATCAAAACCTAGGACCTCATTTGTGATTGACTTCGTAGGTGTCTCATACGTTAGTGACTCTAAATGCTCATTGCGGCCTAACTCGGAATTTGTGACGCTTTGGTTTCGGAGATATCAGTGGTTGGATCGGATTGATTATGACCTTATGGCTAACCAGTTTTCATCAAATTACTCGTAAATTATTGCATTTCGGTTTAATGCTAGTTCTCACGATAGCGTCACATTTGCGTCACCAAAGAATAGCCAAGGTGTCCATTTCGTTACACGAGCCACAATGGAGATATCATTGGGTCATAATTATGGACCTATGGCTCACCTTGTATCTTGGCAACGGATGGAACTCGGCTTAGGAACTCAGGACTTCGATTTATCCTTAGTGACAAAGTCGGTAAGCTGTCGTGACAATCATTTTTGCACCGTAGTAGTCATGCAGGATTGTTATGTGCAAATGAATTATTTCTGATGACTAGGGTGGCAATGACAATTTTGTAAGACGTTTTAATGATGTTATTAATCATAAAAGGGTAGGAGAGCCTTTAAGAACAACTAACCGATTTTATTATATTTTTAATATGAGGTACACATTGTTTCATATATACCCACATTTTGGTGTCATGTTTACTTGATATTCAAATTATCATAACAGAATTATAATTAAGATAATAATTTTGAGAAATATGTACGAAAGCTAATATTCAAAATCTAATTGTACAGTTGAGTGTAAACAATAACATTTTAAAATAATGAGTATATAAATTACAGTTTCATTTCACAATTTAATCAATTATCTCTTAAACATAATTTGAACATATTATCACAAATGTACTTAATTCTAACCCATTTTGGACGGCCCCGCCTAAGGCCGCGCATGGTCAACTTTTGGGCGTAGAGTCAAATATTAAGCAGATGTAAATAAAAATCAATGGCGGAATCGGGCAAAAAGAAGGACGATTTAAATTATACTTTATATATAGGATATACAGTGTACCTATACAAATATTGGTATAATGTTTAATTTTACTAAATCACGTACACATGATTATGATGGCGGGTAAAACCGGGATGACTGCGGTGTTGCCAAGTTTTATATGTAGGTAATATTTAATTTAAGTAGAAACCATTATAAGTAGAAACTAAGATAGGTCTCCATTCGTCATCTTTAGCCCCGATTTAAAAAAGAGGGTTGTTATAAATTTAACGTATTGAAATGTTCAAAAGTAATATGTACTTCAAGCTTACGAAGCCTAGAATTTCCAATGTTGTAATCTGTTTTTAAATAACATGTTTTGCAATAAATATGCTGTTATGAATTTTTAGTCCATACATTTCATTTAGTATTGAAACTGTTGTACAGCTCCGTTTTGTGGATCATGATTTTATGGCGGCGATTTTATTTTGTCAGCTGAATAATTTGAAAGTGTACTTAGCCATGGATATCGATACAGCCCTTCAAAAGTTTTACTGTCAGAGACGGCTTTTATTTAATTTGTGTTTATAAATAATTTGTTCTTACTGGTTTCAAAAATTCAGTACGTTGGCACCTCCGGCGTGTGACAGCCTCGTCTTTATATTGACGTACCACCGTACGTGCGTTACGTTATTTTTTGTCAATGGCTATTTTAAACTGCCATGTATTTAATACTGCTTGCAGGACATCTTGACGGAGAGATACGCCGCCTCATTCACGAGAGACTGTGTGACTCCCTTCAATGAGGCGGTGATGTCTAAACTGTACGACCTAAGTGTACGTCAAGGCCCAAAATTGCTGTAAGTTAAACAAATCCTATGCTGTGAAATTTTGTGTATTTGGTTATTCTTGGTTATATTTTATCTACAATATAATGTATTAACTGTAGTACTAGCGCTGACTGCTCAAACAATACTTAATAAAAGTACTGACATTTAGTGATGTAACAAATAGCAACAGCTGTTAATTATAACAGGTATTTATAATATAGCAACTAGCAAATTATTTTTAAATATTCACTAAAATTCAAAAAATTTTCTCTGAACTTGTGATCTGAACAAGCACTTGTTCTCATTGACGTTAAATAAAGCATGACTCTACAACCAGTTCGGGAAAACCTTCGTAAAGATGAACTGACAAGAAACTTTTCGCGGGTATAATTTTTTCAAAATAAATTCACAATATCTCTTTATTTCTATACAAAATTATTCTTATCTGCATCTGTAAGCTCAGCAAGTCTCCCTCCCCCCAACTATCTAAATGACGAACACCCATAAACGGCACTCGTTCACGAGTTACCGCGAGATCCAGCCATCACCATCCTCAACCACATTAGAGGGAAGTAAGCGACCCGTCGCGTCGTTCGTAACACAACGCTACCGTAAGAAGACGTACTTTTGTGACAAAGGCACATGACACAAGTTTTATTACAAATACTAGCCCTCGTAGAAGCCATTAAATGAGGGGATTATACCCAAGGGCTTCTATCATCCGAATAATCGGATAGTTTATAATAAGCTTTAGCACACAACTTATGCTTTATAGTTGCTTTGAATTTGTCAGTAGGAAGACCTTGGATATCCTCAGGAACCTTAGGTAATTCAAAATTCAAATTCAAATATTTATTTCTCAAAATTGACAATTGCTTGTTCTTATTGACGTCAAATAAAACATGATTCTACCACCAGTTCGAAAAAAACCTTCGTGAAGAAGAACTGGCAAGAAACTTCACGGGTATATTTTTTTTCAAAATAAATTTACAGAGTCTCTTTATGTCTATACAAAATTATTCTTTTCTGCATCTGTTAGCTCGGCAAGTCTCCCTCCCCCCAAGTATCCAAACGACGAACACCCTCAAACGGCACCCGTTCACGAGTTAACGCGGGATCCAGCCATTATATTATAGAAGCGTATGAAAATAAAATAAAAAAATAAAAATTATTTATTTCATTAAAATCTTATTCTAATACAGATGTAGATTGGGGTCCCAATGTAAGCAAGTAATGCCTGTATTTTGAGACCCCGCTCTTCCTTAACTTACAATAAAATTTATTCTAACTATTCTAAATACAATTTTTATTTCCATTTCAGAGCGTTTTAACCATTTTTGCAATTTAAATTTTTTTTATTTTAAAACAAGAATCTTAGGTAACTCATATGGATGTGTGTAGTGCGTGTACAATAAGTGTGTTTGTATGTGAAAGTGTTCGTTCGTGTGTATGTGAAAGCGTGTGTCTGTGTGCGTACAAAAATATAAGTGTGTATTGGTACTTATTATTTAGCTATTATGAACTTCGGCTAAGCAGACATTCTATTTCGTTATACGTTTTGAGCTGCACCCATTGCATCAAGATATTTTTACATTCGCGATGGGATTTATCGTATAAATATAGTTCTTTGTTTATTTTATTATATAAGAATGTGGAGCGAGAGTTAAATTGTCTCCAAGCAAACTCAGTTTTGATACTGGAAGGCTTGACCACATTTTTTATTCGTCGATTATTCAATATGCTAGGGTCAAAAGGCAGGGACTTTCGTATTTTTAAGATTGTTTTAAAGATATATAATTTTCGTACAGAGAGAAGGCCACTGATGCAATAAAGTCTTTCAGTGGAAAATCGGCGTTTTTTGAGGTACATGACCTTAATAAGGGTTCGTTGCGCTCTTTCCAAATGGAGAAACTGAGTCTTTGCAGCTCCACCCCAGATTGGTATACAGTACGTTATAATGGATTGCGCAAGAGAAACGTATATTCGGTTGAGAAGAGATCTGGAAGCGTCCGGCTGATGAGTATTATCAGGTATAACATGTCTTAGGGTTTTAAACATCCAGATCAATTTTCGGGTCCTGCTAATAACGTGTTCTAGGTGAGGGTACCACGATAGTCTCTGATCCACAATAACGCCCAGATATTTAGTTTGACAGACTTTTACAAGAGATGGACATCCACAGGGCTTGTAACTTGCATTCCCATTGCACGTGTGTATATTTAGACTAAAGTTAGTCGGTGGCTGTGAGTTGTTGTAAATGCCAAAGCAAATGAAATTAGTCTTGGCTATATTTAATGTGAGAAGATTTTGTTGCAACCACAGAGCGACACGAGCTAGACCACGTTCAGCACTAGCCTTTATATCGTCCCACGATTCACCAGCGAAAACCAGCGCAGTGTCATCGGCAAACGACAGGATTTTGGCATTTGGCATGATCATACTGCACAAGTCATTGATATAAATCAAAAATAAGGTTGGCCCCAACACGCTGCCCTGTGGCACGCCGTATGACACCCCCGCATCCGCACTAGCGAACCCAGGAAGTTTAACTTTTTGTTTTCTTTCTGCGAGGTAGTTTGCAAAAAGAGCTAGCGGAGTCCCTCTTATTCCAATTTTTTCAAGCTTATGCACAAGAATAGGGACAGAGACGGTGTCAAAAGCTTATGAGTTGAATGAGTTAGTGAATGAGTTTATGAAGCCTACTATTATGAGCTACCAGCTTATTTCTTCCTCTTGTGTTAACATTTCTCATTTAGTTAACTCTCCGCTAACGCTGTCGTTGTTAGAGGTTTCACACGCACTCAATAAATATCAATTTTGCCTGTACTTCGCAGTGACATTGGGAACTAGGAGTTTAGGTTGCCTGAAGGATTTATTATGCGTAAGAATTGATATTTTACTAAGAAGCTCCGGCGTGTCTACCACAGTCTGCGCAATCTTTAACAGCATTGATATGACATTTGCCTTCTGAAGTGCGAGGGCAAAATGTGGAGTCACCTGTGACACTTAACATAATGCTCGTTGAATATTTTAGATTTCAATTGAAAATGCGTTAATAAGCGCTTTTATATGTTCTGAATACGATCGATATATACATTGTATTAGGTCATAATTTTGTACCATTTGTACCATTGCTATCTATACCTTGCAAGAAGTTATCCAAATTTCGAAAAAAAATGGTAATCTGTTGGACCAAAGTCCGGGGAGTACGGTGGATATTTTAGACATTCCAATTGAATCTTCTTTTATTTGGTAACCATTTGTTGTGCAGCGTGTGGTCTAGCATTGTCCTGAAGCAGCAGTGGCCTAGAGCGATTGACCAGCCTCAGCTGTTTAGCTTTTCCTTTTCCATCACGGTTTGCAGTTGCTGGCAATAGTCATCTGCCGTAATCGTCTGGCCAGATTTCAGAAAGCTGTAGTGAACGACACCGGCACTAGTTCGCCAGGTCAACCATTGCGATTAGCGTTTCCGATTGTCGTACAGGATCTACTTTTCATCACAGGTAATGATTCGATTTAAAATCCTTTCATTATTGTGCCGGTTGAGTAATATAACGCAGCAGTCGACGCGCGTTTGTCGGTATGCTCAATTCATGAGGTACCCACCTCTCAAGCTTTTTCACCTGGCCAATTTGCTACAAGTGGATTAAAACAGTTTTGTCACTAACACCGCAGCCTACAGCTAACTCGGACGTAGTTTGTGATGGATCCGCTTCCACAATAGTCCCCGGCCGTCTCCGGGGCTTGCTCTGCAGGACGAAAACTTTGGAACCAAAAACGCACTTATTTTCCTTTTGTGACACCGCCGCCATACACATCATTAATACTTCGAGCCGTTTCTGCAGCACTGGTGCCACGGTGGAACTTGTACTAGTAAAAGACGCAATATTTCAAGTTTTTCATTTTGTAAACTAAGTGACGCAAAGAAAAAACTAAAAGAGGAAAAATACAAATGAATTACAGTTTTCGAAACAAAAATGCGTCAGTGAGTAGCCTCCCCTCGTATATGGTTGAATTATTGTAAGATATTTCTACGTAAAAATAACTCATCTAAAGCAATGCTCATAATTAACGAATGTTAACTTAATTCTTTTGTTACAATAGAATATCCAAGTCGCGGTTGTTATTTAATTATGCAAAAACGTTTGTGTTTATTTTATATTTTCATTAATGTGAGCATTCTAAGAATTATTGATAAATGTAGGATGCAATGGGAAAATAACATCAGTGTGTACAGCTTGTCCCAAAATTCAACGTCAAGCCGAAATGGGACGATAGGAAGATGGTAACCATCATGAGAAAAATTAGAGAAAAGTTCATCCCATGTTCTTTAGGAATTATGGCCAATTAACAAAAAAAGCAGAATTTCTACATTTTTGGTTATTGTGGTTAATGTTGGTTATTTTTTTCCATTTAAAACGTTTCACCATAACCCTAAATAACATATCTAAAATCACAATAAAAAACAATAACACAATTGCCCCAAATTTTCTTAGATTCTGCTTCAATTCAATCTAGCAAAATAACCTGACATGTTATCTTGCTTAGTTGCTTACATCTGCCTACTGATATAATCAAAATTGTATGAGGGTTAGTGAAGGAATTTCAAATAACTACAACTTGTGATTTTAAGTAATTTTATAGATTTATTTCGTGCAAAAATAAATGTAACTTCACATTGCAAAAAAAACGTCAGCGAGAGAGAGAGAGAGAGAGAGTGACAGAGACGCCACAGTGTGGACAACAATAAAAACTAATTGGGATGCGTTCCAATTCTATCACCCACCCCAGAACGCAATCCCATTTGCATTACACAATACAAGAGCACATTAAGAGTTGTCCCCTTAGTTAATAAATCAGATACATTTTCGTTAGACTTTACATAACAAAATTTTAACTTTAGATTATTAACAAGATCCTTAACAAAGTGATATCTTATGTCTATATGCCTAGACCGTGACAGATAACAATCGTTATGAGCTATTTTAATGGCACTTTGGTTATCACTGTGTATGGTTAGAGTGTGACCACGTTGCTGCCGGAGCTCTCCATCTAACTGCTGCAACCACAGCGCCTCCTGCGCTGCTGCTGACATGGCCATGTACTCGGCCTCCGCTGTAGAGAGTGCCACTGTTTTGTTTTCTATTAATGCATTATATTCCTCATCCATAGCCCTTTTCCACTCCTGAGCATAGGGAGACGAAAGTGCTTCCTCTACACTTTGTGGATCTGAGGTACTAGTATAAAAACAGAGTAATCCCTTTCTATTCCTTCTAGATAAATTATGTGGCCTTAGTGTTATATTGTTTGTTAAATCCTGCTGATAATGTTTTGGAGGATGGTAACTGTCATCAAAATCTGTTTCATATTCACTAGAGTTTTCTTCTTCATTTGTTTCCAAATTAGTCTGTATTGGTGCTAATGAGCTTGGCAGATGAATAGTGGCTGAGCCGTCTTGTTGATTTTCTTTGATGGGATCCACGCTAGGGTATCCTTCCAATTTTTCTGACTTGGTTTCAACAACATCATAATTAACTGGAATAGAACATTTATTTAATTTATCCAAATCTTCAAAAAAAACAACATCGCTGCTTTTTGTAACACGATGTGTCAATGCATCCATAATACGATATCCCTTAGTATTCTCGCAATAGCCTACAAAGATCATTTCTGTAGATTTTTTGTCCCATTTCAAACGTCTTTCTTTTGGTACATGTACCATAACTTTAGAACCAAATATACGAATGTGGCTTAGGTTGGGTTCCTTACCTGTCCACATTCTATATGGTGTTGTGTCTCCTAGTACTTTAGTTGGCGATCTATTAACTATGTATGCAGCGGCGGCAACAGCTTCTGCCCATATTGGTTTCTCTAAGTTTGCATAAAACATCATACACCTTGCCTTTTCTACTAAAGTTCTATTCATTCTTTCAGCTAAGCCATTTTGCTGAGGGGTATAAGGGGTGGAAGTCTGATGTATAATCCCACAACCAGTTAGGTATTTATCGAAATTAGAGTTACAGTACTCTTTACCATTATCAGTTCTTAACGTTTTTATTTTCATGTTTAGTTGGTTCTCTACTCTAGTTTTAAAATCTTTAAAAACTTCTAATATGTTTAATTTATCTTTAGTAAAATAGATGTGCACCATTCTAGTGTAATCATCAATAAAGGAAATAAAATATTTCATACCTCCATAAGAATTAGACTCCATTGGTCCGCATAGGTCAGAGTGTATGAGTTCCAACGGCTGTGTAGCTCTGTTACCTGCTTGCTTAAACGGGAACCTTGTTTGTTTTCCTTCTAGACAACTGGAACATTGCACAGCATTCTGCAGATCCTCTGTCAATGTCACCCCCTCAGCACAGCTTGGCAATTTCTTCAGAGCTGAAATATTTAAGTGGGCCATCCGAAGATGCCAAAGATTAATATTGTTCTCATTTATTTTATTGCTTACATAGTGAGCAGCTCCATCATTACTTGAATAACTTTCCAACACATATAATTTATTTTTTAATGTGGCTGAACATAAAACCACTCCTTTAGCATTTACTATATCACAACCTGTCTCATTAAATATTACTTTATAGCCACTCTTTGTAATTGTTCTAACTGACAGTAAGTTGGCTGCCAGTCCTGGCACACATAGAACATTTCTTACTTGGATTTTATGATGTTGCGAAACTTGAAGGCTGATGTCACCAACACATTTCACAGACAATGGCTCCCTATTTGCCACTGTGATAGTTTTCACTGCTGGCTCGCGCACGTTGGTCATCCATTCCTTGGTACCACACATATGCATGGATGCACCCGAGTCAATGTACCATTTAGCACTACTTGTAGCTGAAAAGGCTGAAAAAGCTGCAATAAAAGTTTCATGTTTCTCATCATCATCCTGAGTTGATGCCTTCCTTGAAAATTGGCAAAATTTGGCAAAATGTCCATATCTATTACAATTATAACATCTCGGACCCTTATTAACAAGCGGCCTTAATTTATTGTGAAAATTTTTATTTTTCTTCAAATTGGAATAAAATGCAATTGAATTTTCAACTTGTACTTCTTGAAGCAATTTCGTTTTTATGAAGTCTGCAGTTATTTTTGCACCAGAATTTTCTAAGCCCATTATCATTGGTTTGTACTGATCTGGCAAGCCGGCCAACATTAATGTACCAAGCCACTCTTCATTTACTTCAAAGCCAATGCTTCTTAACTTATGGGCCGCATTCATTATTCTACTCACATAGTCCTCAATACTGGAGCTTGACTCAAGGGAAGTATTAATTAATTCTTTTAACAATCCGACCTTTCTAGTCAATCCATTATCGTCGAACGCTTTGTGTAAATTTTCCCACACATTTTTGGCCGTTTTGCAATCCTGTATGTGTACGTAATTTTGTGTGTTTACGAGAAGAATAATTTTCGATTTTGCCTTTACATCTTTTACCGGGTCAACTGGTTTTCCATCCAGCGGTTCTATGCAATCCCACAAATCTTCATGTTCTAAATAGGTTTTAATGCCAAACTTCCAAGTGGCGAAATTGTCTCGGCCGTTTAACTTCTCAAGATTAAACATATTCGAACTCATTCTGAAAATTTTCACTCGCCACGCTATACGCCGGCCGGTCTCGTCTCGTACGTAACCTCTAATTGCACTTGCTGATAAATCTTCGGAATTACTATAAAATATTCACGATTACTTTATTAAGCAACCACGCTCTGCTACCATGAAGGAATTTCAAATAACTACAACTTGTGATTTTAAGTAATTTTATAGATTTATTTCGTGCAAAAATAAATGTAACTTCACATTGCAAAAAAAACGTCAGCGAGAGAGAGAGAGAGAGAGTGACAGAGACGCCACAGTGTGGACAACAATAAAAACTAATTGGGATGCGTTCCAATTCTATCAGTTAGATTCACAGGATGTTATTTTATGTACTAATATGAAGCACCGGGGCAACAATAATTGGTTATCGGCCTCGACACACATAACACCAAATATGTTGCGATCTATCACTATCTATCACTATAAATAATTATATTTAATTTACTTTTATAAGACTTATTACCTAATTGTGATGCTATATACACAGCTTTAATACTTAAAGGAATAACCATTTTATTTCTATCCCCTGGTTTGCATGTTTCGACAGAAATAATATATGATAGTATCAATGAACAGTCCGCAACAATAAATGATCATCATCACATTCCAGCGAGTATGTCAACAGCGTCTGCCAGCACAAGCTGCGCCAGCTGACCGCCGCAGACGACTGGGAGTCCGACGTGCCGGCAGACCTGCGCCTGTCGCCCGCTGAGTGGAGGATAGTTGATGAGCGCATTTTGCGTAAAAAACATTTCTCTGTGAGAATCTATTTGTTTACCACCTTTTTATCTGCATGCTCAAGGAAAAGCTATTACGTGTATTGTCAATGTCAAAAGTATCCTTACTAATTGCGTTACTCTTGTGTTTAGAAAATATACCAAAAAAGGTTTCAAATTAAATAATTAGATGAATATTGTTTGCCACGTAATCCGATTGGTAGACAAACTATACATAGTGCCATCCACGACGCGCTCCTCTACGTTTGAATGGACGATGAATGGACTAATCAGGTGCGTCGCTCTCTCCCTTCTTATAACTGGACTGGAAACGCACTCATAGGAACTAAAAACTAGCGGAAGGTTGCACATTTGTACTGTAAGCTGGAGGGGGTGGAGCGAGTCTTCCTGGGTGGCACTTGTGATAATAAGATAATGTGTATACTATATTATGGTTACTTTAATCCTACTTGACATATACGATGTGTAGTGGCCGGACTAAAAATCAGGACTTGCTTAAATTTACTGAGGTCTCATTATATTTGTCACAAGAGCGTTTCAAATACAAATTTTTGTTTTTGGGTGACCGAAATCTTACGTAGGTTCAATATATTTATTTTATTTCAGTACCCTGTCACTGAAACTAACCTCCCGGGGGCTTTGCTGCTGGTGCGGCTCGCGACCGGTGCGGACCGCTGCGCTGGCTGGAGCTCCACCGCAGATATGAGGCCAGGTGAGTGTCGGTGTTGCTGCTAAAACGACAGACACCTCAAATTTGCTTATTATTCGAGATATACAGGATGTAAACAAAGTACTGTTAAGTATAAAACATAGAACAGAGTTGTTTCACCTAAAGAACTTTTACTAAACATTTTTACAAGTTTTGATTTCATCTCTTGTTTTTATAGAGTCCATCACTTAACAGCTTTTATGGAATAATGTATCATTTAAAAAGCATAACAATATTTTTGTTTTAAATCCTGCTGTGCTGTCGCGCTAATGCACTGATTGCTGACTGATGTGACAGCGGGGCGCGGACGCGTCGTGCTCGAGCCAAAAACTCATCTTTTAAATTTATCGGATCAGTGTCGGCATCAATACATACACTTAACATTTTTCCAGTTCAACGATAAGACCAAGTAAAGTCAAACTATTTCCAGATATTATATTTTTTAAATATATTTTGTTAGAAACAGCTGGCAGGTAAAAGCGATTAAGCTTATTGAAAATGCGTAAAATAATTTGACTTACATTCAATTAATCTCTATTCTCTTCATATCAATGTTTTCAATGAATATCTGTCATCAACAATCCGTAGAGAATTGTTGAGTTGCTCATTCCAGGTAAGATAACTTCTCAATGTAATTTTAAAAAGAGAACTACTCCATGACGTAACTATACGAGTTTCTTTTTAAAATTTTGTTTACAATAAAATACTACTCAGAAATCAGAAATATTCAAATAATGTTCCCAAAATACCTGATTCTTTGAAAAAAAAGCACAAAAATGTATAAAGTAGTCTTACTTTACATACCGAATTCCGTGCTCCTTACCGTAAAGCCGTCGGCCCGGTTGTTGTCACAAGATAACAGTCGTGACACCACGTGGCATGGCCTTTGGGGTTTCCAGAGGCGGCTTGACCGACTATACTATAGTTATATAGGTAGTAACTTTAACAAGCACCCACGCCGCCCGAAAAAACTCAGTATCAGAAATAATATTTATATGGACATTCTAAATATCAACTGGTTCGTTAGTGGCTCCCATGAAGACGCTCCCTTCGCCTATAGATACATCGTAGCGTGCGACCACAGACCAAGAAGTAGTGGGGTGAATTCCTGCGTGAACGGCGCTCACTTTATCATTTTTTGCATATGAACTCGGTGACTAATTCTATTAACTAGCCTCGCTAATTAACTGACCCTGGCGATTTGCAGACACCACCTCTTCCAAAGAGGACGGTGGTGGCGTACTGGTTGCCGTCAACATAAAATCTCTGGATCATACGACCGATAAAACGACCGCTAAACCACAATCTTACCCTGTGTGGTAAAGTAAAGCATTAATAAACTGGACCGAGGAAAAAAACAAATACCATAATCTTACGAAACATATAAAAACCCTCGTGCTTGTGACTATGATACTTTTTACTGTTGATTAAAGAAAGATTTAAGAAGATGGCAAATGATTGTTACAAGAACTTTATTTC
The DNA here is from genome assembly GCA_923062675.1 of Marasmarcha lunaedactyla. Classification (NCBI taxonomy): domain Eukaryota; kingdom Metazoa; phylum Arthropoda; class Insecta; order Lepidoptera; family Pterophoridae; genus Marasmarcha; species Marasmarcha lunaedactyla. Next base: position 1,159,901 of record CAKLPU010000002.1, read on the forward strand.
TCTAACTGAAAACTCAATAAAAATAATGTAAAGTTGCTCTGGCGATAAGTGCACAATATGAAAGGCCATGTCTCAATGCCAATTGAAATGAAGTTTAGAAATGCGACTTCCTGCATCGTACTGGTATCTGTGAGTATTTTAGTATTTTAGTTCGGTATTTGTAAATGAACCGTCTCAGGACAACTCTTTCTTCCAGAATGATAAAGACTGCGCAGTGGATATTAATAATAATATTACTAGCTCGTTAACATCTACTGTACTTACGGATCATGACATCAAATCGAAAATCGAACAGCTTGATAAAGACAAAGGTGCAGGCCCAGATAAACTGCCTCCTTCGTTTTTAAATCGCTGTGGAAAAGAATTATCTGTCCCATTATGTATCATATTTAATAAGTCTCTCTCCAGTGGCATCTCTGAACTCACAGCAACGACAGCGGCGCAGATTCCAGTGGGCTAGACTACGCCAAAATGAAGAAGACGACGAAGAAAACATTTGGTGGAATGGTCTCTTCGTTGACGAGTCCAGAGTTAGCACTCATCCGGACAACCGACGTTTCTGTGTCTGGAGAAGACGTGGAAACGCTGAAAGACAAAAAACTGCCACCGGAACCGTTCAACAAGGCGGGAAATCGGTATCCTTTTGGGGCGGTATAATGATTGGTGCTAGAATGCCGTTGATCCCGTATCGTGGCTGAATGACTGCAGCTTTGTACCAAACCATTGCTACTGATAGAATTGTCAGGTCATTTAGAATAAACCATGCCCCGAGCTCAATGAATCAACGCTGCTCTGTGTGAATACGACATTACCAAGTTAGACTGGCCTGCTGGCTCGCCTGATTTAAACCCGATAGAGCACGCGTGGCATGATGTCAAGCGAGCTGTTTGGAATCGTCAGCCACCTCCCCAGACAGTGACCCCCAGAGATCAGGGAAGCCAGTATTCAAGAATGGGACAGGTTACCGCAAGAAATGCTGGATAACTTAATTCTCAGCATGCCCAGAAGGATTGCCGCATGTGTTCGAGCCAGGGGAGGATCTTGTACTAAATAAAAACAATTTTTATAGTAAATGTTGGTAATATTTAGTTAAATTCTCTTTTTCTTTCAATTATTTATTAGTCGAAATTGCATTAGGACTTGTAAGTTCAATTTTTGTTAATAAAAAATAATTTAATTTCTTAATCACAAAAAGTGTATCTTTTTTATAAAAAGATGTTACGTAAGTAAAAGTCTTTTTTAATAAGGAAAATGAAAAATATAATCCATCTTTAGCTAGTGATCTCAAACTTTTTTTGATGCCTGTATGTTTTGATGGAGATGGTAGCTCTTATCTTAGCAATAGGAGCCAATCAGTGGCCTTGAAAGGCCGCCGTTGCTGCTACCTCGGGACTTCCACAAGGTTCCCATTTGGAGCGCCTTTTATTTGTAATATTCATCAATGATCTTAATAACCTACTTTCATGTCAGAGTATTTTGTATGCTGACGATCTAAAAATCTTTGATACTGTTAGCTATAATAATAATATTTAATATAAAAGATAGTTTACAAAGGGATTTGGAGGTATTGTGTATTTGGCGCAAAAAGAATAACATGTACTTAAATACTGGGAAATGCTTTGATATATCTCTTACAAATAAGCATACTAAAACATTATATAACTATATGTTGGAGGGTAAGGCATTTGCACATTCAAACACTGCTAAGGACTTTGGTATAATATTTGACGACAAGCTATCGTTTAGGCCTCACATTCAAGAAACAATAACTAGATTCTAGTTACTAGAACAAATCAGTTACTGGGCTTTGTCATACGGTGTACTAAGGATTTTTAGAACGCTCATAGCATTCTGTACCGGCTTTTGCTTTAATACGAAGCATATTAGGATATGGAAGTACGATTCGGTGTCCCCTAACATAGAGTACACATAGATGACATTGAGCGAGTTCAAAAGAAACATGTGCGAGTTTTATACTTCTGCCAAAAGTTAGGTTAGGACGTTATAATTTAAATTGTGAGGAGAAAGTGTCAAAATGTTGTATTCAGTCACTGGAGTCGCGGTGAAAACCTGGAGATTTATTGCTTCTTTATAAAATTTTGCATTCAATTTTGCATTTTGACTCAGACATATTTTCATCAAATATAGGAGCACAATATCCAAAACTTGCAAAAAATATCCTCCAACACTATCCAAAAAGCTGATTGTATTTTTATATTATTTTATTTCATATTTGTGACATATTTTTGACATTTATATTTCTGCTCTGACATAATTTAACTTTGTTATTTTTTGACGTTATCATACATTTTTTAATATTATATAGAAGAATTTTTATTTAAAACTAGATACAATAATTTTACTAAATTTAGATTTACTTTACATTTAATTTTGACATTATCACCATTATTTTGACATGGTATAGATTACTTTTTAGCTAAACTTAGTTTGAAAAATAATATTATTTTTAGTAAGTAATAGTAACTATTATTGTCAATGTACATGACTTCAACTTATTATAATTTTTCTTGCTTGACATGTTTCATTCTGTAACTGAGCTCAACTATAAATATTATTTTTAAGTTGCACATAAGTATTGTTGAGTTGCAGCCCAGTTCCTACAATGTACGTATTTCATTTATGTTTTGTATTAGTTGTAACTTGTTTTGTGCATGAAAAAATAAATAAAATATCTTGGAAAAGTCATGTTTTTCAGTACCTCTGATTTCTGCAAAAATCTTAAATGATCGGTGCTGTAATACAAGCTCATAAAAATATTTAAACAAATAGTAATATAAAAGAGTAGTCATGAAACTTAAAGGAATAAAAACAACTATTTCCAACGGCTAAATGGGTAAAGTTGTAAGCAAAAGCTAGCAAACAACAACTGGAAACTACCACAGTCATGTTTTAAAGTGGCTTGATCCTCAGTTTCTCCTGGACATTTTGGCATTATTTACTTTTTATTCCACTCCTGTTTATTTGTTTTTAGAAATACATACAACCATTAATTTATTCCCAGCGGGCGTACGTGCTCCGCCTTAGTGCTGCAGCGTCGGTTTCATCACATCCTGGAAACCACGCACCGGGCGCTGTGGGACCTAAAGGAGCAAATCCACATAGAAATGGCCAAGATGTGAGTGTCAACATTATTTACAACATTTTATGTAACTACCGAAATGTCAAAGTTTTGAATTTCAATTGTAAAGTTAATTTTGATCCGACTGTGCTAGAAGGAGGGTTAAGTTTTTCGATTGTATGTATGTATGAGGCTCACTCTATCGATTCTCGCTGTGACCGCCGCTCAGTACGGACGTTCCAAGACCACTCCGACTGATCGGTCCCTTCCCGATATTCAGTGGCGCTCAGTTTACTGACGTCACAAACTAGCGTGTTGGTTCCGTGATACGGTTTATCTGGGTTTTTTACTCCCTCCGAGCGCTCTCGAAGTAATTTTTTTTCTTTGCGAGTAAGTTTCTTAGTTTTCAAAGTGCTGTGTTGTGCTTGTGCTGAGTGCTGTGTGTGCCCAGCGTAAAGTATTCTGGTTTTAGTACAAAGGATACCCTATAGTGACAACTAATATGTACTGATCTAGTCCTTTTATTTTCCTTTTCTTTCCTTTCTACTATTTTATTTATTTACTCTTCTATTTTCATTTATCTTTTATCATATTTGTGTCTTTTCGTGTATATTTGCCCTTTTTGTCGTTAAAGGTTGACCCTAACGTGGTAAACTCTTTACCTGCATACCTTTTTTAGGATTCCAGGTAGCGACTTTCGGCGAACTATGGTTAGTTTTTAAGTTATTTTCAGAAGCAGATATTTCGAAGGCCTTCATGGCCTTCGTTCGCGCGCAGTCCAGACATCTGGACACAGCTCGAAAGCGGGCTCAAATCCATAACCATATCTCCTTCTAAAAAGGAAAGACGGGCACGCCAGCCCGTATCCACCAACCTCTCACGAGAGCGCTCTAGCTGGCGCTCGTCCTTGGCTTCGTCCACCAGCAATGCATCGTCGATGGATTGCGATATCCCGGCTCTCATCAAGCCCTCGAATCCAACGAGGGCTTCACTGTCGTCGCTGAGTGACAAAAAAGGGATAAGCCCTCGGACTCATCTAGCGATGAGTCCAAACCCTTAAAAAGCGGTCCCGTTAGTCCATGCCGCATCCTCGCTCCGCGACTCCAAGGCCAAGCCAACCGGTCGGCCTACGCCTCCTATTTTCATCCACGATAAAGTGGCATGGACATCTGTGTACACACACATGTCCAACTTCAAAATCGCGTATACACACGCGAAAAATACTGCGATCGGTATTCGCGTGGCAACCGTCTCGCCCGCCGACCACTGCGCCCTCACAAGGTACTTGATGGAGAAATCCATCGAGTACCATATTTACGCACTCGAGGAAGAGCGCGTTTTACGCGTCCTTCTTAGAGGCGTACCAAAAGAGCTCGATACCGAGCTGTTATTACAGGACCTTAAAATCCAGGGGTTCCCTGTGCAGTCTGTCCACCGCATGTATGGCAAAGATAGGTTGCCGTACAATCTAGTGTTAGTAACACTAGATCACTCATTACAAGGCAAGAAGATTTTAATTTAAAAACCATTGCCAATCTGTCAGGAATCACAGTGGAGGTCCCCTTCAAGCGCGGCATTCCGAGCCAATGGCATAGATGCCAAGTATGTGGCCATACGGCAAAAAACTGTCACGCCAAACCTAGTGTTAAGTCCTGAACATAACATAAAGTTTTGTCATGTGGCAATATTGTTAGATTTCTATAATGTTGGCAGATCTGTTGTGATGTGACATTTCCTTTAACCATTTTTTTTACTTCCTTTTTTTTTAACGTATGTATCGCTGATTGCAGCGCGTGTGGGCTATAGCCACAAATATTAAATATTATCAATTTATTACTTATGTGCATTTAAAAGTGATTGTTCTTACAACATAATTAAGTTCAATGTACTTAGTAATAAGAAGGTGTGCGAGTGCAAACAAACAGTTATTTATGTACGTGGTGTGCACGTTGCTAAATAAAAGAACCTTTTATGTAGTGTGCGAGTTTTCAATTTTTCTAACCAGCGCCTTGCTCCTACATAAAAATGGTCCTTCGAGAAGAGAAGGTTGATTCTTTATAAGGCTTATTCTATAAATAAGAAAGATAGAAGCGGTGGTAGACGTCAATTTCTACGAAGTATCTACCTAAAATGAGGAATGGTTTGTCAATGCCATTAAAAATAGAAGCTGTGGAAAAATAAACGAAAAATTCGTCAAAAAATTTAATTAGATGCTATTAAAACTACGCAATATATATGAACGGAAGTGTGCTTAAAGTCAACAAAGATCGTTACAACCCTAGATTACAACACAATCAGTCGATTGGTCAATTCAACAATATTGAGATTGGCGCGGCGGCTAAGCAGTGACATCATTGGTCGATAAGCTGTGGCAGCAGCGGAGCTTGGTTGCAGATGGTACTACTGGAATACGCGGCGCGGGAACCTCGCTTCTGGTGTTTGTGGAATGTGCATCTGCTCTGCGTCGTGCGTGTGCTTGACATTTTTAAATATTATCAAGTTCTATGTTTGAAAAATTAAAATTTTAACTTATAAATAATAGAATTGGCAAATAAATGTGTACTATATTGCAAGCCCATTTAAGGGTTGAGAATTAGTTACTACATAAGTATTTTTGTTGAGTATCCAGTGTCATAGTTTGGTCATAGTGATAAACCTAAGAAAAAAAAAATACGTTGCGCGATGGCAAAAACATTAGAAGAGTATATTGCTGCTCGTGGCCAGCTAAAGGGCTCTATAACTAAATTGTTTAATATGACGCAACTTCCTCATTGGGCTGAAGAAATTTCACTGGAAACCCTTAAGGTGAAAATAAATTACCTGGAAAAGTCATTTGAAAATTACCAAACTTATTGCCACAAAATTCCCACTAAAGATGAGAATGAATTCAATGAATATGAAGATAAATATATAGCAGCCTTATCATGTTTGCAGCAAGCACTAAGTTGCAAAAATGCCAGTAAGTCTACAACATTATGTAGTCCTACAACAGATAATGTAAATTTACCTAAAATTAATATTCAAAACTTTAGTGGGCAAAGCAAAAACAAAGCAATAGCCTTTGAGGCAACGGCTCAACCAGACAAAAGGACAAGTGGTGGTGGAGGAGCCCCACGAGTAAGCCTGTTTACCAGGCAAAACTCATGTGTTGCTACGTGAGCGGATACCGCTGACACCCAACGGACCCTACCTTATTAACACTAAGTTGGGGTATGTTGTGGGTGGTACTGTTGTTAGTAAGGACAATACTAAGGGCATTAAATATTGCAATTTAACTAATAAGTGTTTAACTAATAATTATTTTGAGGAAACTTGTTCCAAGTGTGATGATTCTATTCATAAACAATTACAACAATTTTGGGAGTGTGAGAAGGTGCCTGAAACCTTTTTTGAATCTAATTCCGAACAAGAATTAGCAGAAAAGTGTTTCCATGAAAATGTAGTCCTTAAAAATAATAGATTTCAGGTATCTTTGCCACTTAAGTTGCCATTTGAAGAGATTGATTTAGGCGATTCCTTAACCTGTGCCTTGCAAAGATTTTATAACATTGAAAAAAGATTATCTAAGAATCCAGATTTATTCAATAAATACAAATTGTTTATAGATGATTATATTAAACAAGGACATGCCCAGCTAGTTGATATATCACAATATGATCTTAAGAAAGGTAACATTTATTTTTTGCCTCATCATCCTGTTTTTAATGAAGGATCTAAAACCACCAAGTTAAGAGTAGTTTTTGATGGTAGCATGTTAACTAAAAATAGGATTTCCTTAAATGATATTTTGCTGAATGGC